>CM050406.1:25369658-25718640 GCA_027580255.1 Therioaphis trifolii
AACAAGTGATTTGAATGGTTTAAGGTAATTTTATATGTGCCCCTTTGAGTAAACAAGCGGTCGAATATTCTGTTTTGTATATTTGACTTTTATTATAGTATCAACGTCGGGTACAGTATGCAATTAGAAATAATCGCATGAAAAAGCATATCGGAAAAATAAAAAAATTAAATAATAATCATAATAAAAATTTTTTAAAAAAAACGTTAACTCGCAATATAAATTTATTATATATCCACTTCTTCTAGCGATATTTTTCAAATATTACGCGATATTTTTTCAATGATGTGTATTACTAGAATATAAATTGAACGACAAAAGATTCGTCAAATGTATCACTCGATCGGTAACGCATTTTACACAATGTAAAAAGATTTTCGTGATTTCGAAAAATTCCACGCGGATATATTTACCGATATTTTTTTCCCTCTGGAACATTATATTTCTGATAATTTTGTATGAGACGTTTATGTCATTGTATCGCGTTATCAATAATGTCGTATTTGTAAATGGTTGTAACACAATGTTTCTTAAATATATGCCTATTTTTTTTTTTTTTTTTTTTTTTTTTTTTTTTGAAAAGCTCGATTTTAAAAAAACTACTAAAAGATTAAAAACTGTTGTGACTTATTTAACTGTCACTGAAATGGTTTTTATTCAAATCGAATTTACTTTTTGTCTCATACGTTTTGGTCTTGGCCGAAAGAACATAGATAAGTCCATTGATAAACTTAAGGTTTAAAAAAGATATTTGAATTATTTGAAAAAAACAATGTCTGAAAAAAGTGTAACACAAAATAATACATTGAAAAAATAAAATAAACTTTGTGATCAAACTGGCAAAATAATAATACTTTAAATTAGTTTCATAATACAGCCAGTATTGAGTTGGGGTTCGTGTTTAAAAACCAATTAATATGATAATGCAGCGGGTAATCAGGTAATCGACGGAGTAAAAATAAGCTCGTGTTTTATATTTCTATTGCAATCGCGAAACGAAATTCGAAATCACGACATAATATTCGGGAAATCAAACACGTTGAACGTGAGAGATCAAGTACGAAAACAAAAAAAACCCGTTTTGATTCGTTTGCAGGGGGCGAACGCGTTTTCGTCTCTGGTCGACAGACGTGTAGACAAACTTTCCTTTCTACGGGGAGGGGGGAGGCGAAAAAACTTATTGTGACCTCCACCGACGTCCGGGGGCGAAATGAACGTCGTGTCGTCGGTACGATCGGCAAAACACGTGAGACGTCTATCGAATATCGTCGAAAACAGTCGTCCGACGGTGCGTTTTCATAATATGGCGACGACGGCAAAAACGACTAACGCCGGCCGACTCACGGACCTCGATATATGACCCCCCGTGACACCACGCTTTACCCACCCCGATTCTCCCCGGAGGGGGATGAGAAAGAGAGCGGCGGGCTTATCGCAAATCCCTGCGATGTCACGCCGCCACACGCCCCGGCGCAGTACACGTCACACAATAACCGACCACTCTCCGACCGTTTATTATAATATAATAATATCATATGTATATGAACACACACGTCATAGTATTATTATAACGTGCCGTATCAGTCGTTTTAAAAAGCGAAATATCGTTCTTGAAAACCTGTAAAAAAATAAATAAAAATAGGGGAGCTGAGAGGGAGGTGGAAAAGACCGGACACACTTTGCGTCCACGGGTATTCTTCCCTCCTAGGGCGAGGTACCGTAGAGTGTATGGGATTTTAAAGAAACGATAAATCATTTTTATTTTTATTTTTTTTCTAGTAAAACGATTCCGTGCAAAGATGCGCTGTAGTGTACCCCGATCGTACGTTATTATTATTTAACAGTTTCCATTTAGATTTCTTGATGAAATGTTCTTTTCACATGACCTTTGAAACATATTTTTCTATCCGACCTCGAGTTTTCGCACAGAATGAATCGACTGATAGTTTTTTAAACCGGTTTCAATTTTTGAAAATCTATGCAAAAAAGTAGATGCCGTCAAAATTCCAATTAAATTCTCATAAAATATCCATAGCAAACGGATTTTGAGGATTCAAGTATACGAGCGAGGTGACATTTTACTCGTCAAATACCTATAACTCAATAGTTAGTATCAAAAAAAAAAAAAACATATTTTTTCGGGTAAAATCATTAAAAAACCGAGATTAGAGTTTTTTGACTCAAAACGATCATTTTGTTTACTAAAACTTTTATCCAGTCTGGGTAAGAATGTTGCTGATATTTGGTGGGAAATTTAAAATTTCAAAAACATAACTTTTGAAGTCATGATTTAATAAATAGTAAAGATTTTATGAAAATCTCGTTAAACGCCATGTTTTATTGTTGTAACGTAGCTTTTTCCAAATATTGAAATGATTGACCTACCTATATATACGTATTGTAGTATACGACGGATGCAATGTTTGATCATTAAAAAAGCTGAAAGTAACATTAAGACTACTCGGAAAAAAGAAAAAATCCGAGAAAAAAAGGAAGAAATAAATAAACATACATTGTTGTAACACTATTTACTATTTACTATCTTTTTCTCAGAATTTACAAAATTCATGCGTTCCCAAAACCAATAAAATTGAATACACGACTTCATAATCATTATGTTTGTATTCGCGCTATGAAAATTCAAAGCTTTTCTAAAGTGCCGGCATGGACAAGAGTAGGAAAAAGAAAACGTGAAATTCATTAACACGATATGAGGTACACTAATAAATTAGTGATTTTTGACGTGGGTATTATCCACTCATCCTCGGGGAAATACGCCATGCATGGGTGTATTTAGGGCAAGTTCAAGAGGCTTAACTCCTCTAGTGAGTGCAATAACTCCCCATCCAGAATTTCAAGCTGTCTGCATCGCGAAAATATTTTACATTATAATTTCAACGAATCACTACATTTAAATTGTACAAGCGAAATCGTGCTCATTTTATTGAATCATCTATGCGTTTTTTTTTTAATTTAATTTTCTTTTTTTTAACTTTGTGGTTGACAAATAGTTTTATATTATTTACATGACGAATTTATACAATCAGCCCAGAGTTTAGGATGAATGAAATTGTTGCTAAAATGACGAGAGGTGTACGGGTTGATAGTATGTGATGATGATCAAGAATGATGTAGAGGGAGTGAAGGCATGGGCGTTCAGCTGATAGGACAGGAACGTGGAAAATGACGTAATTTAAATCACAGATGGCTGGAGCATGGGTGAATGTACAAAAGGGTGAGTCGTTGAGGGATAATTTGAAGGAATGTGAAGGGAGAAGGATGTGTCCAAAGCGATGACGGGAATATGAACATATTACCAGGGGCGGATCGTCAGGGGAGACTTTGAGACTGCGTCTCCCCTTAAAAATAAACTAGCTACTAGTAAATAATATAATTAATTAAAAATAATAATGTATAGAAATATTTTCATTTGTATTTAAAATATAATATTATATCGTTTTCATTGTTTATTATTATATTAAATAAAATTGAAAGTCACAAAATCGAAAACCTATTAATAGCTATTTCGATAGAAATACTATTTTAGTCATATCTGCGGGTCATTACGGCTCATTACGGCGGTCGCCGGTTCAGTGAAACTGAAGCCCGTCAGTTGCAAACGTAACATGTAATGACATGGCTAGTTGGTCGGAGGGAGCCGGGGAGAATAAGCTGCGTATCATAGACGCTTTTGAACCTGGGTTCACAACAGTAATTGCCGTGCCGCTGCGCCGTGTAGCCCGTGTTTTATTAGTTTACTAGCTTTAGACGTTTTATTCACGGTTTATTAATTATTTAATAATTATTATACGTATGTGTATATCCATCTAACATTTATTATTACTAAATATTAAATGAAATAATAATATTTAAAATAATTCATTTTTTCAATAAAAAAGTTTTTCTTGTACGTTGTTACCTATATGAAATTTATGTTATATAATTTAAGTCTCCCCAGAATATTTACTCACGAGCCGCTACTGCATATTACTTTCCTAGATAGTTTTAAATTTTGAAATCATGGTTTGGCTGGGATAGTGGGGTTTAGAGTTCTATACCAGGTGGCGAAGAGAGGTGGAAGATTATTATAATAATCGGACCGTAAGCCGTGGATACAAGCTTTAAGTTTAGGGCAGAAGTCAGACTAGGGAATCGGATAACTAGGGGGGGGGAGTTGAATAAGAGATATACTTTTGGCTAAAGAGCCGGTGGTTTCATTACCAATAATCTCTGTGTGCTCTGGAATCTAAAGAAATCGGATATCAAAGCCTACTCGTATATCGTTAAGAGAGGATAAATTAATTCTGAACTGGAAAATGAGAGAGTTTGGCAGTGATAAATAAAAAACGTTGCGTTATTCTTTAAAATCGTAATCGCGATTCGAACTTTTGGACTGAGAAATCGTTTCTCTACACGTAAACGAATTCGTCCGGTACTACGAGTACGTACAGAGTTGGGCGTTATTCGAATGAAATTTTACCTAGATGATTATTTAGATTACATTTTATTCGAATAAATGATTATTTGAATGATTTTTTTACAATTATTCGAATATAAAATTTATTCGAATAATTTTCAATTATGATTATACGTATGAATAAAAAACTATTCGACTAAATTTCAAACATAGAAATTCGATTAATTTTCGTATTTTTAATAAAATAAAATTACCAAAAAATTATTCGTATAACTGTCTTTGAAATTTAGTCGAATTATTTTTTATTCGAATAATCATAGTTGAAAATTATTCGAATAATTTTTTATTCGATTAATCATAGTTGAATATTATTCGAATACATTTATAATGGAAAAATTGTAAAAAAATCATACGAATAATTTTTTATGCGAATAATTATCTAGATAAAATTTTGCCCAACACAGACTTCGTAGAACTATTCGATATTTAATACATAATATACATTCGTTTTCCACAAAATACATGTATGATCAAATTAAATATTTACGTGCTACAGTAATAAAACGATTTTTTTTCCAATACGAATTTAACCCATCGTTTTCTGATTTATAGTGCATTTCATTTGTTATCACGGTGTAATGATCGTCATCAAAGCGTATTGATGGAACGGAACTACGGGTACGAAGCCTCTCACAAACGACATAATATTAATAATGGCGAGTGGGGCTACAGTCCCGTTTTCGGTCATCCTACGAGCCTAAAAGAGCTCGTCGGAAATTTTTTTGAATGGACGACGGTGTGAGACGAGTTTTTTTCACTCATTTTACTCTTCACACTTGGTTGAACGAACGAATAGTACGTTCTATGGCAGACGAATAAAAAAAAAAAAAAAATAGTCATAATTTACAAGAGGAGGGCGTCACGTTTTCGGCAGCTCAAAAAGGGCCGCGTACTCAAAAAGGTCGAGCACTTCTGTACCGACAAATGTACAATATAATACTTAATAAGAGTGTACGATAAACACACGAATACGTTATTATTATTATAATTATTATTATTATTATTATCATTATTATTATCATTATTACAATATGGCGATTGATGTAACGAGCCTTTTGAAATTATATAATATGCATACAATAACACTACTGGACACAGACACACACACGCGCGCGCCACGAGGGGAGGAAGGGTCTATATTAAAATTGTGTTTTCACCACCGCGTCGACGAAAAACGACGCGTACGAGGTCGCCGCCGTGTCACGCGGATGACGCGGAGGAGAGATGGAGCATTCGAGGGTGGCGGAACGGACACGTCACGTTATTATACGCCGTCCACGCGCGTCCGGCTAAAGCCCGTGTGCGTAGGTGAACGCCGTCGAACTCATCATTACCCGCGGTGTTCCGAATTTAAATCGATCGTTATAAATCCACTCGTGACGACGCGCGTGCACGCGAGCGGGTGGGTATGAGAGTAGCAGAGAGTGCACACACACACACACACGGGCGCGTGCGACGTATATATTTATTATTACGTAAAATAATAATAACAATCGTACGTATTATTTACACGACAGGCCGGCGGTGGTTGGTGACGGCACACGGGGCTCGGGTCGTATACACCGGAACGGAGGGGTGGTTCACCGCGGACCGTCGGAAGCGAATATATTATGATATTATTATTATTATTATTATTATTATTATACCTCTGGCCCCGTTGTTGTTGTGTTTTCGGATTAATGATGGCGGTTGATTCGAAAATTACCGCGGCTACTGTTTGTACACACATTGTGCGCGCGCGCGCACACGAACGCTCGTATATTTTGTACGCGTGTGTAGTGTGAAAACACCTATATATCGGCGCCATACAATGTCGACGACGACCGCGTATAAACGTACGCGGCGGCGGCGGGTCGCTCGTTCGACTTTTACCGCGTGACCGTAACACGGAGTTTTCTATAGTTATAATAGCAATAACAATAACAATACAAATACGATAATGATAACAAAACATCCATACGCGAAAAACGTGTAACACACACACACACACAAACCCCTTCGTCGTAGCAGTGTGTGTGTGTGTGTGGGTGGGTTCCACGGGTCGATTTTATGTATACCGCGGCGATAATAAATTGCAGACTCGTGCGCGCCGACCAAATTGTTATCCGAACTGCCGCCGGTCGTATAAAAGTCACACGTACATTTACATAATATCGTATACATACACGTGTTGTATTATAATATAGGGTTACGCGTACGAGGGTGTACTCGGTCTTTGTTCGTTTTTCTTTTCTTTTCTTTTCTTTGTTTTTCCGCAGATGCCGCATGTCGGTTAGGTTTACTCGACCGGAGGCCGTGGAGGCCCGACGCGTGTCTTTCGACGGTCAACTGTTGTTGCGAGCCGCGCGGACGCGTTTACACGAACGCTGAATTCGTGCGACCCGACGAAATCGAACGAAACGTCCGCGTCGAGATTTACCACGGGCGGATCAGGAAACTCTCCGAAATCGTTCCGGTTCGTGTGGTGTGACTTCCGTGGATTCCTCGTGAAAAACCAAGATACCGCCGAGCGGCTAATTTTATTAAATTTAATACCGTTGCGCAGGCCATGAGCAACGCCACCTCGACTTAAAAGATCACGTCGCACGGTACTCGGAATCAACGTCACGGGCGTATGCACCGAGACGTTCAGTGCACACAGTCCCGAATCACGTTACCCCCCCCCCCTTACCCCGTAATTGAGTCATATTAAACGCGATATCAATGTAATATCGTACGCGAGTTTCTTACGGGAATTTCCATCGTGTGATTCGAATAACAAGTGATGAGTTTGAACTGTTTCACGTTGGAATTATGAAAAACGACAAACAAGTTTTCTTAAATTTTACCTCCGTGATTCCGAGCGTTCTCGGTCGTCAGAATCCCCAGTTTACAAACAACGCTACATAATTTTTATCAAACCGATTTTTATTTATTTATTTATTTATTTTTTTTTTTTTGAAAATACTAATCTTAAAGTTGAGGAGAACGGGAAGAAAAGTCAGGGATTCACGCGAAACGTACTTCCAGTACCCCACTGCTCTAAGCTCGATATAGCGATACCAAAGTCATGGTGACAAACTTAGGTTTGACGGATTTCTTCTGAGTGGATCCGTTCAGCACGGTTCTCGGAAAGACTTCCGTTTAGTCTTCGACATCCGCGTAGTGCAACTTTGGCCACCGGAGGCTAAACGAGAACATATCGTAATATGCGCTATAATTCCAGGTTCTGTTTAGGTACCTCGCGGGGTTATCCGAACGCAAACTTATTCGCAGAAAAACGAACACACAAATCTCGACTGGTAATAAAATCACCCCCGGTCGTAAGTATAATACCCCCTGTTTAGAATATCCAAGTATATTTATACCCTTTCCCGGGATGATTATCTTTGGATTTATTAACCGGAGGTAACGTTTTTCCAGAATATGCTTACTTCTCAGGAGGAGGGAGTAAGGTTGTTCTAAGATATTATCACCACGGGTAGTATACCTAGTGTAATATTTTCTTAGAGAAACCTTATATGTACCTACTAAAAATATCCCAAGATAATTGTTTCTCCTAGGATAATTTAACCCCTGGTAAATATATTTTTGGATGATCATACTGCAATAGGCTCTAAGTGGGGGGGGCATAGTGGGAGGCATAGTGGCCTCCTGAAATTCAATAAATCCCATTTGAAAATACTTCTAAAACTCACAATCTAATTTACGCAATATTAAATTACATAACTTTTTTTTCGAAAACATATGATGTGTATCGATACCTATTTGATGTTTATTTGAACATCGGTGTGATATTTGTTTCATAATAATAGGGTGGAAAAATATCGAATAATATAATAAAGAAGTTTCTCAGCTTTGAAAAAAATAAAATCCTGGCTTGGAACATCCGTGCTGCGAAATAGACTTACTAACATACATCCATTCTTTGCATAGATAAATATACATGATGGTATATTTTATGTCAAGTCCCAACTATATTTGCAAATAAAAATAGGTTCATTTTGTTAAAATATTTCAATCCGTAAATTGTGACTTATTTCATTCATTATTTTTGTTTTATAAGATGTTAGTGATTGCTAACCAAATATAAGTAGGTATCTATTGTAGACTTATACAATATAGTTATTTAAATTCTTCAAGTTCAAAACTACTGTCTACCGTAAAGTAATTTCAATAAAATTAGTTCACGAATTTCGAGATTTAATGAACCGATTCATTTAAACGATAGTAAATGTAAAAAAAATAAATACGTAATATGACAAATGAGGCGTCTGTTGGTGAAAGTAATGCATTCATTATTTTGCATAATGTGGTTGAATTTAATAATCTGAATAATTTTCACCAATTAATAATTTATTAAAATTCCAATGTATAAATTACGTAGAAAAAAATGATAAACATTTGATTTATGAAACGATTAACTTCAAACACCAGCACGTTTTTCTAAAAGTCGCAATATTGTGTATAAAAACTCGAAAGACTTGGCACGAGTCCATTAACTAATAAAATATAATTAATAATTAATACACACCTATTTTAAACAAAGAAACGTGTTCTTAACTGTTCAACATTACTCGTGTGACATATTTTATTCCATTTGGGTTTTTCGTAAAACGTAGCAAATTCTTACCTAAAACAAAAAACACATTTTAATTAAGTATAAACGAAATAAAATCGAATGATGGATTAATTTTACTATGGATTATTATATAAATGAACAATTGATTTCTTTGGTTGTATAACATATTTTGTAATCATATCCATTTTACATAAAAAAGTATTTAAATGAAAAACAAGTACAGTACAATTATGAATGAAGTGGAAAATAACTATTTCGACCCTAACTATTATGATCGGGAATTAATTAACTTTAAATTTCCATTGTTGGCATAAGAAAATGCAGTTACTACGGCAAGCAACATTATATTAGGCGCTTAATAAACCAAAAAACAAAAAAATCACTTTTTAGTTTTTCAACTCTTTTCGTATTGTGTTAAAAAAAAAAAAAAACACCGTGCTAAAAATTATGATCCAAAATGAATAAACGGGAACGATTGTCTGGAATTATTCGATTATGCATTTTAAAAAAAATACTATTGTTTCGTTAAATATTTTAATTGATATTTTTAATTAGATGTACATTAATTATTTATAAATAAAAAAATAAAATATATATACATATATATATAGTTTTGCGGTGTGCGTTTTCGACCAACAATACTAGATCGAATTAATTATTTACACAAATAAACGTTGAGACAAACAGACGACGAGAAGTCTCTCTAACCAGACTGAGAATCGGACACTCTTTTTTGACCCACGCATTTTTAGTTAGTAAAAGTCCACCACCCATATTAATTCAATACCCGAAACACTGATATCAAAGCAAACTGAGGTGTGATTCTTCGCTAATCGATGGGTGACCCGCGAAAACGATTATTCCGAGACAATTTTGACGACGAAACACGACCCGGAAAACCGATTATTAAACCGTAAGCGCTATAATATTATTAACGGTAAATCGGAAAATATCGACGGATTCAAAATCTCATTTCGAAAACCATTTACGGAGGCACGTGATTCGTGCGTTTACGTTTTGTTGATATTCGAATATCCGTCTTTTGTTTTTTTAACTTTTTATATTTTGTTGAATACAATTTATACATTTTTTTTTTTTTTTTTTGTACAATAAGTAAAATGAACGGCTGTATAATGCATAGAATGTATGAGGTGGCATGAGGTCTTTTGAACAGGACGGCGCACAGCTGCGAAACCCCGAATCGGCTCGAGTTTGGATTTTCGGAATAGGTCCCTAGACCAGTTTCGGCCGAGGCGTCTCAGACGGGATGGTCTAGAAGAGTTTTCGATCCGAGCTGGCTGATGGGTGGGTTTCGGCGTGACAATCAAATGTCCAAAAGACCAAAAGTAGGTCGTGTGCAGAGACGGTTTTTTTTTGTCAGGACGCGGTGTGAGATCACTCGTGCTAACGAACTCGGGGCGTGATTGAAATCACCGTCGCTAGGTGCACATATTTTTTCGGGGTTCGACGAGCGTGAACGGGTGAACGGAATGATTAACGGAAAAATAATATTCCGTTCTCATAATTATAAGAGTGAAATGAAAAAAAAATCGTATGCCGTCTCGTCATCACGCCGAGCGAACCGAAGGGTTTAACGTTGAAACACTTGAAACCATATACGTTTGTCACAGACGCGATTTAATGTAGCGTGCAGTCGACCTCGCAGTGTTATAATGTGATACGGACGCACTCGAACTTACCGCAATCGATAAGCGTAGTGTGTGTGTGTGTGTGTGTGTGTGTGTGTGTGTGTGTGTGTGTGTTTGCGTATTTGGGGGGTGACAAGCAGTAGTCGTGTACAACAATGCGTACAAGTGCTCTGTATGATCCGTTTTAGATTCCGAGTGAAGCGAAAGATCTCATGGTTTTACAGTTGTGTTTATTTTATTTTATTTTTTTTTTTCTGGAGACAATTTTTGCTCGACTTGACTTTTTCCCAAATTTTCATCCTGCATCTCCATAGATCGAAAATTCGATTTAGATTATACTTTGAGGGTTTATTATGCTGTCGTCTCAATATTTTTTTCAGGCGAGCGGAAAAACAACATAAAATGGACCAAAAAAGGTGATAAGGTTAAAAAATTAATTTTAAACTTTAACAATTATTATTAAATATTTATGAAATACTTATTCATAGAAATCGGTTGATCCAAACTTAATGAAACTTTGAATATAGATAGAGCAAAATGTTTTGAATATTTTGTATAGAAAAATTATTTTATTTTTTTTTTTTTTTTTGTCAAACATAAAAACTTTAGATAATTTTTTTTTGGAATTTTCCGAAAATTAATCGAAAATTGATGAATTATATAAATTGTATATTATTAATTTTTGATGAAATGTTCTGAAAATTTAATATAAACTTACTCATAAACTTTGCAATATTCAAAAACCGTGTCAAAGGATTATGTTTTATTAGCGTTTAAGTGAATTATTTTAGGATAATTACGTAAAAAACTGTTTTTAAGTCTGTTTTCAATTTTAACAATTTATTTGATGAAATCCAAATGGTATATTTTAATTCTAAAGCTTTGCTCAGAATCGTTTAACTATAGAAATGATCTATCATTTCTTCAAACTTCGATACACCCATCCCCATTAACATGTCCGAGTAACAAAAAATATCCCATGAGGCGAAGTACGTACTTTTTTTTGGACCGGACCGGTCTGATACATTTAAACCTATTCCAGGACTGGACCGGACCAATAAAAAAAAAAAAAATTAAGCCAGACAGGACCGGATCATTTCATTTTTATTGCATTAGAAAATACCAAGACTTCATCGGTTTAAAACAAAATATAAGGATAATACTGATCTGGACAGATTGTAAAAAAATTATCTTAAATATTTTGTTAAATTTATTAAATATATTTCTATTTCCAGTATCTTTATTTAATAAATAGCATCGAGTTATATCAATATAGATATACTAAATAAAGTAAACAACGTTATATCATCACACGAGGTTAACCTTATTCACTAGTGTTCAGCACGGTCAGATTTTTTTTTTTTTTTTTGACCGGACCGCACCGATACATTTTAACCAATTCCATGACCGATAAAACAAATCAAGCCTGGACCGGACCGTTTCATTTTCATTGCATAAGAATAGACCAAGAATGTACCGATTTAAAAAAAATATATATAAATAAGAGCGATTATAAAAAAAAAAAAATGATCTTGCATATTCAGTTAAAGCAATTAAACATCTTTGTATTGTATAATTTCATTTAGTATACCTGTCCCCTCCGCACCACCACTACGTTCCGGAAAAATTGCAACTATAGACAAATTGAACGTGTTAATTTTATAATTCTACATATTATATTGTATGAAGTGTTGAAATAAACCAGACTAGACTACGGTTCTGTTATTAAAACTTATGTCGAACTGATATTGCAGGTGGACCGGACCGGACCAAACCCTTTTGGATTATAAAACACTATGACCGAAAAAGACCGGACCGTGGTTCAGTCCTGTATACAAAGACCGAAAAAAACTGGACCGTGTTCCGGTCCGGTCCAGACTCATCGGACCAAAGTGTCGACGACGACGCTCGTAGATCAGACGAAATCGATTGAAACAAAACGATTACGCGTTTTATTTCGATTGAAAACGAGACTTTTCCACTCGAAACGCGATCGGGACGTATTTCTAATTGATTTCGCAAACGGTTTAAGCACGTCGAGTAATTAGGTCCATAAATTATTCCGGTTTCCCATAGCTTAACCGATGTCAGGTGTATTTTTGTGTTTTATGTTTGTTTTTATGTGTTTTAAACTCGCACATCCTCCCGTACATCATTGAACTGTAGCCAAATTGTTTTTTTTTTACACGGTAATATATCAAGGACCGCAACTTACACGCAAATGAATTGTAAAAAAAAAAAAAAAATTGGTTAATTTAAAAAAGTACGCTTACTTCCACAATTGTATGGAACGAACCGATAGATTATTTTGTGATGGGTTGACGCTCATACCGTTTGCAGCGATAATTTATCACTTTTATTCAGACCAAAGGTGAATGAATATTTCAATAACAATCATTATCAGCGAAATAAAGACGTACACGATGTTCACAAAGTTAGCCGCTCACTTTCGAAATTCGTAACCGTACTTTACCGAGTATTTACCGCACAAAATCAAAATGTATATATTCAGCAGTGATAATTCGACCACGACTATTAATGTGGCGACCAACTAATCGGAAGTCTAGCCATCTCTCATTTGCTTGCATTTGTTAATAATTCGTATTTGTTTAGCAAACATTTACTAATCAATCCGACGTAGATAATTGCACAACGTTTGAATTGAGTTTGCTTCGTTGAACTCGTTGAGATTTGACTTTGCTTCGTTGAACTCGATGAGATTTGACTTTGCCGAAATAGTATCCCAACCGTGAGTATTTTCAAGCAAAAAATCAAATTTTAAGTCAACCGTGATGGAAAAAAAAACACGAAAAGAAATTGACCCTACTTAATCAAGTTTTTCGAACTTTGAACTAATAATAAAAGTATGTGCTTCTGAATACATAGAAATCACCTACTCCATTTGAATATGGTCATATGGTCATGTGATTAAATTGAAAAAGTCTGACGAAACTTTTTTTTGTAGTTTTCATTCGATCGGTTTAAAATGTGAAAATATTGATTTTGTTTTTTTATTTTTTTTTACAAGTATTTACAAATCACCGTCTTTATTTTGACATAGTCAAAGTTCAATGGTTTCGAAAAAATAACGCGAATTGAGGAGAGCTTAAAAAGAGTCGGTTTATAAATTTTAAATTAGCGTTCGCGGATACATGCAAATTACAGATAAAATATTTATTTATTCAAATTAGATAAAATGAGACATTGCCAGGCTACTCCCAATAACGTAGCCGCGTTACAAACAGACGTGGATAAGTATCGGAACTATTAAACTTACAAATTTCGATTCGAGACTTACAAAGAGTAGTATAATATTATGTATATAGTATGACGTAAATAAATAATATATTATTCAAATCATCAAGGACGTTAGAAACATCGGACAAATCGAAGTAATCACAAGTCGTGCGATGCATGCGTGTAGTGAAATTGCCTATCCATTACGCCGAGAACACCGAACGAATTCGAAACATTATTATATTACAATGATATCAGTGCTAGGTAGTGAGACGGGCGTAAACTGAAAACACGAACGCAACGGGCCAAATCGTTGAGCGTGCCGCAAAACAGTGCCGTGGAAATATCTGCGACTTCCAGACTTATTTTCTGCAAAACCATGAAAATACCGTTTCGAGATTCGAAGTCGTGATCGGACGTCTACGAACCGAGTGCCTTCCGGTACACGATATTATTAACTGAAACTTTAAAAAGGATTAAACTGGACGGAACTCAGCGCACGTCAGCTTAGCGATTCGACACGATTGAAAATATTTTAACGTTCGAGAGAAATGTTAATCGTTTCGCCATCTGTAAAACAACGTCACCGCGCCTTAACATCAGTCACTATTGTGATTTGCTCGTAGGTGCGAACACAAACGTCGTTCGAGTCGCCGCGATAAAATCGCCGAGGTGTCGTTTGTTCCCGACTCGATAGTATTTTTATTATTTATTTATTTTTTATTTTTTTTTTTTTCATTTCATTTCGTTTCGAGTTAAGACGACGCCGGCGTCTTAGAGTCCGACCGAATACGAAGAAAAAACGTTCCGACGTCTACACTCCGATTACTTTTCTTTTCTTTATTAAAGTACAGCCGTTCCGGGAACAACGATGAAAAGTACTTAACGTACAAGACACGGTACAAGTGTACGGTTCGGTTACATAAAACGTGCCGGTTTTACACCTCGTACAATAGATCTGGTTTTTAGAGCTCGGGGGCGAAATTAAACAAAAATTGTGTCGTAAAACGTACCGGAGTTAATTTTTTTGAGAAACCGTGAAATAAAAACGAAACCGTAAACGACTAAACTACGCGGCACGTTCGACAGTTCTACCGTTGGGCGCGTGCGGCGACGCGAGAAACAAAAACAACAATACGGATACGGCCGCGTTACAATGTTATTATTAACGCGACGGTACTCGTACGTTTTATTTCGAAAGTAATTCCGAAAAGAGCACCGGCTCTGTCGGCGCGTACCGAAATTGGTAAGATAGTACGAATCCGACGCGTGTAAATTTACTTTTCAACACCAATAACGTTAAAAACCACAGCGGCGAAATAAAGTTTCGAACGGCATTGTTATCGAGCGGCGAGAAATGTGCATTATTATATAGCCGATAACTTTTTTTTTTTTGTTATTTCCTTTTTTTTTTTTTTTATTTTCTCTTCTATTCTCAAATGGAATTTTAAAATAGAGCCACCGCGATGTGTACGCATACATTATATACATTCGGGTTGTAATGGAATTCGAGCTACACACGGTTCAATTGATTATTCAAAACTTATGAGAATGCATTTCGAATGGAGATTTATTTCATCAAGTCTGAGGAAAAAATGTAAAATACGACTCGAA
The DNA here is from genome assembly GCA_027580255.1 of Therioaphis trifolii. Lineage (NCBI taxonomy): Eukaryota > Metazoa > Arthropoda > Insecta > Hemiptera > Aphididae > Therioaphis > Therioaphis trifolii. The sequence goes on from CM050406.1 coordinate 25,385,197, forward strand.
CCAAACTTTTCGAGTGTTCCGTTTTCAAAGAAACGCCACGATCCAGACGTTCGTACCGTGATAGACGCGTGTCGGTGCGGTCGCATCTCTATGCCGAGACTTTGTGTTCGGAAAATCAAAAAAAAAAACTGTTATAATAATATGAAATAAATGAACGAAATGAAAATATTACCATGCCTAACGAGACGTACGCGGGCGTTTCGAAGATCGATGGAAAATATCGAACGACATCATAATAGTATAACGTCTCGTGGTTTATCGTGAGTCGAATTCGGTCATACTCGACGAATGATTTTCTTTTTCGAAATCCTTTCGGTTAGGTCAGGTTAATAATTGTGGGTGAAAATCGTGATAACGATACGTTCTCGTCATAGTTTATTATTAATCTATTGTCAATTAAAATTTGATTGTATTATAACCGGAATCTCACTACAATCTAACGAAAATAATATGTAGATTCGTCTTTGTGTAACGCATAGCACTAACGATGCGATTGAAAATTACATTTTTATGAAAAAAATTTGTATAAATTTATACATGTGGGTGGTTTTTCATTTAATTTTTATGATTTTTACGAGTTTTTTAGTTTTTTTAAAAGGTGATTGCACCACTCTTAAAAAAAATTCGTTTTTAATTTTTCACATAAATTGTAACCGAAATAAAATTCAGATCTACACAGCATATTACGCAGGGTCGAATCGTAATAGTTGTCAGATCATCGAGAAACGCCCCAATGTAAATATGTATTTATTTCTGTATATTTATGACTGTCGTCTACTATGACGTACCAAGGTTGAAAAATAATAATAATAATAATAATAATTTCTGTCCCGAAAATATCTCTCGTAGATTTCAGTTGGGTCGTAACTTTTATAACGTATTATAATATGACGTTATAACGCCTGTGCGTAATTTTTAAACGCGCATTTCGCCCGAACGGAGACTTTATAATAGTAATAATAATAATAATAATAATAATAAAAAGGGACTTCGGAGAAAAATGTAAGACACATTGTTATGGAGTATTTGTTGAAAAAGAATGTATTGGAATAAGAGCATACGTGCTTTGGATCGAAGATATTCCTTTACAATCGACACAAACGACCGGGGTGACCAATGTTGCCGAACAATCTGTCACATTCAGTTTCACATTTTTTTTTCCAATCTGTTTCCACTCTCCTCTCTCTTCTCTCGCACACTCCGGTGCTCCCGTTTTAAAAACGATATGCCGTTCGGTCTTATGATTTTTGTCTGGCGATAATTGTCGCCGTCGGCAACGTCTTAAATTAAATAAACATTAAACGTCAACGATTAATTTGTGCCTTCTCGTTTCTCGTCACGTCCGTCCGACTGTCCCTTAATACCATCAACCGCAAATTAATTGATAAGTTTGTAATGTCGGAATGATAAATTATATATATATTAAAAAAAAATAATAAAAACGACTGATTTAATTTCACCTCGAGAAAAATCGCCAACTGGAAATGGGAAAGAATTATAATACGTACTTATTTTTATTTCGAGTCGTATTCGAGATTTTTTTTTCTCAATTATTTTTCATTTCGAATAATTGTCAATGATATAAAACTAAGTCGTTTTGAAGTCTGAGTATTATATCAGTTTTTACCATGCGATTTTTATTCGTACATTGCACACGATTAAAAATTGTTCATGGTAAAAAAATTTATTTTTTATTTTTTTGTTTACTCTGGAGATTATAATAAGATGAGTAAAAATAAGAAATAACATTGAATGCGTTTTGTTTTTTTATGCATTCCGAGCGACTGAAAAATGTAGACTTGGGTTTTTTTTAAAATTAAAATCAACTCGGTAATTTTTCGGTATTTGAGAAGACATTATTTTTTCCGGCATATCCGTCTGAAAATGTAATTATCATAATTCCACGTGTAAAACAAATGCAAAACCTCTAGTTAACTTTGACACTTGACTAAACAAAATAAGTCGTAAACTTATTTCCAAACACATTTCGATGAACTCGCACGAATAAATTAATACACATCACGAACATATAATAAATTATACAATTAATAAATAATTCATAGAGCGTCGGACGTCAGTCACTATTCAAATTCCTTAAATCGCAAAACTTATAAACTATTATTTTAATCGGAACAAACAACGGTGACTGCATTGAGTTATAAAACGTCATTAACAAACAGTGACAATTAGTTCGGATTCGTTTTTAAATTGGTTGATTTACTCTATTTTATGTTAAAAAAAAAAAAAAAAACAACAGCAACAGCAAACACAATTAAACGAATGGTTTATTTTTTATTTGACTTAAGCGCTGAGATGAAAAAAAAAATGTTTTTTCGTCACAGTTGTACACGCGTGTTCTGTAATCGAATAAATCGATAAACGTAACACATTCAAATATGCGTGAATACGAACGATACCGATAACAAGGGTATGCTAGTTAGTGATATTTCTAAGACATTCATCTCACAACTATATTTTGATTTCTTCACAAATCGTTATGAAATATTATAATAACGGACAATACCGGTACGAGTGGCGTTCGAGTTTGAGAATCGGTATGATTTCAGCTCGATCGACCAAAGCAGTCGAGAACGTATTTCGAACGTCGCGATTTCTAAAAGACCGACGATACGTAAACATTGACCATTGTGCAAACGGCAGAAATTAAATCTATCCCGCGAATACGCCACGTAACTTTGCGCTTGGGCATTGAACGTTTATATTTTTTGTTCGGGCGTCGTAAGGTAAAAATATGAGAATTCGATTTTAGTTCCAAGTACTCACTCGCGAAGAAGAATCGGCAAACGATTTTTGAATAGGCTCAGTGATTTGGTCAGTGAAAGTAGCTTTAATTGTGCCGTTACCCGAATCACGCATTTGATTGCGATATAAAACGCAAGACGGTAAAAATATTAATATTTTCGCAATGTCATATAAACGGAAAATATTATTATCTCATCGTAATATCGACAAAAAATAATAAACAACGAAAATAATAATAATAATAATAATTAAAATAAAAATATAACTTATTTATGTGTGTGTTTTTTTATCATTATTATTATTTTTTTTAATGACGGTACGAGGGAACTAAAATTATGCGATTCAAAATGACTTTTTAAGCAAATTAAATAAATAATAAAACAAACGTGAAAAACCCACGTTCTTTCTTTTTGAATATTATCATAGACGGTAGATGTTTTTCTCGTGGGGAAAAAAAACGCTTTATAATATATTGATTATAATAATATTACAGGTTCCGATAATCGACGCCCACGACGTAGTCTCGAGTGCGTATTTAACAGACACACTTTTACGTTCGATCGAGACTCCCAAACTCGTTTTCATTTAATTACGCTTTTGTGCTTTTATTTAAAGATTTACACGTGATTTGTTTTCTTTCTATTGTATCGTTTATCTCGAACGAATCCGCACGAAATTAAACGCCGGACGTGCGCGCCTTACAACAATAGAAATTCAATTTGTCGACATTTCGGGACATTAGCAAATGAATAATCTTTCGGAAACTTTTTCGCGCCAAAAACTTCTTAAAACTATTCGTCATGAAATGTTTAGGCGTTTTCTTCATTACTCAGGCCCGGGGCTAAATGGAAAACCTACACACATACACACACACACACACACACACACACACACACACACACACACACACACACACACACACACACACACACACACACACACACACACACACACACACACACACACACACACACACACACACACACACACACACGCCGCGCGGGCACTTTCTTTTTCCGTTGCACGCATTCAAATGGCCTCGGTCGCTCGCTCTGCACTCACGTACAAATAACATGTCGTTTTTCTTTCTTTTTCACGTAGCCCACCCACACGTTCTCCCGCGGTGCATTCGTACCTTCCACTATAAAGTGATTGAACGGATAACGGATAATCTCGGAAAGCCGAATGAAAAATTGCCCCGCGCACGCCTATATACAGTCGATCGTATAAAAAGAGCAGAACCGACGAGCGCTAACCCAATTGGTGATCGACGGAGAACTCGATCTCGGAGCACGCGCCGGCGCGTACGTATACACCGGCCGAGAGGGAAAAAAACTCAATAATACATTTGACATTTTACGAGACGGGGGAAAAAAAAACATCTCTTACATGCAAAATAAGAAGATACATCGACATAATACGACGTCGCCTATAAAAAGCATATTATATATTATTCGTAGACAGCTCTTAACGCTAAACTCGTATTACTCTGTTCGCATCGTACGCTCGTCGCGAGCACAGGTTTTCGCTACTCGTGATATCGGATCAATTATGTAAATATATTTTGAATCGGAGAAAAAAAAATATCCGAATGAAAACACGACGAGAAATTTGACATCGAAAGAAAAAAAATACTCGTGGCATTTCTCGAAAGCGATAACCGTACGTATTAAAACAGTAGGCGTTTTCAATCGATCGATCTGTTCGGAATCGATTGTTTTTACAGGCGAAGATCGATTCGAATCGGAAGAACCGGACTATTTTAAATCTCGAAATACTTTTACGCGGAAAACACGAATCCGCGAGGTGGAAAACTTCACGATTATCGTTAGTCGAATCAAACTGAGCGTATCTCGTTTTTGTCATACTCATAATCACATGGTAATGAACCGTAGCGAAATCTTTGAATTTTCGTATCGACTTATTTTTTTTTTTTTGCTCATTACGACATTCCGTTCATTGAAAACCCTTGACGAGAAAAACATAGATCGTTTCGTAGTCCAAACCGATTCGAATTACAGTAAAACCTCGCTTAGAGGGAACCGGTTAGGGCAGTTCAATTTTTCCGTCTCGAAAAGGTTTCCGCATTAACGGGAACGGGGTTCCCGAAAAAAAAAAAAAAAAAAAAAAAGGTCGATAGTCTATATCAGAGATTCCCGACCAGGGTGTCACGAACTTTATTTTTAGGGTTCCTCGAAATTATTTGAATTACATTTTTTAAGAAAATTACGATTTCATGAAAAATATAGCACTGTGAGTAATAAACTATAATAATACAAAACGAATTGTGTTTCACGTGATTTATAGAAATATCTCAATGTTCAATCTATTTCATTTCAATATTCATACCGGTTTGGTTGCCATCGCTCCGGTGTGGACAGATATAAAGTCATCACTCTACCACTCGGTTTTTCACCACACATTTTCCGTACTTGTAAACATAAAAACGAATAAACGAATAAAAACGGAGTTCATTGAAGAAGAAAAAAAGACCACGAATAAAACATTTGCATAAAAAAAAAAAAAAACTATCCCGAGTGTCACATTAGTTCCGTAAGTTCCCTGATTTAAGTCGATTTTTGAGATCTCATCATTTTGGAGGTTAAAGCTCAGGTACTAATTTACGTATGTTGTACAGACGAGTTATCAATTCAAGTAAAAATTAAGGAAATGCTTAAATGCTACAATCACTTAACAAATTTCCAGTTTTACTATCAACAGATTAAATACTGAAGATGATAACATCTGGTTTTACACTTACCCCGTTTATCCACTTACCCCAATATACTTTATTGACATTTTTTCTAATCAGCCGTTCAATCATAACCATTATTTACTACATGAAAGTGAAGCTTTTTTTTGTTTTTTAATGCAAGGTAAAGATCTGTAAATTAATGGCTCCACGTTTGTGTGACGTACCCTTCTAAACTTTTGATGTATAAATCTCTTTGACTATCGACCCAATAGTAAAAATTTGATCATTGATATTTCTGAAAAAAATAATTCCTTTCGTAGCATTACAATTTAAATGGTGGTTACCATTTAAATAATCTAAAAAAAAAAAACTCAATAAATCATGAAAATAAAAAATATTCATAAAATAAATTGTTTATCGGATTGTTTTTTAGCACTGTGTTTTAAGTATTTACAATTAAAAAAAATAAATACAAATATGTTGAACAATGAATAGCTCGAAAATCATTGCGTTCTGGAATAGATTGAATTCGAGACACCTTGTCTCGTTCAACTATAAACTGTTCGTAAAATATTCAAAGTGTTATAAACGCCGAAAGAATTCGTGAGGACCGCCATGCGTCTGGTAATTGTTTAATTACGTTTCGAGTCACATTCTGAATTGAATCGAAAAACAAATATAAATGATAATGGCGTGAAATTAATTCACTACCCTGTAATTCAAAATTTAAGTGCTGTCCGAATATATTTCATTAAATTATTAAAATCATTCGCCATCGGAATGCGCCACGTACATGTTTAGTATAATATCGTGTGTGTTATCGAACGGTATCTTCTTCTTGTCGTGTCCGATTATAAAAATGCCAATAACAGTAATCATATTAATTAAGTAAAAATAAAATGTAGGTAAATACTAAGATGATAAAATAAGCAAATATAAATAAAAATAAAAATAAATGAATCAAATAAATTGGGTAAGTCTAATATATCACGTTTTCAGTAACGTTCTATATAATGCGGTGTTACGACCAGTATGCAGCCACCTCTAGTGCATTGGTGTTTGCCAAGATCAGATTTTATCTGGTGCATTGTGCTGGACTCGTGTTACATGACAAAAGGTGTTCATCGGTCTGTCGTCCTCCACAGTCGCACATGTCATTTTCTCCATAAGAAGCCCCATTTTACCATGTTGGCTTTAGTCCTCCCCACCCCGGCTTTCCGTCTGTTCAGAGTTTTCCATAGCGGCCATGGGAGATGACGTCCACTCGACGGGGGTTGTCGGTTAGTCTGAATCAGTTCTTCCGGTTGTAGCTCATCTTGCCACCTTTGCAGTGTAGCTGCAAAGGTGGCAAGATGAGATGGAGGTTCGCGCAGTTCTTTTGCTGTTCGTATAAAACTTTTTCGGCATTTAAGTCTGGTGCTCGTCAATTCATGTCCGAACTTAGGGTGTCTTTCGTCCTCTATCTGTTTGGTTTTTTCTATGTCAGTGGTTATTCGTCTTCTGATCTCAGGCGGAGCTAAGCCTGCTAGGAGGTATGACTTGCATGTAGGCGTTGGCCTAAGGCATCCCGTTATGATTCTGCAAGTATCGTTCAAAGTTACGGATACACGTTTGGCGTATTTGGATTGGCTCCACACTGAACACACATCGAACGGTATGCAAGATGAAGATATGTTTTTCCAGGCCCTGTACACTGTGTATTCCGAGCAGAAAAATGAAAAAAAAAATTTTAATGTTTCCAAACTCGGACGAATCATAACGATTTCACGAGGGGACAAAGGACGATTTCTCGTCGCGTGTCGTATGAATTCGTTTAAGACGCACGATTCTACAACCTGGAAAACGAGACGAAAAATCGATGACTTAAACCACGTTTACCACCGCGAGATATCCTACCTTCGGAGTCGAGTGAAAACGAAAATCAATAACTAACAAAATAATAATGATTGTTATTTGCAAATTATATATATATATATATATATATATATATATCTTAACTAAATTTTTTATTAGTATGGTACCTCATACTCATTGGTCATTATATTATATTAAATTATATTCTCGATTTCCACGATTTATATTATTGTGATGAAGATGGTATTATTTTTATTTTGCATGTGTTTACATATATTGAGCTTAATGCATATTTTTTCATATTTAGTATGATCGTATTTATTTCAAATGTTATATATATGTTACTTCCCTATTATTCAATAATTTATAAATTCGCCTAAACGATCGGTTAATTTCTCACCCAAATGATACAGCTCTACTCAGGTAAATTTTGGGTTATTCGCCCAAATGAATGACGCCCGACAAAGGACGATTTCTCGTCATGTGTCTAATGAAATCGTTTAAGGTGATTCTACAAACGATTCTACAACCTGGAAAACGAGACGAAAAATCGATGACTTCAACCACGTTTACCACCGCGAGATCTCCTACCTTCAGAGTCAAGTGAAAACGAAAATCAATAACTAACAAAATAATAATGATTGTTATTTGCAAAATATATATATATATATATATATATATATATATATATATATATATATATATATACGAAAAAAAACTTGTAACAATGACTCGTAATATTATGTTGAAACATTTAAAGTCTAATAAATAAAAAATATGAAAAAAAAAATTGTTTATTAATTTCAAAAAAAAAAAAAAAAAAAAATGCGTATCCGAACGCTATTGTTGTTCGAAAGGAACGTCGCCGCACGAGTACCGTACCACCACTCCGATTATCGTTATTTATCGATACGCCGTACGTCGTGACACTTTTTGAAATACGTCCAAATACTTAGCCGGGGTGTTTTACGAGCAAAAGAAACCACGGACGCGTGAGACTCGGCGTATAGCTTCCGCTTTTCGTCGCGAACACACAACTCGTTCGGATTCACCGGTCTTGCGAAAACGCTATTGTTGTTCGAAAACCGTCGTCGTCGTCGCGAGAACGTTTCGTACGGAAAACGATCGTACCGAAATGGCCGTCCGGTCGAGACGGAGAGAACGTCGTCTGCCGCCTACACGCGACGTTATTACCGACGACCATAACCGCGGGCGAAACCGTCGATAATTTACGCGTCCGTAAGAACGTCAACGGGCTTAATTTTAAATTGGATTCGCTAAATATAGACGACCAAGTCAATACCAAAACGTTATGACTCGAACTTCATATTACGTCGTGTACGGTGTGTGTGTGTGTGTGTGTGTGTGTGTGTGTGTGTGTGTGTGTGTGTGTGTGTGTGTGTGTGTGTGTGTGTGTGTGTGTGTGTGTGTGTGTGTGTGTGTGTGTGTGTGTGTTTGTGCTCCTCCGCACGGTTTAGTCGTGTTGTATCGTTTGATTTGCCGATACTTATTTCGAGTATAATAATAATATTAATAATATCGTGGGCCCGCGACGAAAATTTCTTAAGAGGATTTCCAGGCGCTACGCGAGAGGACGACTGTTCGTAACGCATAACGTTGTTATTATCGATACTTAATCTGTACGAGAAAATGTCACACGGTAAAAGCGAGAGACGAGTAATTATAAAACTCGGGTACGCCCTGAAGCACAACGTTAAAAACTAACGTCACGGTAAATTATTATTGTAAAAAAAAAAAATAAAAACGGTGTTGTCTCGTCATCGTACCTCGTTCTGGTGCTGTGGTGTTTTATTAATTTATCATTTTTAATTTCGCGACCTATAAAAACGGTACGTTCCTAAGTCGTATCGGTTTAAAACGTATTGTCTACTACTGTCGTGAATAGTTCGCTTTTCACGGTGCTTTGTGAATCCGTGATAAATAAAAAAGAATAACGTGTTAGATTCGATGTGAGCCACGTGTGTTCACGCGCACGACCTTGAAAATTTAAAACGAAATCACGCCAATGCATTTGCATAAGCTATTGATTCGAACGGAATTTCTTTCGACTGCTCTTTCTGGTTTTTTGATATCATTTTATTTCGCATTTGCGATTATAATTATTTAAATCGTAATAAAAAATTAAAAAAAAAAAAAACAAATCAATTAAAAACGATTCACACACGGTTTTCATTCACTTAAACATCATGAGTTGGGATTTCGTACTCACGTAGTATAATTTTTTTTTAGATTTTGTAATACAATTAATCTCGACAGTTAGGGATAAGGGTTGACAAAAATTAGGAGTTGTTATTTAGTTATATGAGAGAGCCCAAATGGTTGAATAGGGATAAAATGGAAAGAATAATATTGGGCGGTCGGGAGGAGAAAGTAATTTTTTTATCAAAAGGTATGGAATGAAGGTTGAAAAGGAAAATTAATTTCTGACGCTCGGGAGATAGATTAGGGCAACCGAAGAGGATATGGGAGATGTCACAGATTTGGGGATTTGAGTGAAGAGTACAGAAGGGGAAGTTAATTAGAGATAAATTGAAGGAATGAGAGGGCGCGTAGTATATAATTCACGTTTTTAGACATATTTACGTTTAGTCGAACAAATTCAAAATAAAAACACCGTTATTATGATTGCGTAAAATCGTGCGAAAACTACATCGGAAATCACGAATAATATACACTGTGCGGCGAGCCCCCGCGGAAACGTATTTCGGAACGAGAAACGAGTGGTCTTAATACGAAATAACCGATTTCCAATGCGCCCTTAACGCACGCGACCGACCAGCCCGGGACTCGAGCGGTGTCCTACTTGCGAATCGTCTGTTCGCCCGGAGTTTACAAGTCCCCGACGACTCGAGACTACGACGAGTAATTAAACTCGTTACCACCCCGAGAACGAGATGAAAGCGAAACGGTAATACGTATAGCCGCGTTAAGTGAAAACGTTGGGTGGAAAAAAAAATACATCAACATCTAATCCGATCAATTATTCACGACGAGACGAGTGCCGGAGGAAAATAGGTCACATCCGAAACGATACATTTATTATTTACGCTAAGTCATTTTCATCTTTTACTATTACGTAAATTATGGTGCCCAAGTGACTCGTGCGAGTGCGTCGAGTGACGCGAGCGAAATTCTTAACAAGACTCGACCGAAATTGCCATTGGGTTTTTTCCTATTTTTTTTCTTTTTTTTTTTTTTTCATTTTTTCCATCTATATTCATATAATTTCTCCGTCGCGTTTACATAATTTAGTATTTATTTTATAATATTAATTTAAGACCGCCGCCGCCGCCCACCTTTTACTTCGTCATGCGTAACATCCCATTAAAATTTCTATAACGTAATATTAAATAAATATTATTATCCGATTCAATCGAATACGACGGCCGTCGGGAACTCACGTGATATTTTTAATTACTGCACCGACTACGTTCACGCCTCGCGTTCACTCCCGCGCATACGGCGTCCGATAATCTTTACTTACGCCGCCGGAGGCCAAATCGAATTACACGTATTCATTTTCCGGTCGTGTGATCATCGTGATCTTTAATTACCGCGCGTAATCGTCAATGAAACACTACTTTTCGCCGCGGTACAATGTGTCTCCGAATATCGAGTGGCACACTAACGAAATTGCGTTCTCATTCGTTCGGTGTCGAATTTGCCACTTTAAACTTTCCGATTACGTTCGATAACGACATCGATATTATCGAACGATCAATAGTTATTTTATGGAAATAATAAAAAAAAAAAAAAAACCGTACGAAAATATCTCGCAAATAAATTATATTTTGGATGAGAATTAGCAATATCGACGCATATCATTATACTGTTTAGGCACACGGTTTGATCAGACGTAATTCAAGAGATCGCCGAGAACTATTGCGACGATGCGCAGACTCGTGAAATGCTCTATGCTCGATTGTTTTATATTTCGTTCGCTCAAAGCAGAGGTTTTTCCACCCGCTGCCATTCAATTACTTCTAACACGCGATCGCCGGGACCATTCGAGAGTATATGAAACCGCCATCTATTTTAGATCCTATACCCTTAATGATGCCTTTCAAAACTGAGTTCTCAAACTCTTTTAACGCCGTGTTTCATCAGGAACCAAAGCTTGTCAGATGTAACATCAGTTACACGTTTGAGACCGTGTAGGTCGAGTCGTTCGGTGACGTACTGGAGTGGGGGCGATACTCCCAGACAAAAGACTTTTATTTAATCAGTTAATAAAAAAAAATTATTCGTTTTGGATTTTGAGTAAAGTGGAAGATCTATTGATTTATAGTCACATCTATTTTATTTTTTTTAAACTAAAGTTTTTTTTTTTTTTAATGTTTTTTTAACGTGTTTAAAATAGTACTTTAAACTTTTTTTAAACATTTTATTTGTTACTTACTTGAAATTGTAAACAGCTTTTTTAAATAGGCAGTCATTTTTTACCTTGGGGCTCAGGGCAAGTATACGTTTATCATAAAATAATTCAAAAATCCTTGTTATTTAAAACTTAAATACTAAAACAAATTACAAAGTTGAATAAATGTTACTAAACACTCTATGTATATATATAATTACAAGAAGTTATTTGTTGTAACAGTAAGTTTTAGTATTTTAAATTTGTAACATAATGCATTATAAATTTTAAATTAAAAATAGTTTTAACTTTTGTTCAAAGAAAAATAAAAAAATAATAAAAATTACATACATTTCGCAAAGTTATTTTACGAACAGTTATTATACTTATCGATTCATACTCAAAATGTACAAAACATTTACCAGGATAAAATTGTTTAATCTTAAATAAAACGTTTTTTTAAAATTGTTTATGTATAAAACGTTTGAAACATAACTAGGTGTTTAAAACACTCCGTCGAGACCCCCTCATCGACCTAACCTACACATGAAAATGTGCTTGCAAACTTATACCGTCAAATCACAGAATGTAGATTTTCCATAGAGCAATAAGTATTTTACATATACTTTTTTATTTTTCAATCTTTCGACTTTTTTAAAATTCGGTTCCATTTCTATTAAGTATTTAAAAACTATGGTTTGGTATGGGTTAGAATAAAAATGTGTGGATTAGGTTCTATTCGGGTTCGATAATTTTAGAAAAAGTCCGGTCAGAGTTCGGTTCACTAAAAATAAATAATTAGACATAGGTACCGTACATGTTTACAATAGTAGCTGATATATCTTTTGGTCGTGTTAGTTTTGCAGGCCTGAATGATTTAAGTTGTTTTGTTTTTTTTTTGAAAAATCCAACATGTATGAATACATTAAAAACTTTTTTTTAAGTATTTTATCCTAAAAACGTTTTTAAATAGGCATATAATATTAATGAGACAGTCAATATTGACGTGTGAAAAGTATGTTAAATAATTTTAAAAACAAATAAAAAGCATTTAGGTCACGCGTGACCAGTCTTGTCTATTTCGTTAAGATTATATAGCTTTGCTTGTCAACGGTTAAACACTCGCCGTCGACACGGAGAGGCGATTTGATGTTTTTTACCATCTTTAGTCGTCATGTGTATTACAGTCTGTCTCTTCGGATTATAGTAGCGTAAAGCAACAGTGATTTTGATTTGCATAACGTTCGGTAATAACAACGCTATCGGATCATGATTATGCGACGAAATTATTATTTTTATGCGTTTTGATAAAAATACATAAAACACACGTTTCCGTTATTTTTTATTAATTAATCGAGAAAGCTTTTTTTAATATTATCGTCATGAGGTGCAGAACGCGACACCTTGACCTATAAAAAAAAAAAAAAGCATTACAGAAGACATTTCAAGAACTTTTCATTACGGAATTCAAAGCAGGTTTCGGTGAAATTGTGAATACGAGAATATTTACATAAAAATGATCGTACATTCATTATTAATATTATGCTTTGGCTCCGCGTTTATGTTTTCCGTATTAATTCCGATTAAATAAAATTTCGATTTTAAACAGACCGAGACTTCGATTAAATATTTAAATTAAATTGTATAAACTTAATAAACGTTTGGGCTGAAAAAAAAAAGTGTTCTAAACTCGAATTTGTTTTTTTCCGTGGCCAAGAAAAAACGGCTAAATCCACTCTCGTGTTCCGGACAACGAATTCTTTTATAAAAATAATCTCGTGACAATGTATAATCTGGTCTATTTGGAAACGATATTCTCAATGCGATTCGTACGCTGTGCTCGTATTTGTCATGAATGTTATTATTATATTATTACATACGTTTATAAAAATGCATACTTGCACTTGTAAATAAAAAACGCATTTGATTGTTGTCATTTATGTTTTTTTTTTCGATTTTAAGTATTACGTATATTTGTAGTCTCTTATATCAATTTGTCATGTCTTATGTTATTATCGATGTGCGAGTTGAAAAAAGAAAAACTTCAAAATCGTACTGAGTGAACAGAATAAATTCTGAGAGTTAGAAACGAGTTACGATAACCAGTGATGTCGAGACGCAATGCTAGATCGAATTTAGTTTCAAAAGTCAACCTATGCAGTTTGTATTTGTATCTTTCTAATAGGAGAGCTATTATATTATATTTAGTACAATAAATTAAATCGTTCTTTGTTTATTTTTCGAGTGACTTGTAAGAATTGTAACGAGAAGAAAATCGAATTGCGTACGTTCTTTTTTAATCGAGAAAAATATTTAATTTAAATATTAAAAACAACCGAAGAAACTATATTATGGTCTAACTCGTACTTAATTATATAATTTTCTATTGTTTATCAATATTGTAAACATTTCCTATTGGGATTTAAGGAATTCAATCTTGATAATAACAATGATAATAAGAAAACCACATAGACAATAAGTTAACTTTATCACGTCATTCCACACTCTTATCCCGTATTTTCAAAGTTATATTTATATGATGCCATATCATGTTTTGTAATTTAAATTTATGAAATATAATCTTTATTAGTCTCGTGCTCTTGTCGATCATACTTATTTGGTTAAGAAGACAGAAGTTTACGAAGGCAAGACGTTCGGAAAGTAAATAAAAATAAAAATGACGACAAATATCTGTCTCGGCTTATCTTATGAATTTTCTATTATTTAAACCGAATCAAAATATCAAATCGTCACGGTTTAAACATTTTTTTTCTTTTTCAGAGAATGTTATTTTTTATTCGCCTTTCGTTTTGATGTAATATAGAGTCTTTCTCTCCGTGTTTTTTGTCATAACTTTAACATATTTTTTTTTTTATTATTATTATTATTCAATGAAATTTTAATAAATCAGACGAGAAAAGTTAATTTACAATATTATTTGTTTTTATTTATTAACTGTTGACTAATTTATGATACACAACATCTATTTTCAAATATTATATTATATGAATCCTATTGATGTAATATATGTATTCAATTGATTCGGGTGTTTTCTCATCTAAATATTAATGTTACATACCATTTTCATTATTGTAAGCCATGCCTATAAAAAACTAAACTTTTCGTAAAAAGGTTAAAAATAAAACGCCGAAAGAACAGAAAAAGTCGAGTATGATGACAACACACTAATACTATGTAGTGGCCTGTGAACCACTGAATCAATCCAATCTCCGATTGTCTGTATCTCCCCGTCAAGTTTTAATCGAATTGTCTAAGCCAGTCTATGATTTTTTTTTATTTTTTTTTCATTAATTTTCTCAATGCAATTGACTAACAATCTTCCAGGAAAATGTACGTGTGACAGATTACTTTCCTGCCATTTTTAAGTCTCTTCTGTAGTACTCACGATCAAATCGGTTGCTTTATAGTTTATAAGACCTGCGCAATAATACTGTCTTCTTTTTAAAAATGCGAAACTCGTGAGACGTCGCAAGGTCAAGTTGTAAAAATCTACTTTTAATGACATTTCGGTTTTTATCTATTATATATTATACGATTTGATAATCATATAAAATAGGTACTTAAGGTTTTTTTTTTTTTAATCTTTGATAGCTTTTTTTGTTTATCTAGCGTTTGATTATATGTGTTGTATATGTATATAACTACTCGCAAACACATATAAGTATAGTTTGGGTGAGAGCGAGACGGAGTGACGGAGAAAGAGAGGATAATGTTGTCAAAGTAAAATAATGGACTTTTTAGACGCGTGCTTTAAGAATACAACACAATGAAAACGTCTCGAGTTAATTAAATGACTTTTGTGACGTATTTAATCTAGTTCCCTCAATATGTTTTTCCAATCTAGACTGTTTACTACTGGATTTCCCACTCGTAAAGAAAGCTCATGTTCAAAAAAAAAAAAAAAAGAATATAAAAAGTAAAATACCTTCTGGTAGAAAATAAGTGGTTTTTCCAAACTGGTATTAGCGATGGGCAACTTAAATTAGGAACCGCTGAGAGATGAAAGAAATCCCTTTTATTTCACAGGTCCTTGGCTTCGGTAACTAATCACTATATATATATATATGTATTTTATTTTTTTTATTCACCTCTTGTTTTTTGTAAATTAAAGGTTTTCTCTTTATTCCTGTAGTCTTTGTCTTTTATTTCACTGTCCATTAAACTAAATTATATTTCATAAATCGAACGAGAATCGTTTATTTACAAATGCTATTATCATTATCGTGATAATTATTATTATTTTGTTGTTTTAACAATTAATTATTTTCCTAATCCGAGAGTTGTGTGTTTTTAACACACTTTAATGGTTCCATAACGAACCGAAACGTGTAGAAAATATACAAATATCACGTTTTAATGAAAGAACTCAATGTCGAGTCCTTAATATTAAAATTATCGAGAAATATTTGTTTTTAATATTAAATTGTATGAATAGGTACATAATGAGTTTTATACTAATGACTCGCTGCAATACGTAATGATTTGTTTTGATCAATACCGAAACGGGAATTAATTATGCTCGAAATGTTTTATGAAAATATGTTCGACTTTCAATAGTTATAAACGATTTCTTAAATATGTATTTCGATAGATTTTTTGCAAAATATTACAGTTTCGTCGACTAGCGTTCTTCTGGTCGATACTTTTTATTAGTATTTTTTGCCTAAAAATATTGACATCGTCGCATAGATTTGTTTTGTATTCAAAAAAAAAAAATCTGATAAGATAATGGTGGTCGAAGTTTGTGCTAAATCTCTTAAATTCTCGTACAAGATGACAGCGACGAGAGTAAAGTGCAATTCGGACGAGTGATTATTACGATTAGATCACTGGGTCCGTAATGGTGTAGAATTACATTGATTTAATTTTAAAAACAATTATTGTTATTTGACAACAATATCGTGCGAAAACCGGTCAATATCTTTAAATAGTTGGTTAGTATTTTTATAATTTTTCAAGCCCTGAGCACTTTTATCTGGACTAAACAAAAGTCCCGGACAAAAAGGAAAAAAATTGTTCAATTCTAGGCGAAAAATAAACGTCGAAAATGTCCCCGAGAACACGCGATTTCTCCAAAGACTCTGTTTGGTCTATTTGGAGATTGTCAATCGATCAAATTGTCTTTCAGCTCTGTGCAACACCTCTCGATTTGTCGGGTAAAATCACGTGGAGTAGGTCAAAAGTTAAAATTTAAGCGGAAAAGATAAATCGGAGCTTTACATATTCGGAACGATTGACAGCACGGACGCTTGAAGGCTATAAATCTCGTGCAAAAAAACACACTCTCCGGAGAGAACTCTGTCGATATCCGATGCCTGACCAATTATTAGATGACCGCGATTTGTTCGTATCCCTAGCCATCGCAGCGCGTACCTCGCGATTGTTCGACGGTTACAAATTCAACCATATAGAGCATTTTAATGAACTTGAAATATTTTTCTCTCGTGTTTTATTCAAAATTACGTCGTTATGGAATAAACATAATATTTTTATTTATATTTCCATCGACGTGATCTGAGATTCTGAGTAAAGCGAATGATCTGTTGGATCATATCTATTGGTTTTACAACGGTGGTTATTTTTTATTTTTTTCCGTGAAAACTTTTGCGGGTAGCTAAAACGATCCAAATTGCCCATCCGACGACTCTATAGACTGGAAATTTCATGTTGACTGTACTTGAAGAAAGTAATATTTCTTTCCACTTAAAAGTTTTTTTTTTCGGGGCGTGAGGAAAAACTGCCGAAAAACCGAGTGAAAACGGAAAAATTTTTTCGTAAACGACTCTTTCACTAAATCGATTTTAGTTATTTAGTAATAACTTCAAAAGTAATGTTGCTTAAAACATGAAATATTCCATATATTTTAATGGCATATTGTTACTTACTTTAAAAAAGTTTCGAAAAATCTGAAAACTTTCGGGCTAAAAATAGAACTTTGAAAACACCTTATTATTTTTTTTTTAAGTTTATCTCTAATACAATGTTTAATATTGAGTTCTAAAACTTTAACATGATCATACTGATACTTTTTTGCAATGGAAACTGAATAAATTTCAAATATTGTGACTCGGGATTTTTTTCAAGAGCGTCTAAGTAAATTATAATACATTTTTTCGGAATAGACTGTTTTTATATTAATTTTCAACTTTGAAATGTGTACGGAAAATTAAAATTATTGGACTATCTAATCATCGTGACTAATAGGATGCAGACAGAACGACATGTTTGGGAACTTTTGGTGAAAAAACATTTCTCATTCGTCAAACAATAAAATGTTAAACAGGTTAAAAAAAAAAAAAACGTACCGATCAATTGATTAAAAATTATAAAATACACAAACGGTATATTTTCTTACTGAAGCTTTGCTCGAAATCGTTTAACGAAAATTAAAAATGCAACACACCCATCCTCATTGTCTTGTCCCAAGAGCGAAGAGAACACCTCGTTGTGTACTTTTTTGTTGTTGTTATTTTTAGTCGTTTGATGTTTGATTTTACCAAATGACAATCGTTACTTATTGCATATATTATGATCTCACGGACAATAATAATGAGGTGAAGTTTAGAGTGGCTAAGCGTTGTGAAAATTTAAAAAAATGTCTCTCGTAATGTAAAATCAAAAACACCGGTTGTAAAAATCACACGTTGTCGTTAAAAATTGATCCACGTCGGTACGTTTTACGCGAAAAGCATTTATATTCGAGTGTTTTACCGAGTCTGATCGCGACAAAACCGTCGAGTCACGCCGGCTGAACACTAATAATTGGTCCTCCGTTGTCGACGCGTCGTTATAGTCGTGTAATCGCGGCGGTCGCGGGAAGACTTCAAATCTTTCGGTTTCTCCGATCGATTTTAACCGTTACCCGGTATGGACGGTTAGGTCACGTCGTGTTAGGTTACCATGGTACGGCCACGGCATCGACGATGTTTTATGCACGCGCGCGCGCGCAAACGTCAGGCGGCGATATTCGACGTACGGGTCTTCCCCGTCGGGGTCGGAGGGGTCCCTGACCGATAATAAATTCGGGTTCACCGTCACATGCCGACTAATCGGTATTAAATATTCAGTCGATCGATGTTCGATTATTATCGAGTACGTCGAGTACTAATGAGCAAACATTTGATCCGATCGTTGAAGTGTAATTGAAAACAAGTGTTATTTCATAATCCGTATGCATGCGTGTGTGTATACGAAAAAAACAAAAAAGTACGAAAAAATCGAGTTTTGAGCTTGAGGATAGCTAAACGCCAGAAAGGCCGAGAACGACTGCGCTAATACACGCCGGCAAGACGTATACGTATCGTATCATCAACGTTTGAGTATTTTTCAATCGAAAAACCGCGTGAACGTTATGTTGTTAGTAGGGCTGAGGACTTCTAGTATTTTCATATTTTTTTAGAAACATCGTGGAATCATGTTAGTGATCGACAAATATGTTTTAAAATACCAGGAAGTCGTATTTAAAATTTTAATTTCCGTATTTTCGCATATTTTGTCATTACTGCATAGAAATGCATATTTGAGTGTATTTGAAACATCAAGATCATATTTGGTAATTTTCGATATGATTTTTCAAATTAGCTTAGAGAAAACAAAAACTAATGGTAAATTTTCTGTTTAAAAATAATATTTTATTTAACCGTTTATTTATTTTATTTATTTATTTATTTCAACATGAAGGATGAAAGTTGAGAATGTTTAGATAATTTACTATCTATCTGATAAAATCTTAACATGTGTAGGAAGTGCACTTAAGTTGCCCGTAATTTTTCAAGAATTTGTTATAATCAACTTATCGAAATAATATTTTTTTTTTTCATATAAATATTATAATTAGATGAATTAATAAAATAAAATACATTTATAGAGCATATTTTAAGTGCATATTTCTTGTTTTTTTAGTGCATAAGTGCATGCATATTTAGAGATTTTTGAGTACTAGAAGTCCTCGGCCATAGTTATTAGTATTCATGCCGATTGAACGCGACATATCTGTGATTGCGAACAAAAGCAATGGTTTTACGTGTGAATAAAACGCCAAAATTGTCCACACAAAGACATAAAACCCGAAAACGTAACAAAATACGGACACTCGTACGGTTTTTATAGCACGATGGATTTTGTCGTTTTGATAATGAAAAAAAAAAAACAAATAAAAATACAATTTTTATTCACCGTCAGATCGAATTTGCTTAGGCTTTTTTGATCCGAAATCGAGTACGACGGGATCGTCGGTTATTTAATTTAATTTCGAACAAAAATATTATGTGTTTACCAAAAATTGTTTCTGCGCAATTGTTCATTAACTGGATTCGGCGAAACGGCCTTCTGCACAGTTGTAAAAACATTTTAATACCTAAATCACGCGTGTACAATATAATTTCAGTTTAAATACGTAGAAATAAATGGTTTTATTAAGATAACAGCTGGAAACAGTGGTTAATGTATTATGCAAATTCAATTTTAAAATCTACCGAAAAATGGGTGTACGAAATGTGTTTCATACCCATGATATATATACACATGTATAAATTAAAAAGCCTATTACTTATTCCGGGCAAATTTTAATTTACAACAGTTTTTTTTTTTTTTTCATCCCGTATTGTTATTTCGGAAATTGAATTAAAATTATACGACGTGATGTTTAAAAATGTATGGCTACATAAACTTTACCTTTTATTATTATTATTATCATTATTACTACTATTATTAATTTTTTTTTTCAGTTTAATATTGTCTGGTTCGACTAAGGTTGTTATTTATCTTGCCGAAATATCATAATTAAGTCATTAAAAACAGCCGTAGAACAATTTCGAAGCTATCGAATTTTACGAAGTTATTAAATAAATTATGAAACATATTTTCTCAAACGAAATTGATCAAAAAAAAAAAAAAAAAAAATTATAATAATAATAATAACAATAATAATAAATTAATAACTATAACTAACAACGCGAACACTTAAACCGTATTCGCATAAGTGGTTTTCGAGATATAAACAAAATGCTTGTAATATATTTTAATAATATAATTTCGCGTCTCATTAGTAGGTAGATGTTATCTCGTCCTGACGGTAACGCAGCACAATGAAACGCATCAAGCCCGAGATAAAAACCATTGTCGACGACTGTCAAAGACACAGTATTAGCCGAGTAGCTGGTATTCACAGCAGTGTTCCGAGGACAGAAAACTATAGCGGAAAATTAAGTTTTAATTATCGTACGGCAAAGTAGTGTGTCCATAGAGTCACGAGTAACAATAATCAGGCGTTCGATGCAAAAAAGAGGAAAATGTCAAACCCAGTGTATGATTTTCTATGTAAATGTAATAATGTTGTGTAACGACACACAATGCAATAGTATTACAATACGAGCACAATTATCATCTCACTTCAACAATGAAAAATATCTCGTTTTAATTCGATAGGAATTCCATAATAATATGTTAAAATGTTATTTGTCCACCATTCCGCTACAGGCATATTGTTATGTTATTATTACGATTATAAAAATAAAACGTAGGTACGTCGTCATTCGAATACCCGGTCAACGTTGATTCGTTAGACGGCACGCTTCCCTCGGACGTTAAATCCACTCTCTTATAAATACCAATAATAATTGATAAATAAATAAATAAACAATTTTAATTGAATTACTATTTGATACCCGAGACGGATATCGTATTAATAGGTTTTATATCAATACGCCACTATAGATATTTTAAACATATTAAATAAATAAAAACTATGAGATTAAATAAATTGAAAACAATCTAGTGTCTGTGTGAAAATATAAAAAACGTTATTAAAAAAAAAAAAAATTAATAATTGAAAGTAGAATAAAGGACCGCTCAAACCGAAGCGGTAGCGGCGGCGAAATTTAATGTCCATACGTTTTAATACGAGCGCACTCACTATCGCGAAATTAATGCCGCGGCGAAAACGTTACCGCAAGATTGAACGCGATATTTTTATGTTTCGCTGCAGACATTATAATTTTCGATAACCGATACGATAATCAGTTGTGGATTCCCACCTATGAGTTAATCTATAATTATTTAGATTCTATCTATAAGATTTCTATCTATAAGAGCTGATCATTACATCGTATGATATATTTTGACTTTATATTCAAACACATATATTCTTCGTAATCGTACACCTAGCAGTTTGCACTAGTGATGAGAATAATCGAATGATTTCGATAATCGAGAGATAAGTTATCGAGATATTATAATAATCGAGTAATTCACTCGATTATTTTAATCGAGAGAATAGTCACTATTAGTCCCTGGTCGCCGAGATATAATAATCGAGAACATTTTTATCGAATAGAAAAGAATCACTCAAATAGGTAATATTACTTAAATTCATGGTCAAATACAATATGGCAGTTTAACTCAAGATCTATAAAACTGTTATTAAGTTGATTATTATTTATTAATGCCAAGTGATAATAATTAATAACGTCCTCCACTCGTCAACAATCGTGCAGACGCCCAAGCTAAACAGTTATTTTGATCCGCCGCACGCCGCCTGGGGATTTTTAAATAATAATTATTATTATATTATAATAATATAAGTGAATAGTAGATTAGTATAAAAGAATAATTACTGATTCAGTTTTCGTATTACACGAATTCGAATAGCTGTACCAAATACTATAAAGTATAAAGTATAAACTAGTTAAATATATAAAAATAGTAATAACTAATTACTAATTACTTATTTTTCATTTGATTATTTTTGGCCGAGCAATTCGATTATTATTCTAACTCGATTATTTTCTCTCGATTGTTCCCGTCACTAGTTTGCACATTGCAGTTGAATCAACGTCGTGGTGTTTGAATGTATGAACGATTCTCTTGTTTAAAATGTATTTATTTTCTTTATTATTTAATGTAATCCGTGACTACTCAGGCCATTGGGCTTTCACATTTATTTCTTAATAAACAGATAATAAATAATAAAAATATCTCATATCTCATCAACACGGAACCAGCACCAGTATGTGACATTTGCAAAGAAATAATAAAACGATAGAACACGTCATAGTCATCAACTGCACCAAATATACAGAAGCACGAAAGATACTCAGCAATCCTCTCACACTTCATAAATCGTTCAAAGAACAAAACACCACTGACATCATCAAATTCTTCCACAACGCAAACCTAAGCCACAAATTAGAAAGAACGTGTTACTTTAACCTCTAAATATTATATTGTTCATTAATTTTCTGGTTAATAATCATTGTAATTGAAGCCTCTACCATTAATAAAAAAAAAAATAATAATAATAATAAATAAATACGAGAAGAGTAATTACGTAGCTAAATACATTAATACACATATTCGTAAAGTTTTAATGCGAGGATATGTGTTCTTAGTGGTTTTAAAAGATTGCTGTTGAAAGACTGTGAGTGATTGTTGCACAAGATTTATGAGGTGTGTTTCCGACAGAAATTGGCGGAGTTTGGTGATACTGGCTGGGTTGGGGCTTAATTTCAAATGTATTATATATAACAAAAATTACCAATAAAGTTGAACAGTTAATTACCTATTTAGGTAGCTATTATTGTTAAAGAATATTCCATCATATGAAAATATATACACTTCCAGAATTTAAGGATACGAGGAAAAAAGATTATGTTTGGGATGACGAAATAAGTGTTAAAATGAACGGTGAAAGCGGTAAGTAAAAATATAACAATAAGTTATTTTTAATAACTAAAATACAATATGCACGCGCACGGGTGTCAAAATGTCGACTAGTAATTTTCGACGAAATATTTCGCTCCGGTTAGGTTAGATCAGCGGTATTTAAAAAGCGATAAAATACCGCTGAATTTACCGCCACCGCTACCGCTTCGGTTTCGGCGGACCTTAATTCATTTTTTATTCAATTCATTTGTTCTATGCGATAAATATTCTATAAATGATGTTTTGAAAAATAAGATTGAAAAAATGCACCTCAATACAGTCTGAGCTATGAACGCGATTGATCGTCATCACATTTATGTATAGATTTACGTGAACCAAACCTCCGGTTCTCTCCGGTTTTCGAGTAAAATCATTCGTAAAATTTATCAATTTTTTAAAAATGTTTTAAATATTTAAACAAACTTATTTCAAGAAGTATTCGAATCAAAGAAGCATCAAAAACTAGCACAAAATGTAACGTAATGATATTAAATAGGAGACAACGAAAAAAAGAAATGTGTAAAAAACAAATTAAATTCGTACTTATAAACCGAATGAGTTATGGCGTAAATTACAGTGCTTTGGTGCTTCTTTAAAATTTACAAATCGTAATGAAACAATACTTAAAAATAAATACAGTCGAACTTGGTTAACTCGAAGTTGAGTGGACCAGGTAAAAATTTGGAGTTATCCAAGAATTCGAGTTATCCAAACTACTTTTTTTTTTATTCCTATGTATTTATTATAAATAAAGCACCTAATGTAATAAAAAATATTTACTATGTATTTATCCATGAATTATGTATTTATTTAGAATGTATAAACAAAAATTAAGTAAGAAAATTATTTTAAAAAGGTATTTATTTTTGCTTGATTTTTTCTGTTAATTGTAGCGTTTGTAATGATTTTTTCTATTTTATTTAAAGCTGACTAATGAGTAATGACCTTATTTTATGGATAAATGAGGGAAACATCACAATTTTATAATATTAATATAACTCAAAACTTCGAGTAATCCACGAACATATTCGAGTTAAACAAGATTTTTTTACATCGATCAAATAGAAAATTCTAGGGACCGGAGTAAAAGTTCGAGGTATCGACGATTTCGAGTTAAAAAGAAGTTCGAGATAACCAAGTTCTGCTGTACTCACCTAACAGTTGTAAAACAAATTGAATTCGTGGTAATTATTATACTGACTTTGGAAAAGTGTTTCGTTGTACTATTTTCGCGCATATTTCGTCGTATAGTGTAAAATTCAAAAACTTTCCGGAAACTTTATCCGTCGTGTTTTTAATTTTTCGATCCGGTAATAGGCACGGCGCGAAACGGTCTTACGGGATTTCACGCTTTACATGTCGCACGACAGCGAAATATCGACCCGTGCAGACCGTTTGCGCGTAAAAACGCGTTTTTTCGGCTAACGATCGAGAACCGTTTCGTTATGAATAACACTATTCGAACCGACGACGGTCAATATTCATGCCGTCGAATAAACGTACATATTTTATAAATATTATAATATTTTATAACGTCCGTTGAAATCGCCCGCGATACGTTTGACATTCACACAGTCTGCGTCGTACGATTTCGTCCTAAACGACGGCTAATGACCGCCCCTGCCGCAGCATCTGTCCGTTTCTATTTCCGTCGGCACAAAGGTGAACACGGAACCCTTTACCGTGCTAAGTCGCGTGGTAAATAAGATTTGTTCTGACCGCCTCCGGGGCCTCCGCTCTCCTCTGTCAGGTATCTTCGCTCCGGCGGCGACCGGATTGTTTTGTTCGGAATCGCACGTAATCGTTGCGTATCGAATGAACCCGATCGGAACGCGAACAATAAAATCACGCCGTATCGTTTTATCGTAAGACCGTAACTGTGTCATACGAATTTTCAGCGATCACAGAAGTCGTACAAGTGATAAGGGCGCACCAGTCGACCGGTGAATATCATTTTGCTAAACCGAAACCAATAAAAGTAGAAATACCAGTGGCGGTTTTCCCGGGGAGGCAAGGGAGGCACCGCCTCCCTTGAAAATAAAATAGAAAAAATATTTTTTTCGTTTGATTAATAAAAAATGTTTATTTTATTAAAAAAATCACTATTCTTTTCAATCTTAATATGGTACTTATTAATTTGAAAAATTTCAAATTTTTTGGAACAAAAAAAACATTTTTAACATACAAATTTGATTGTATCGTATAAAAATATGAATTAATAGAACGGCGGGCAATCCGCTATAATTATTATTCATGCACTCCCAATTATATTTTATTCCATGATAATATAATATTATATTATTATCTTGTTATTTTCGTACAGCAGTGGCGGCGGCGACCAAATCAGTCGCCTACCTAGGTGTTATAGTAGTCACGAAATTACACACACAAACACACGTAAAATCATTTGATTTGCGCATGCGCTTAGCTGGTCCGGCGGCGACAAAAATGTTCGCCGCCTTGCCGATGTTATCTATGATTCACCGATTATCAACGATGCACGTGCCGCGTGCACAGATATATATATATATATATATATATATATATATATATATATATATATATATATATCGGTATTATATATATCAGCTGTGGCCGCGTACGACACGCCTTATCACAAAACTGTTTATCATTTTACTACATACTTTATATACTTTGTTATAGTATCATTTACTTCTTTATAAATATTAAAAAATATTTTTAATCAGATTCTTTGTTATTAAATTTGTAGTTTGTACAATTAATTCAAATAACTGATGTCTTTTTAAACAGTCGAAGGGAGGGGGGAAGACCACCACTTATCACTGAAGTTTATTTTGTTGCCTCCCCAGAAATATATGCTCAAGACCGCCACTGAGAAATACATTTCGGAACTGTCGATTTACTCGAACGCGTGACGTCACGTGGGTTCAAAAACCAACCGGACGGGTTATGAACGCAAATATTCCAAGCCGGAGCATCAATCGAATCGCAGAAACAAAAGACAGACACGCTTTTGCCGACATCGCGTCACTCGAAAACCACACGAATGAGAGCGGTTTATGAAAAATGTCTTTTTTCTGGACGGAGGCGCGATCCGATGATACTCAACCACGAAAATTATTGTTTTCAGTCAAGTTTGCGGTTCAGCCAAAGGACGGTCATAGAATTTGTTGGCATCGATGAATAAAACTAATTTCATAACTTGTGTACTTCAATGTTCCAACTCACAATTCTAGAAAATACCGTACCGTTTTTTTGTTGCCCGTCATCGCCGAAATTACAGCCATTTTGGCCCTATCAAACGTATGATTCTGAATTGTAATCGAATTTAAGATTTTGACTTTTTTTTTTTTATAATAATAAAAATTATTTGAAATCAATTATATGTAATGAGCTATATTTCGTTTATGTAAATATCCTGTATTAGCTATTAAGTAAACGTCATGTAAAATTCTATTTTTTTTTCTGTACTATTTGCCTTCTGGACGTTAAATAAATAAGTAAATAAATAAATAAATAATATTTACAAGTAATTAAAACCGTGTTTGAAATTAAGATTATGGAACGAATACTGTAAAAAAAAAAAAAATCACCCAAAAAAAAAAACGAAAACGAATTTACCGTAATAACTATATTTTGTAGTGTGCCGAAAAATGATTTTTCGCAAATAAATAATGTAATAATCGTTATTAGGGCGGCTCGCACAGTATTACAGATTAACACTACAATCATTATCACGAGTTTGTTATTCTTTATGGGGACCACGTCTAAAACTTGACTAAGATTTGGAACACAAGTTTCGAACAAGTTAGTTTTTAATTGAGTTATGAAAACAGCTAACTGGATGTTGAGTAATCGTTTCGCTTCATTAATTTTGACACAGGGAAATGTTGAATATACTCGGTATTATTTAAAATACGGCATTAATAAATAATGGTATTCGCAAAGCCACAGAAATCTAATCATGTAGTTTACAAAAAGGTTTTCAGAGTCTTGTTTTTGCGATTTCCATTGAATTATTCAACAATTTTTAGAATCGGTATTGAACGAAACACTACTTTACCGAAATAAAACGCCAACGAACGTATTATTGTTATTAGTCGAATAATAATGTCGAAAATAATATTGCCGTATCGGTAAGATTTATGATACGTATCATTATTATTCCAATTTTTCTGCCGTGATTTCACATATTATTTTTCAGCGTAAATTGTGTATTTTCATAGACAGTATAATATCGTGATAGTGTTGACACTCGTTTCTCTCGCGAAATTACCGTGCAAAGTTCTCGAAAATCGCCGAGATTTCCCATTTCATTCCGTTTCTATTTTTAATCACACTCATACCGTAGTCGGACCCGTGGAACGAATATCAGAATTCGGTCGATAACAGAAATGAAGTATCCCTTAGAAACTTTTGAAATACTCAAATAGTTTCTCCGTTTTCGCTATGAATCCACGGTTTCATCACGAAATCAAAAACTATTCTACCGATTTTATTGCAGAGCTTAATATACGTCCATGAGTTGGTGCGATACGCAAATCAAGTATTCAAAGTATTTATAACTCCGTGGAATATTTTTAGCGCATATATAAAAGACGATTTCCAAAACCGTCCGGGTACGCTAAAATTCATCGAGCGATAGTATTAAAATGGAAATCGAAAAAAAAAATACACGTGATTCGATTTAGACAGTTTTTATTGTTGTGTCCGTTTTAAGTTATTTTCGTAAAGCATTTGTCATTTTTTTTTTTCGTTCTGGTCACACAGTAAACGATCTAAAAGCTATCGTATTTTGTCATTATTCGTCATATTTTTTAAGTGTGTACAATAATTTGAATAAATTAAATTGAAGTGTTTATCGGTTTATCTATGTTTGATAAGTTTCAAAGATAGTATGTAATGACCCAATTATAAAGTGATGACTATTATTGTCCAGCGATGTGGTCATTAGAATGTTCGATGTTACAATTAATACGATAATAAACCTATATATTAAGCCTGTATAAAAATACAAATTTTATTATTTTTTTCGTCAAGTTACACGACAGTATGAACACCACCAGATAACTCACAATCTACTGATTACAAAAATAGCATCATTTATTGCTCGTGTTTGCTCTTTACTTTGTAGTGAGCACTTGAAGTTTGAAAGCCTTATTTATAAGCAATATTCATTGAATTACATTTACACAACTTTTGTTTTAATTTTACAATACTTATATTAATACAGATATTTTTCAAAGATGATTACAATCGTCATATTCAGCAATAAGTAGCTCAATTGATAATAATTACAATAATCAGAAAAAAAGAACATTTCATCCACTTGTCAAGCCATTGTTACTTGAAGGTGAAAGTGAATGTGATCCGGATAGTAGCAGTTGTGATTGCATTAGGGAAGATTAATTTTTATATGTTTATAATATATATTTTATTACATACAACATACAACATACAACATATTTTATTACATACAACATATAGTTATTACACTATATATTATTGTTTTGTAAGTGTTTGAATGTTTAAAAATTAAAAACAAACAATTCATAGCAAAATATAAATTGTTTGCATTGACTTATATTGACTTATATTTGATTATCTGTTTGTTTTTTCAACGCACTATGAAAAAAAGTGTTTTTTTTTCATTCAAAATAAAAAAAATATATATATAAATATATCGAAATCGGATCTTTTTACGAGGCTTGAAAGTTTTTCGTGTAAGACATGTTTTTGATGAAAACAACAGGTCAAGTGCATGCCGTTCAAGTCGGTATAAAAATACGAACTATAATATTTCGTCAACTATTATGACGTGAGATATAGATCAATTTAGAAGAGTTCTGTGAAAAATTAGAATTTCGGCCGACTATTTTGATTTTTGATCCACCGTGCGATGTGGCCCGTGGAGATTCGAAACGTCGGAAACTTAAAAAAAAAACGCCACACGTCTCGCGTCTCGTCACCCTATCGCAAAAACCCACGGTAATAATAAAAATAATAATAATAATAATTAATTATTATTATTATAACTATTATTATTACTATACGACGGGTTTATTCGAACGCGAAATAATATTATGTAAAACGATACTTACACGTCGAACAACTGTGACGGCGCGGCGGCCAGAAATTATTCCGAACCGTAGACGGGGATAATGGCGTGTGGGTTGGGATCGGGGATTTCAGAGCTCCGACGATGACGACACGCCGTGCCATAGGTCATTTCTGTACGACTGATTAACATAATATTATAATTGTTATTTCTTCGGCAAACGTTACGCACCACCGTGTCGCACAGAGTGTCGCACACACGAGTGTGTGTGTGGATTTAGGCATTTCCGGTGCGGAATTAAATCGCACACACGCCACGAGCGCACATCGCACCATATATACCTAACCTCTGGTCTGGCTGCCGAGACGTTGTCCGACGTGCGCTGCCGCAGCGTGCGGTTTTACGCCGGCCGTGCGCATCACGGCGTGTTTTGCGCGCGAAATTCCGGTCACGGAATTAGCGTCAAAATCGAAAGCACTCAATGTCGTGTGTGTGTGTGTGTGTGTGTGATGTATAAATGGGACTCCACGGCCCATTTTCAAAAATTATAGGGGAAAAATATCGCTCCAAGAGGTGTTTTTCACATACTTCTACCGTGTAAAACGTCGTGTACTA
This sequence comes from Therioaphis trifolii, assembly GCA_027580255.1. Classification (NCBI taxonomy): domain Eukaryota; kingdom Metazoa; phylum Arthropoda; class Insecta; order Hemiptera; family Aphididae; genus Therioaphis; species Therioaphis trifolii. Next base: position 25,415,260 of record CM050406.1, read on the forward strand.
AAAAATTTTTCATTTTACAATTTTTTTTTTTTTTTAATGGTCTGTAAAGCTTCATTCATATACTACACACACACACACACACACAAACACACACACACACACACACACACACACACACACACACACACACACACACACACACGTCATTAAATGAAAAATAAAATCATACGTATTTTGTAAACAATTTTAACACGAAAAAGAAATGTGTAAAAATAATTTTTTTTTTGACAAATGTGATAACTACAATATTTGGATTAATTTTTAGTATACGTCAAAAAACCTGTGGTGCTTCACAGCCAATTTCTGAATATTATAGGAAAAAAATATTACTCCAAGTGGCGATTTACACATACTTTTACCGTGTAAAATGAAAAATTGTTTGGTATACGACGTTTTACAGGGTACAAGTATGTGGAAAACGTCACTTGGAGCGATATTTTTTCCCTGTAATTTTTAAAAATGGGCTGTAAAGCCCCATTTATACACTATTTGTGTGTGTGTTTGTGTTGAATTTACTTGTGAAAATTCCTTTTTTTTTTTTACAAACGATCTCCGATCTGACGGGTTCGACTGTGAAAAACAGTAAAAAATCCGACGGTTATGAATTTCGATAGTATTGTCGTCGAACCACCTCAATATTATGGTTTTATACACGCGTGAAACGAGACGATTTTCCCCGAGCTTATCTTGTGCAGACCACAAGTCGTAAAAATAAATAATAAATCACTACTCACGATAATTATGTTCGCAGAGACGTCATGAAAAATACTAGGTCTAATCGAACGACGAACATACTGTTATATCGATTCCGACGATAATATGCTAAAAAATTTACCGAATCGATAGCGATAAATTTAACAAAAAACACAACGTTATAGTGGCGATATCAATAAGAAGTATGTATAATTGTTTTTTTTGCTCAATTTGTTTTTCAATAAAACATAACAGTGGAAATATCGTTTCAAATGTTTTATGGTGACCTCTTCGGTTTGATTATTTTACGTAAAATATTTAAGGAGATTTTTTTTTTTTTTTTTTTGTGAAAGTTTTCAGCAGCACCACTTTAATTAATGTAACAAAAACATTGTTATGAACCGAATATCGACGAACGTGCTTATTCGTAACTGCGTATTATACATTAAAATTTATCCATTGTAGTTCACAAAAATGGTTATCTTAAAGAATTTAAATTCCTTGTATTTCTGTTTTTAACGTTCGAAAACATTTTTACTTTCAAACATTTCGACCGTTTTTAAGTTTTAAAAACTTAAACTTTAATAAAAGTTTAACTGTACTTATACACGGTATCGCTTTGCTAAACTATTATTTTACAAACAATATTAATTAACGTTGTTATTTTGGGAATATTTTAAATTGCAATATGTCAATGTTTATCAGTTTTTGGAATTAGTAGTACCCTAGTAATTTTTATTTTAGCGATATTTGTATTTTTCATTGATTGCCTATTAATGATTTTGCTTGAACTTATGTTTTTGATCTAGTCCGACTTATAATTAATTTTTATCAACCTACACCAGTCCGGGATGAAACATTCTTTTTTTCTGTATGTACGTTTTTTTCCAGCATCGTTTTCGAGTAAGTTTAACTTGTACGGAATTCAAAATAAAACGGTACAATCGTACAAATAATATAACTGAGATGTATTGTCATGTAGTCACTTATACGTGTCCGGACAAATTTCACTTGTACGAGAAATGGACAGGAATGTCGAGAATAAGGGTATGACATTTGATGATCAGTCGGGCGGAAAAATTCAACTCTAAATCGTAATCATACTTTTCACAAAAAAAAAAAATCAAATATTGACAACCTTTAAAATAGGTAATATCGTATAATATCCAGTGAGACTTGGTTGTTGTGTACTGAACAGTCGGCTGCGGACTCGTCTTCAAAACGGCACGTAAGTAAATAATAATTCGACTGGGGTCGATTCTTCGAGTTACGCATCGAATGTCTCGTCAAAAGACTTAGCGTTTGAAGCGTTTCGTATTAGAAACACGCGTGCCCGCGTCTGTGTTGGTTATGATTTGGAAAGATTTACACAGGCCCGTCGCTAGGGGTACCGGGCAAGCCGTGCGACGCTTTAGGGCGACAAAACTTTTTAAGGGAATCGACGCGGCTAAATAAACTGTTCGGCGGCTTCGTGGTTAACGCGCAAATGTCATTATACCGATCGACCGCGAACGATCGCTTGGATCATACCGATCTACGCACGCCAAACACTACGGGCAAGTGGCGCCGAACCCTATATACAGGTGGGGCAGTCGCCCCACCTTTGAAAGTGGGTGGGTGGGTGGTAGGTGCTAGGTGGTTAGGGTTATTAAAGTTAAATTGTTGAAACTTGAAAGTGTTTTAATTTCAAAAACTGATTAATAAACACCTTCCGGTTTCCAATGTATATTTTCGTCATTAAAGTAAACACGACGTTTCAATGTTTGTCTGTTATAATAACAAATATTTGAACCATTTAGTATACTGTATACACTGTTATTGTCAATCCTTGTCAAATTGGTGGCACGGTGAGGCAGTATAATTTTTCCATTTTGGGCAGGTACAGAAAAACGTATATAGAAGAATATATATATATATATATATATATGTTACGGCTGAAGTCCGAAATTGGCTAATGTCCACATTATCCGGATAATTTGGACATTAGCCAATTTCGGACTTCAGCCGTGAATAAAAACTATTAGGAAATGGATTATGTGTACATTACCCGGCTAAAGTAACTTTAGCCTTCTTGTTATGGCTAATGTAAAATATTATTAATACACTCATAACATACATTTATTTCAATACAATTAATTAATATAAGTTAATAATTTAATATTAAAATACCTTTATTAAATTTATTTTTATTAAATATAATATATTTTATTAGATTTTATTAATTCTACTAATAAGATAACATTTGTTTTATTATTTATTTAAACAAGGTAAACTTTGATGACATTTAGAATTGCATAAAACAGCACCATAAGTTATTTCATACCTTACATTTAATGCCGTTAAACATGTAAGATAATAAGATTTTGTTTATTTTGTCTAACCAGTTACTTCATCCATCCATCAATGGCTTATGTACAAAACAGCCGGTTAATGTACGAAAAAATGATTTTACATTTTGAGTGTTTACTTTATCCAACTACTATAGATAATGTTCACATTAACCGGATAATGTACACTTTAGCCGCGTTTTGGACTTTAGCCGTAACATATATATATAGAAGGGGCGGGGGTGGTGGGACGGAGAAACAAAGAAAAATTTGATGACCATTTTTTAAGTTGTGAAAGGGTTAGGTAAAATTGTAAGGTGTATGGGTGGGGTAGGTATTAATTTTTGTACTTTGCCCCATCTATAAAAATTGAGTTCGGCGCCACTGCTACGGGCCGTATGCATAGTCTTTCTAAGTTGTACCTAAACGATTTCAGGTGACGCCTAAGAGAATCCCCGTAACTTTTCGATGCACAGTCATAGCTATGGGACTGTCGATACGTACATAAAGTAGTCCATGAAGTTGAGTGGTCGATATCCGTCACTTAGCTATCCAGTAAATTTCAAATTCGTTTTCATCGTTAAATCAACCTATAATCTACATCAAAACTGTAGTTATAATTAATCGCACTATTCCTTTTTTTTTTTAATTAGACTTTCCTGTTGTTTAAGTAAATGTTGTATTGTTGATTTATTGTGGAACGGAGGATTTAATGGAATTTATTAATTGTATTGAATTTGTCGAAGAACTTACACCAAAAAAAGTATTTAAGGAATTTGGAAAACCATTAGACTTAACCATGCTTGGTTTTTTTTTTTTATTTGCTGTTTGTGTTAAAGTCTTTTTACTATCTACTAATGCGTTATCCACTTTTTGGAAATGACGAAAAAAATTACTTTTCTTTAAAATATTCTTTCACGATTTGTAATTTTGCCCTTTACATCCATTACTTCCGTACTTCCAAGTTTCAGATTAAAAATATCAGTCTGTAAAAACAGTATTAAATTTAATACTCGAAAGTATATTAATATTATAAAACGGTATTAAACAACTGACGAGTCATTATGAAATTGTATTTATTTATTTTATCGTGTGATAAGTGATAACACCGATAATAATCGTAAATATCACTGATGAACACGGAGGAACTCATTCGTTTCGAGGAAAACGATATTCGAGTAATACCTGACAATGGGCCGATTAAATGTCAACTATGCGGCCAAAAATCAAGGGACAGCGAACGTATCACTCAGGTGCTTCCGTGGTCATGTCAAAATCCCGTCTGCCGTTCCGCCGGCGCTGTGTGAGCGGTTAATAATTACCGATGACAAAATCGAACCCACTGCGACCGATACGAGAAAATTGAAACGGCTCGTGAATAAGCGTTTGGCGACTGAATGGCGTGTCGAACGATCCGTGGAACTCAACGCCGCCGCGCCGCCGCGGAAGAAGCGAAAAGAATAAAACGTACGAACGCGGCGCGAGAAAGTGACGTATCGTCGGAGATAGTACGGAGTCGTGTTTGTTTTGTCGAAAGCAATCGATGTCGGGCGTGATATTGCAATGGGAATGATAAAAATGGTTGTTATTAACGTTGCGAGGATATTGCGAAAATCGAGATTTTTCATACGCCCTCTAAAACAATATACCTACGTAATAATAACGCCTATGTTTATTTGTGCGCTTTGCGTGTGTGTGTATGTGTGTGTGTGTGTGTGTGTGTGTGTGTGTGTGTGTGTGTGTGTGTGTGTGTGTGTGTGTGTGTGTGTGTGTGTGGGTGGGTGTGTGTGTGTGTGTCTGTGTGTGTGTGTGTTCATAATAAATCAAATACGAGTTTTGTTTTCTATAGTTTTGTTTTGTCATTCAAGTTCGGCGACGGACGGAATAAACGATGCCTCAAAATCCACAGTGTGTACACGCGGTGTCTCGTTGTGTATTTATCACCCGACGAGATCGTTTTAGTCGTAGTTTTTTTATCTTTTCTTAACCGTTAAACTGATTTTTGAAAATTATCGTTATTGAATCGATAAGCTGGATCGGTAAGATTTTTGGTAAAAAAAAAAATGTTAGTTTCTCGCCTGACATTAACCAGTGCTTAAATAATATAATTAGTACTCGTAACCAACTACAATGGTAATTTGTTAAATTTAATTTTTACTTGAAACCCGAATTCGCTTCGATCGAAATGATATTACGGTGAAATTAAAACAATTGTAATTCGAACAATGTATTAAAATCCATAACCATTAATCATGTCAATAATAACTTGCGCACGTTTGTGTTGTTGTTTTCATCAAAAGCGCTTCCACGAGGAATTAAATAATGATCTGTAACGTTATCACGTGCGTGAAAATCTGTGATTTAAATTATGTATTATTTAGTTTTTGAGCGTCATTAGCCATCAGTCATCACGGTATGTTAATTGGAAAAAAGTTAAAATAAATAATTTCGGGTTTTGATCGAAGCAGCGAATTAAAGAGTTTAAATACCCGGCTATTCGATGGAAATTCGGGCTTTTGGTATTTGTGTGAACGATAATTAAAAGTACTCCAATTCAAACATGATACGTCCGCCGTATTTTGTTTTACATTTTGTTTTTCGAATAATTGTGATTTTAATTATGAATACAAATTGTTCCTGATTAGTGCCTAAAAATTTGAATTCATTAGAAAATAATGAATATTTATTATTAATTTGTATGAATATTTTTTGAATAATTTTTCTACTTTAAATATTCCTTCGGTAAATTAATATCGTCACTTTTAAATGCTTAATATTGAATGCTACTTTCTTTATCTTTGTAATATTCGTTTCATGGACATAATGAAACATTTTTATTCGTGTCAATGGCTATAAATTTGTACTTTATGTTAATATTTTTATTCAACTTCAAGTATTCAAATATGTTTTGACAAAAATACGCATTTTTACATTATTCAAAATTACACAAAAAAAAAAAAAAAAACGCATTTGTTTATTTTTTTTATTTAAACATTTAAATTTTTCAATCGTATTCACCAAAACATTGTCGAAATCGTTAGTCGGTTTATATTAATTTATACTTCGGTTTAACTGGTTTTTATATTCATTAATACGATTTTATCAGAAAGCTCTACTCACAAATATTTTCCGCTGTACAAATGAAATTTCATAATCTACTTCTTTTTCTTTTTGTCAACACATCTAATTGGCTTGTTCGTAACGTGGAAATAATTAATGACGTTTTAAATAAATTGTTGTGTTTTAAATAACCTTTAAGTGTCATTGAAAAAAAAAAGTTTTGTTTCACTCAAAGTGCGAACAATTATAAGAAACGAGGAAACTCGTTCGACGTGGAAATAAAATCGCAAAATATATTATTATAATCTCAATACGCCCGCGACAATATTATAGTGTACCTCATAAAAAAATAATAAGTACTCGTTATTTGTTTTTGATGTTTAGTTTTTGTATGTACTGCCTACGCACATTTTGACGATAATAATTATAATCTTATTCAAAAACAGAATTTCTGACGAATATGTTCAAGTTATTTAATGTAAAGGTGTTTGAAAATACCTCGAGAGCTTAATTATCACACTGATGGAAATCAAAAATATGTCAACATTTGGCATTAGGGCGATAAAAAAAAAAAAAATAATAATAATAATTTTGAATCAGTTCGTAACGAACGGTATGATATTCATAATATAGGTGATAGAAGTTGTTTAATCATAATATTTAAATACACGGCTCGAGTTATATATTTTATCACTGGTATGTAGAGCATATACGACATTTGATAACAAAAAAAAAAATAAAAATACTTTTACCGTACAATTTAACAAAATCCTATTATTCAAAAAACTGTCCCTTATGGTATAAATCATAAAAAAGTGTGTATTATTCAGACTATTTCGAAAAAGATTTAGTGTTGGGAGCAATATAAAAAAAAAAGTAATAATAATAATAATAAAAGCCCAGTATTTAAATAGTTAATACATTGTTATATTGCCTTTAAACTTTGTATGAAAATCAGAAATCACATTAAACGTTTTATTGAGTTTTTATTTGTTCATTTTAATCGTCGGAAAAAAATATGTATTCATGCGAATTCCCTAACGCGACGTTATTTCATACAAGAGTAGTAATTTAAGCGTACACAAAAAAGGGGGTACTAACGTTTAGGGTTTCAAAACGGACGAGTTAAGCGGGTTTTGTCTTAAATTGGATAACAAAACAACGTCGGACCCGAACGAGATCGGTATGCGAGCCATTTTCTTCTCGCAGTTTTTGCCCTCCGTTTCAGTAATAGTTTCGTTTGTACGTGAAAATAAAACGGTAACCATAATAATAAAATGAACTCACACACACACACGTTGATCACGACTAATAATTCACAACTCGAAATATCGGAAAAATGCAATTCGACGGCCAACGGGCAAGAAGAGTAAAACGATTTTTAATACAATTTCACTACCATGGATCACGTATATGATACAACGCACTTAGATCGCAGTACACGATTTATTCGCCACAGGTGTCACAAGGGTGCTGATCCAAGTTCCAAGTTGATCGTTATACGGCACAAATCAACACGGCGAAACCAACTCGAGAGCTATATCGCGAACACAAAAAATGATTTACGTCATACGCTCAGAGGTTTCGCAGAGAGTACACGATAACCACGGCTTTGAGTACGATAAATCAAAATGTGATCGAACATTTTTATTGAAAAATATTATGTTTAAAATCGAACGTTATTTGACACAAGTTACTGTACCTGAAAAATGTTGCGACAGAGTCGTCATTCATACACCGGCCCGAAGTATAATATACGCTCTGGAACGAAATATGCACTCGGGATGCGAACGGATAAATTCAAATTTGAGATCACAAATAGAAGATAACGTACGATCGTGTGTTCCGATAGGTTTTACGATATTTATGACCATTTGAACGAGTGCCGAAGTCCAATAACCGATCGTATATAATAGTGTAGCAGTGATAAACTCATCGCTCCACTCGTCGATTCTGTTTGACGAATTCCGTAAAATCATGATCGACACGACAACGGGGCAGTGTAGTGATTACACATAAATCACGGCGTGAAGCAGGTAGGAAAACCGCCGAGAGACCGAATAACAAACGATAAATGCATAAACGACAGAGATCCCGAACGTTTCCCGACGTCTTCAGAAATCAGCTTTAAGGATCTGACTATTCGTCTGTCGTCGACGAGATCAAATACAGCGTGAAAATCACTATAGACGTGTTATTAATAACAATCACAAAAGATAACAAAAATACGCATACCCCAAGTACAATGTGTACATGTGTATGATATACATGTAATATTATATAAATGTCATATTATTTGACGAAAAATCAAAACAAAACGTACCTCAGACAGAGTAAACTCGCATACGAATAACGTTCAAGACGAATCGGGGGAAAAAAAATGATTTTGAAAGTAATGAATATAAACTAAACGATAACCTGAGAAGATACTGTGGTATAATAGTGTATAAACAAAAACATAACGAATACAAAATTGTATCACTGGGGGGAAAAAAAAAACCTCGTGCAATACCGCAAAACTGCGAAAACCTTGAAAAAACAATACGTGAAATGAATAAAAGATTTGTCCGGAAAAAAAAACATAAAAGTTTAACCGTAGCCAATTAAATTTGTACGGAAAAAATTCAGAACTCTCAAAGTTATAAAAACATTTAACCGTATAAATAGTATAGCTGCGTTTAACGCTCAACATGATGTCCGATACATCGACGAGAATGAAAAAAAGTACACGAGAAACTTATGACGAAAAGAAAATTGTCCAAAATTAAAATCGCATCATCATTATTCATCACCGTGTGATTTCACATCAGCTGATCCAAAACGAGCGCTGAACAAAGAAAATCAAAACAGCAAAACGATTTCTATCGCGCGAAAAATAACAAAACGTGAAACAATCATATCTTGGTATATATAAAGGTGATTTTTCCGAAAAAGTCTTCCTCAGCCCTTTGATGATTGAACATGCTCACACCGCTCCTCGTACAATACAAACGCGTGTGGGTGGTATATATATATATATATATATGTTTATACTGATATCTCGATTATAAGCAGGGAAGGGCGAAAAATGTATAAATATTATATTGTTTCGTTTTTAGAAAAAATGAACGATTACAATATTTCCAGTGATATGTGTGCAATGATTATTTTTCATACGTACGTCTTAAACATCAAGACATTAAAAAAAGTCATTTATACGCATCCGTTTTTCTCGTAGATTGAAAAAAAAACTAAATAATACTAGATTATATTTATTTTTTTTTCACGCTTAAATAAACTATACGTATTGTTCGAGATACATTTTTTTGTTTTTTTTTTTTAATTTGTAATAGTATTTTACTAAAATGTCCAAATATATATTTCAAACTGTAACATCATTGTATATATATTTTTTTTTTGTATTGCTTTTGTTAATAACATTATTGCAAATATCAAAGTTTGTAAATTAAAAAAAAAAAAAAAAAAAATGCTATGAATATAATTTTGCACGAGCCACATTATTTTTTCTATATAAAAAAAAAAAATAATAATAATAACAATACATTATGGAATTATTTCTTTTGCCGATAATCTAACTACATTGGTGAATTAATAAAACCAACGGAGGAAAAAACCATTTAGCCACCGCCGACGAACACTTTTATTTTATACGATGTATATACATTTTTTTAATTTTTTTACTGTTGGATAATTAGTATTTATTTAGTATAGATTAAAGCGTTGGGTTTAAAAAACGGTCTGTATATATTATAATATAGTCGACCGAATTCGTGTGTTTTCTGAAAAAGCGAAAAATGTATTTTCAGAAACGGTATTTCAACGCGAAGAAAAAAAAAAAAGAACGCAAGATACAAACGTATCTACATCAATACGAGTGTCGGATAGGCACTGTCCGTCCCCGTTAGTGGGCGCGTTCTCGTCGCGTTGGCCATTGTCGTTCGTAAAATTTTCTCGAGGGACGTCTGCAGGTACCGGAGAATCCGGGCGCGACGGTTACTTGGCACCCGGCAGCGGCGGTGTATTTTCTTTTAAATTCGAAAGCGATTGTACGAGTGTCTCGTCGCGTTCGTACGGACGACTTTGCCCGGGACGGGGTGGAGTCCGATAAACCGAGCGGCGAACGTGATAAGTAGCTTTTAAATTCGCGATGTGCTCGCTCGGCAATTATCGAATTAAGCTTTGAAAACGTTACAAAACGTTAGACAACGAAAAGCAGACACGTCTTTCGCGTTTTTGGCAGCCGCCGTTTTCGTGGCTGTCAAAGTCCGACGCGTTAAACGTGATAATCGCTAACTAACCTATGTCACATCGCGTCCACGAATCTTTTCCAAACGAAACACTTGGTTAATTAATATTGTAAATGTCTCGACAAAATGTCGACGGTCTGTAAATAAAACAATCGCGATACCGACGATTTTCGACTTTGTCATATTATCGAAATTAAATAAATAAATACGAATTTTATGCTTCGACGATAAGTGCTCATGTAACACACACGATCAAAGCTCGACATTTCGAAATTCCCGTACGTCGAATATTATTATTATTTTATTTGTTTTATTCTTATTTATCATTTATATTACATTACAGGCTGGTGCCCGAGGTACAGTTTAAGATGAGTAACACGAAAATAACAGCAACAGGTACATACAATGTATTAAAAAACAATAATACTATTATTACACTAAATCACGAGGGTTCTCATTGATGCTAATCGCATCATACGATGGATAGGGCGGCCATAATTTGTTGAATGACGAGGGACATAGTAGAGAGCACATAGCCTGGAAGACCTGCGTGGAACTCTAAAATTCACCTCTGCAAGAAGCTCGGTTGCGCTGACGGGGCCGTTAACTAGTTTATTTAGAAAAATTGAGATCGTCTAAGACTCTTCTGCCGGAATCGTTTAGTTTTAAATGGTGTAATCCAGGGGAAATAACCGTGAGGTAGGTGATCAATGTTTTAGCAAAAGGAGGCATGATTGAGTTACGCTGTACTCTCTCAAGCTGAGAAGAGTCAGAAGATGTGTAAGGATCCCAAAGAATCGATCCGTATTCAACTATTGGTCTATTGGTCTAAGAGCACGGAAAAGACTCTAAAGAGAATAGGTTTGCTTGAATTTGGAAGAGAAGCGTTTAAGAAAACCTAGGGCTTTTAGGGACTTACAAGTGACGTGTTCGATGTGAGAGTGGTAATCTTAATTAATAGTTAGAAGTTGGAATATTGTAATTGTCTCGACGAAATGTTGACGGTTTGTTGTAAATAAAACAATCGCGATACCGACGATTTTCGACTTTGTCGTATCGCAATTAAATAAATAAATACGAATTGTATATTTCGACGATGAGTCCTCGTGAAATACACACGACCAAAAAGCTCGACATATCGAAATTTCCGTACATGGAATAAAATCGATTTTGGTGATTTTGTCTTGTAATTTCAACACATTCAGAACGAAAATGTGGCCGACTGAAAAACGTATTCGTCAATTAGTGTGTATATTCAAATGTTTTACAACCGAATAGTCGAGTGTTTGTTACGCGTTTTTCGTTCGCAGTCGTAAAGATTATATTTTTATTCCGGACGAGGCAAGACGAGGAGCGATGCCCACGCAAAGCATCACTCGGATCACAAAGGACCCAAGAATGTCTGTGCATTACACTTAATCCGCGATATTAGCATTGATAAATGTATCTGAATAATTGGATTTGTTTTCGAAACGGTTACGCGTGTTTAAGTCGAAAAGTCATCCGAGTGGGTGGACTGCCGAAAGCGATTTATTGTTTTCTCGGGCGCCTTGGAATTCGAAAACGTATCGGACAACAGTGATTTCCCGTAATTTATTCATTTCTGCAGACGTCACGTCATTTCGTCGGATTCGGATCTCGTCGCCCCAACCGATTGTTATGACGAAACGATTAAATTCGCATTACGCGTCTCCGAAATATCCGTGTCTCTCGGAGGTGATTTGTTCTGTAGACATCTCCTACGCCGTAAACGATTCCACGAAGCTTCCGGACGAATTCGTTCGCGACGACAGCCGTTGGACTCGCGCCAATCCGGTCGCGACGAGTATCGCCAATTTGTTTTATTCCCAAAGAAATCGTCGCTAATAATAACACTACTACTACAACTAAACAAAATGTATTCGACCCGTTTGAACACCGGCAGCAATGCAATGCCAACGAACGGGGCGAGTCGATTTTTTTCCGTATCAAATCGAAATTTGAAGTGAAATACGGTCGAAACCGAAATGTTCGGATCGAACGATTTTCGAGAAAACCGTAGAACGCAAAAAACACAACATCCCAAACCGTTTCCCGAACGACGTCGACGAGGTATTAAATGTGAAAAAAAAAATCAACAGTTGTTATTGTACCTGCCTGAGCGGGGAATCCGGAATATTTATTCCGTTTTTAATTGGTTCACGAGCGGGAACACGCGTCGACGGGCTGAATTATTTTTGAAATTGTTTTCGTCATTAATCTCGTCGCGTCCGTGACAAATATCGCAATCGGACCACGACACCGTTAAAGAGGCAATCGCCGGACGCCGCCCACGCTTTATTTACCGAAATATTCAATGTAACGTGACGCGAGGATCGACACGGGAACGAGACACCGTGAGTTATCGATATCGATCGATCGAGCCCAATTATTCGAGCGGGCCGCGCGCTAATTTATTACGAAACGGGCGTGCTAAGTTTCGTCGTCATAAATAAATTCACTGGTTTTCGAAAAACCGTTTGGAGCCGATAAATCGCGTTCGGAGTTTGCACAAAAACGGTGGAGCTTATTATTAAATCAAATTTCCGACGATTCATCACCGGCGTGGTGTGTGTGTGTGTGTGTGTGTGTGTGTGTGTGTGTGTGTGTGTGTGTGTGTGTGTGTGTGTGTTTTAAAATTCGTCGTATAAATTTAGTCGTGACGTTTCAGTTTTGATGCGATGTGATTTATTAAACGACAAGAGTAATACGAAATAAATGATTTTTAAATTTGAAAAAATCGCGGAAAAACGACTATCGCGCTCGGCTACATTTTCACGGTTCCGTTGTTGTTTTTTTGTTGCCCGGTGAATAATGGAAACGGGCGATTCAAAAGTAATATTCATGTATATAGGCGCTACCTGTGGAAGACGGTGAAAAACCTCATGAAAAATTCACGGAAAACAACACGAAACGAACACACGGGGGAGGAGGGGTTTATTCAGCACAACCGGGTGGGGGGAGCCTGAACGTCGCGGCGGCGACGTGTCGTCGTGGCGCGACTGGCACCGAGACACGATAATTATCATAACGACCGTATTAGGGCTGAAACAGACGACCGGTTTTCGCCGGCCGGCGCGCGCCGGCCGGTGAAAAATAAATGTGAACACACGAGGACTCGCCGGCCGGCGAGTTTCGTATTTTAATCACCTGGTAGAGTAAATACAATGTTTACAGTATTTTTCAAAAGTTTTGATACACATATATATATATGAATATTACAACTTACCGCAATGATACATTTCTGAAATGTTCTATCTTGAACATTCTTTCTACCTTGAATTACATTAAAAATAAACACCAATGAGAAATAAATACTCACAGAAGGTACAGTGAATGATATTTATTTTATGAGAACAAGTATCATCGTTTTATTGTTTACATAAACTCAATCTTCGCTGTTAAATACAATATTATGGTTTTTAAAATGTGTATAGGGGCATGGCCCCATATTTAGAATGAGTTTTCGGGAGGGGGGCAATAGGGAGATAGGACAATAAATAAGTTTAAGTTTTAAAATCTTCGAATCGGGCATCAAAATAATGTAAGAAATGTAACAAATTTCGGGCCGCCGGCCGGCGAAACGGCCGGTCGTGTGTTCACTCCAATCATTTCATATGTAATTTGCTGGGAACCGGTGGTTTTTTCGCCGGCCGGTCGCCGGTACCCACCAAGCTTGGTAAATGCGCCGGCCGGCGAGTTCCGACGAGAACTAACCGGCCGGCGAAAAACGGTATCGTCTGTTTACTCTAATCTAACTCAATGTAAAAAGAAACCGGCCGGCGCGCGCCGGCCGGCGAAAACCGGTCGTCTGTTTCAGCCCTTACAATCGAACGTCGGTGTCGACTTTAATACCGTCCCGAGACGGTTTTCTTGAGGTATTTTTAATTAAAACCTATCGGTTTGTCAGTTCGCCGGAATTCGCAATGCTAATTTGTGCCCGTGGAATTTCCCGGTAAATTAATTATACGTATTCAATGGCAAAGTATTGCGCGCGCGAGCTGATTGATTAAATTAGTCGGCACGGTAAATATACCGCCGTCGTCGTAGTCGAGGTGGTACGCTTTCGGGCGGTGTACGATAAAAATCCGTCGGCTGTTCGGCTCGGGGGATCGGCCGGTGACGTATTATCGCGGTCGTCGGTCGTCGAGTGTGCCACGTCACGAAAAAACGAAAACACGAGGAAATACAACGAGAACGACGACGACGTAAAAAATGAAAAAAAAAACGAAGACGGGAAATAACCCCCCCCCCCCCAGCTACGCTGCGCACACGGTTTAATTGGTATGATTAAAATCGACAACGGATATACGATAAAAGACAACATACTGCCTCGGCGACTAATTATTGGTCCCTTCCGAGCGCGCGACGGAAGGATTGGGAGGAAAATATTATTATTATTATTATTATTATTATTATTTTTATTATTTTTAACGAGAAAAAAACGGCCAATTATGGAAATTTTTATTGAAATCCCCACGCCACGCGAACTCCGTGTCCCCCGCCGCCGGTACGCGGCTAATAAAAAAACAAAAAAAACAACCGAAGCCAATCATCAATCACGGTTCAAATAACTTCATTATAAATGCCCGGATATTTGTCAACGGGGCCGGGCGGCCTACCGCTTATTACCGTACATTATTTATAATTCCGCGAGCCGAAAACCACCGACGCCGCCCTGATAATTTCGTAATTTATTTCCGAACCATACATCACCTTTTTAACCGGACTTAAAACGTCGGTCGAGCGTTCGAACGACGTCACTTATTTTTATTTCTTTTATTATTTTTTTTCTCCCTCTTTTTCCCCCTGCCGAACGGCGATAATCGTTCCAGAAGAGTTTTAACGGATTAAAAAACGGCTTTGGCGCTCATTAGACTCTCAACATTGTTTCTGATTGATTTCGTTATTTTTCAGGGCGACCACCGACCGAACTCGAATCTCTATACTTTTTCTTATTGAAAAAAAAAAAGAGTTTTATATTCATATTTCGTCCTATTTTTTTCCATCTTAATATTGTTATTATTATTATTATTATTTTTTTTTATTCGTTTTATTTTTATTTTCCGATAACTGCAGTGCGGTCGCACACACGGACGTGTGCCATTTCCCCAGGGAACTTATGATCACGATATTTTATTTAATCTTACGGGCATCCTCCTTCGTGTACCACTCGATCCATAGGTTTAGATTAAAAATATATATTTATA
This sequence comes from Therioaphis trifolii, assembly GCA_027580255.1. Classification (NCBI taxonomy): domain Eukaryota; kingdom Metazoa; phylum Arthropoda; class Insecta; order Hemiptera; family Aphididae; genus Therioaphis; species Therioaphis trifolii. The sequence continues at coordinate 25,430,815 of CM050406.1, forward strand.
CAGTAAAACCTCTCTATTAACGGGATCGTTTAGGACCAAACGTTTTTTCCGTAATAAAGAGTTTTCCGTCATAGAGAGGTAGGAAAAAAATTCAGTTTTTTGAAATTTGCTTTGAAATTGCTCCAGCAATTTGAATTCTCATAGCTCCTCTTATAATGAATGGATATTGATCGTTTTACTCTCAGAACACTCAGTGGATCAATTTCTTTTTTTTTTAGCTATAACCTGCTAAATTCATTGAGTTTGAGGAAAGTTATGCGTGTAAAATCAACTATATATTCAATTTTTTCAAGATTTTTTTCAAAATTTTTCTATACTCAAACCTCTATAACTTATGTATTAATACGATTTCACCTACACTTTTTATTATATATTATGATAAATAAATTATATATTGCGAATTTTCGCAACGGGTATACTAGTTTTTACTCATTGGATCACAAAAATTGTCCGTTTCCGTTTTATAAACGTTCCCTCTTGGAGAGGTCAATTTCATATGTTATTTGCACCGTGACTATTGACATTTTACGTTATAAGGAGAATTCCGTTTAATAGAGGGTACGTTATAGAAAGGTGTTACTGTATATCAAAAATTATTCCAGACGATAAGAACACTGTTGCTGTTATTCGCTTATCACTTTTATTTTTATTTTTATATTATTTTTTTTTTTGCATTTTTTAGCGTCTCACCGTGCGCTAAAACCCGAACGATACTAATCAACCGGTTTTGCGGCGAGAACATCATGACTTGAAGTTAAAAATGAGAAATAAAAAAAAATAAAAAATGAAATTTATTTACTTTGTATTATAATTGTAAGAGTTTTGTATTTTATTTCTAGTTTCCGCCGCAGATTATCTGCGGGAAAAAAAAACTTTAGTGATAATTCGAGGGAGACGGTCGTCGGTTAAAATATATAACGTTACACATTTTTTTTTTCAAACGCATTACAGTTGTGCGTATATACACCGAAAGCGTGCAAAAGATGAAAATTGTTATCTTGCAGTCGACAATTGTACTTCTGTACTTTATTGCGGGAGGGAAAAAAAATAGTGATGATAATAATTACAACAAACAAGAACGTTATAATGAATATCGTTTTATTATTAAAAATTATAGATAACAAACTAACGAAAACGCATTAATGAAGGGCTGGTACATCGTGTTAACGTCCAGAAACCGATCGGTACTAATTTTTTAATCACACGGAGGCATCGAATCGTATATTTTTTTTAAAAATGTTGTCATTATTATTATTATTATTATTATAAATACTTTTTTTTTTTTGCCCGTCGAATTCATTAAAATCCGCTGACGTGTAATTATAATACTTTATTGTTTAAACGTAATTCAACATATCGTTGTATCTGTGTCCGGTTAGCATTAAAACGTTGGTCGGGGGGAGGGGGGACAAAAAAACCCTCTTCTACAACAATACCGAATCACCGTTGAAAATAGCCAAACCGTAAAGCGTACGATGACTGTGCGATGCGTTCGCCACCGAATAAATTAACCGTATTATAGACACACGTGTCGAAAAACAGAAACAATGCACGAACGTGATATTGTATTTGATTTCAATAAAATCCGTTTTTGAAAAAAATGCAATCATGAAATTAACCGTACACAATTAAACGTACCGCAGTCAACGAAATGTGTGGTTGTGTCCCGACTCAATTTCTCGTACACGAGTTGTGTCCCAATGATAAAAGTGGGATACACGAATTGTGTCCCAACAGTTTTATGAAGTTTTACACAAGTTGTAAAGTTAAAAAAAAAGTTTTTTATAAATCAAATCAATAAATGTTTCCATTTAAATGTTGTATAAGTACCAATATTTTATATCTTATAAGATATTTACTGAAAAAAATTCGATTCTGTCCATTATTATCATCGCGTGGAGATAAGATGTGCACGGAGCTACGACGGTTATCATTATACTATATGCGTGTTTGCTTTATATGTTATATTGTTAAAATTATTTGTGTAGTTATTTTTAATTTTTGTTTATATAAGTAAGACCAAACTTGTGTGTAACCCGAAAAAAACTAAGGACGCAATTCGTGTGCCTCGAAAAAAAACTGAGAGACAATTTAATATTTGGGCACAACTCATTTGCAGCCAAACGTGCAACGCTCGCACACTGAACCTGAATTTTATTGTATCTGATATTCTACCAACACGATATCATCATCCTTTAGACAATACATTATTAAATAATATATTTTATTCTTTAAATATTTTACTGATAATTCTAAGTTACCATTTAGCTCACATAATATATTTAGCAAAGTCTTGGCACTGATAAGGAGAAAAAATCGTTATTATAAATGTTATATTGAAGTCATTTTTTTTTTTTTTTTACAATCGGATATGAAAAACAGAATTAATGGTAATGGTATTTTTTTTTCATTGCCTCCCCCCCTAGAAATTTTCTGCGGGTGGCCTTGTACACGTCTGTCGCACTCGACGGATATATCAGGTATCCATCGAAATAACCACTCATCGAATAATTGAAACGAATTACGGACAATTATATCGTCAAAATACGAACGAATAACAATATGTTGTTGACACACAATAAACTATTTTTACTGTACATCGTACGCCGTTTAAATACTCATGATAAAAATACTAACTCGATGCGCGCTACCGTGTTTCACGTTAAAGTTTATTTTTTGAAAGAATAAATTATTTCGATGTTTTCCCTGGAACTTTATCGTTTTGTTATTCAAATCGAAATTAAAACACGAATTCAATGTACGAGCACATGATTTTCATTAACGTTTGAAAGACCCTATTGTAATTTCAATGCAAAATATCCATTAAATAAATCATGCTACATTTTTAAATTATGAAAAATTTAAAAAAAATTACCAGTTTTTATTGAATCAATTAGTCGTATTTATTCTGACATTATAATAAGCTGTACTGTACTTATCATTATTAAAATTGCTTAAGGGTCAATACCCGTTTATTATACATAAATAAATAAATAAAAATAAAACAATATTGTACATAATGTGTGTGTGTGTGTGTGTGTGTGTGTGTGTGTGTGTGTGTGTGTGTGTGTGTGTGTGTGTGTGTGTGTGTGTGTGTGTGTGTGTGTGTGTGTGTGTGTGTGTGTGTGTGTGTGAGTTCTGCGTGTATTTATGGGATAAGTATAGAGATGAAAAAAGTGACCTTTAGTTACACAGGAAACAGCTCGTATAGTAGTGAAGAAGTAAAAAGGACAAGAAGTCATTTGTAGGTTGTGGCGGATGTGAGAAAATGGCTTTTTCGGGAAGATGCACTTGACAGGTGGGCCGGAGAACTAAGAAAAGAGACCGGAACATACGGGAGTCATAATTAATTATCTAATATATATATATATATATATATATATATATATATATATATATATATATATATATATATATATATAAAACATAACCCACACACACACACAATCACATGCCTACATATAATATATATAAACTGTAAACACGTCTTGGCATCGTTCTATAAAGACACAGTGAACTTGCAATAAGTGCATTTACACAAATATAAATCCTCGTTGTAAAAACAACTCCAAGTCGCACTGAAGAGAGGTTACATTAGAATTTGGGCCAAACATACGCTACTTAAAAACGTTTCTCAATGCACTATTTTTGTTGAAACTCTCCGTGAAGGTTAAAAGCGATGATGGTTTACGTTAAATACAAATTCATTTTTAGGTGTTTGCGTTTAAAACTACATTTGATTTTATGAATCTACAAAACGAGATATGTATAAAACAGTCGGTATGAAATAAACCAAAATGTTTGTTTCGCACACAATACTTGGCAAAATCATTGGACAAATCAATCGACAAAATTAAATGTGATCAAACAAAATATAGAACCTTGGACTTGAAATTCAAATTTCATAAAAAATAAACTCAATAATTAACCGTCTAAGAATCGGCCACACTCGTTTAACGCATGGTCATCTAATGGACGACAATGAGCCTATAACTTGTACTTCATGCAACGAACTGTAAAACACATCATAACGGACTACCGTTCATAGGTACTCCATTGATAAAAACAAATACAATATCCCTTCAAATTCATACGAAACAATCGGACCAATTATCACGGACAAATTAATTATCTTCCTCAAAGACTCCGGACTGGATAAATTAATATAAAAAAATAAATAAAAACGAGCATCCAAAATATTCCATCATTATAAACAATGTAGACAATAACACATTTATGTAGATTAATATTAAAAAAAAAAAAAAAAATGTAACTAATGGCCACAGCAGCCGAAGTTGTAATTTAGATCAATAAAAAAAAAAAAAAAAAGTTTGTTTCCTTAAAAACGCCAAAGTTAAATATTTGTTGAAATCCACACGGATTTAATACACACGAAACGATTTGATTTCCAGTGAGGTGAAACAATGGCTTTTTACTTTTGTAATGATTGGCACTATTACTTTTAATTACGTTATGCTTGAAACCGATTCACTTTGCAATTAATAAATTGCGATCCTTAAATGAATAAAATCCATCTGTCGGTTCAAAAAATATACGTCAACAATACAGTTTTGTTTTCGCCGGGAAAAGAAAGCCGTGACATTTCTCGATGACAACACTCCTCGGCGGTACCGGCGATAAAGAAATACCGATACGACTGTTATCGATTTTGTTTAAATGAATCAATGGCGAAAACGCCAACGACACAGTTTCGTCGTTTTGCCGTCGTCCAGTGAAAATAAATCAAACACTCAAAAACCGTGTATATCGAAAAAAAAAAACAAAAACGAAAACGAAATTCGAGGTAAATAGGAAAACCGAAATTAAGACGTTAAACGCGATGTTTGGACCGTCGTGGATGGGTATCCATGTATTATATTATAGCCGAACGTGTCCCGACTGGCTGATCGACGCACGGCCGAAACTCCCGTACCGATTCGTTGGAGATTTCGACGGGAACGTACTTATTACTATGCGCGGGTTGATCCAAGAAAGGATTTTCCGAAATTCGCATTTTACCGGGTCGAAACGGCATAACGTGTTTGACGACGATATTTCAGTTGATTATTATCGCGGACATAGGGGCTGAACCGCAGTCACAGGCTTCACAGCTAATCAGCTGGTCGTAGAATAATTCGATATTATTATTGCACATGGATACGGTATGTACTTACGTGGAATATATTATTATCACGTGACCACGGAAGCCAAACGAACGGGTATTACTTTTGTACGTATTTACAACACACGGCGATTAATGTCGCACCCCGCACGTTCGATTCCGTTGTCGCGAGAATTCTATCGATTATCACAATCGATCTCGAGACGTCGAAATGTCAAAATAATATGTATCATAATAATATGTAGTTGGAGTAGTCTAAACGCTCTGTGGTAAGACGTACAAAAATATTGTAAGATTAAGTAATTCTTATTTAAATCAAAACAAATGAATAATATCAATTAAACTTTAAACCGTCGAATTTCGAATAAAATATATCAATGAAAAGTATTTATATTTATATATATTTTTTTTTTTTTCACTAATTGAAATTAATTTAAGATTTACGTTGTTTTCCGTTTCGTGTTTTTCCAAACGCTTATCGTGTATTGGTGTATCACGAACACAACATTTTAATACATAGGTACACTTTGATTGATTTCGAGCGATTTAAACCATAGTCAAATGTATTTGGACGAGTAATCTAGTACTGTGAACTTTGAAATATTAACGAATTTACTTCCTTGTTATTCGTTTGTTTTGTTTTGTTTTGGATTTTTTTTTTCTTTGTTATTTCATTTTTTTTTCTTTTCGCAAGAAGAAACAGTAGCTTTCCATAAAAGATTCCACAACAAACTTCCTTCCCGTTCCGATCCCTTTATATTCGACCTAGCCGCATCCACAACTCTCAGTAATCCCCAGAGACGACTCAAAGAAATTGATGCCGTGGTCTTCTAAAATAGTAATTAAAATAAACAATTAACAAAAAAGGCGGCTCCGCCACTGGGTGGTTTTTGCCGTCGAAAAATCCGTCAGCTTTACATTAATTTATCAAAATATTCTTATCGTGTCCAAAAGATACAGATTGTGTGTATTGATTAAAAATGAAAAATACGAAAAATTAATGATTAAAGTAAACATTAAAATGTCGAACCCGGTAAAAATATCAACGAAATGTATCTTTTTTTTTTTTTTTTTAATTTAATTATGAAAATGAAAGAAAATCCCCGACCGCTTTACATTTTTAATCTTATCTAAACAGTTTAAAACATATTATTTAAATACACGTACTCGTTGACTCGGAACGATTTAAACCGTCACAAGACGTTCGATTGTGTTTAAATCAGGGCTTTGCACCCAAATCAACTCGAAACCCGAAACCTGAAAAAAATCCGAATTATTTCAAAAACCTGAACCCCACAAGACCGGAATAATTTAAACACCAGAAACAATTAAATGCCCGAATAACAAACGAAAAACCTGAAACCTGATCTCAAGGCTTTGCACCCGAACTAACCCGAAACCTGCAAAAACCCGAATTTTTCATCATTGTTGGAAAAACTATTGAGAAATTAGAAAAATGGCCTCTTTAAAGTACCATCTCAAGGTGATTTTTAATCTATAGAGTTACTGAATAAATCTTTTGGACCAAATCTTCTACCCGATAAAGTGTAAAAAAAAAAAAAAAAAAAAAATGTAACATTGTAAAACCATAATTCTTCCCTCCACTTTAAACCTAAAAATGGGTCAATACCTCTGTAACCCGAATTTATTTGTGGGAACTCAAAGCCCAAATTATCCAACACCTTTATACACCCGTTTGAAAACCCAATTTAAAATATCAAAAACCCAAAACTCAAAACCCGAAAAAACTATTCGGGTACCAAGCCTTGGTTTAAATCAGTGTTTCCCAACCTTTTTATCATCACGGACCACTTCGACAATATTTTATAGGTCGCGGACCACCTCAATTTTACGAAAACTAGGAATACCTTTTTTTTTGCTCAAGAATACACAAAATCTATGGGATCGCGGACCACCTATGACTGGCCCACGGACCACTGGTGGTCCGCGGACCACCGGTTGGGAAACACTGGTTTAAATCAATATCTAAACGTATGATTCTGACGTGAAAACATCATTAATTTTAAAAGCAATTTTTTTATATAATATATTATGTTACGGGCAAAGTACAACAACGGTTTGTGTACATATTACCCGGGGAATGTGAACCTCATCCATTTGAACAGTGTAATGTATAAATTATCCACCTTAAATATGTAGTATCAAATCAATTTATACATTATTCGGTGCGCTGTGGATAAAGTAATCGTAAACTTATAACGTCGGTACAACATGACCAACGCATCAAACACTGAAAATGGTACAGATTATACAGAGTCTTTCTAGTAGCAAAAACTAAATTACACTTATTCGAAAATTAAATTATGTCATTATGACTATTAAACTATAAATAAGATGTTTGAACAATTGTACTGTTTACTTAATTAAAATTTAAAAATTAAATGCAATTATTTATTAGAACAATTTGAGTTCGGATGACATTTAGAATTACAAAGTATTCTCTCGGATTTGCATTTACATTTATTTGCTAAGCATTTAGTTTAACATAAACACTTCTTAAAACCATGACCACCCAAACCTAACTAAATATTATTCCGTGTGTTTCTTCATAAACATTTGTCTACAATCGTTATTTTATCGTATACATTTTGTCAAAGTACTACTATCCACTTAACCATAGATAATGTGTAAAATACCCGAGTAATGTACGAAATAAACGTTTTATAAATAGTATTTTTACCTTATCCAATAGGTACAGGTAGTGCACACATTATCCGGATAATGTGAACACTAACCATATTTTGTACTTTACCCGTAACATATATATATATATATATATATATATATATATATATATTTAAGTACTCATACCCGACAGTAACGAGTAATTCAGCTGGTACTCGAACACACACACACACACACACACACACACACACACACACACACACACACACACACACACACACACACACACACACACACACACACACACACACACACTGACATACGTGTGTTCACGATGTTATTTTATTATCGTAAACCAAACACGGTCGTGTAATGAAACAAAGCACCGTCGGGCTTACGGTAATTCGATGTGTGTATACACGTCGTACGAGCGTGTACGACGTGCACAACAGACAAATATAATGACCGGTGGGCGCTGCGGGGGTAACGCACGGGGGCTTACTCCGGTTTCGTCGGACCGAGTGGTCCAGACCGATTGGCCCGGTCTCCTCCGGGTTTTCCGCCGCCGCAACGAGCTGATCGACCGCGGCGCGAGGTGATGTCCTCGTGTAACGGGCTCTGTGTCCCGTCCCGACGGTTCGCTCTTCGCGTTTCCGACAGCCGTCCGAACGCTTTTCGATATTCTTTTGTTTTTCTCTTTTTTTTTCTTTTTTTTTTCCCCCAATTAAATGGACAATTTACAATCTGTAGCGTGTACTATGAGCGAATAGGAACGTATAGAAGATCACAGTTTAAAAAATATTTACAAGGTGATATGCATAGGTGGACATTAACTTGTTAAAAAGTTTAAGTTAAGTTAAACATTTAATATGTTTTAACTCTTCAACTTTTTTTTTTTTATTTATTTATAAATGATATCCACAATCTATACCGCTATGGCACAATAAGTAGATTTGAAAAATTATTTATTAACATACACGAAATAAAAAAAAAAAAAAAAAGATACGTCGTACCTTTAAAAATAATAACGTACATAAAGCGAGAATTTTCGAGTAAAGCAGCCACCCAAAACTTTTCTACTTAACTAGTTAATTATTTTTGTTTTTAACTTATGAAATTATCGAGTTAAAATTCAGTTTGTATTATTTTTGTTTACCTTTATAGCTAAATATCAATTTCGTGCAATAAAGTCGATTGTTTTTTTTTGCCGAATTCTCAAAAATGTAGTTCTAAAAATAAGTAGGTTAGTATAAAAATAAATAGCGTGGTCTTTTGTTTTTCCTGTTTTAATCGATTGCCGGGGAGAGGGGGTCGGATCACCAAAGTATTATATCCTTGATGTGGGGGACAAGAAATATCAGCCTATAAATGGATATCAATAATAGGTACATACCTACTGCATATTCGTATTTCATTAAAAATACGAGTATGATAAAGGTATATTATGATGAAATTAGAAAATGATTTAGGTATAATCATTGATTATTTATACTATATTTTATAATCAATAGTTGAATGTATACTCGAAATAACTGTTGGTAATATCATTGACATTGACATAAAATATTAGGACTTACAGTTATCGGAGGATTGGAGTATAAGGTGTTTTATAATATTTTTGTTTTTATTTATAGTCGCATCTGGTAACAAAAATTAACGTGTTAACATTTTTGAATAATTTAATTATTTATTCTGCAATTCAGCTAAAATTATTAATCTTAAATGATGTAAATATGTAGTCTATAAGTTAACGGTGATAATTTACAATAATAAAAATTAATATTTTATCTTAATAAGTTCTAAGCATCTTGATACATACTTGTATAGATAAAAATGCAAGGGCACTTTATGACCAGATATTATGTAGGTAGCTTGAACAATTTTTTAAACTTTTTCTAACTGACTAAAGTTAATTTTATTTCCCATGTTGACTTTAAACTTATCGAGTTACATTTTTTCTTTGTTAAATTTTAACTTTCAACTGTAGGCAATTTCATGGAACTTGCCACAGTTAATTATTTTCATTCACTTGCCCACCTTTGGCGATATGATATGAGGAGGGAAGTGGTCCAGTGACAGAGCCCTCCGCGGCGTCATGGTCACGGATTAAGTAAAAACCTGCACCGGCGTCTATTTAACCGTCGGGTGGGATTGTTCGGTGTGTTGGCTCCACGTTAGTCGGCTATAAGCGGGTTGTTGTGGGTGGCTAGTTTGGAGTGGAATTTTCCGTAGTGGTTGGATGCAACTGTGGTGATGGTTTCGATTTTGAGGTCATTGTGAAGTGAATCGTTAGAAACATACCAGCGTGCAGAAGTTAGCGACCGGAGAGTAATCGATTGAAACGCTCGAATCGTTTTGATTTAGGGATGGTTTGGCACGACCCCATGTCCATATTCCGTGAGGCCAAACGGGATTTAACATTGACTTATTCGATATTCTAAAATAAAATACGCGCGCCTACCGTCGCGGGGACGTTTCGAAAATAAGAGACGCTGTTTGATTTTACTATCGGTGTGATTTGTATTATTATTATTTTTTTTTAATGACAGTTTACACGTGAAAACAATAATTTTTTTCTTTGACTCGCGTGTTGATGATTATTTTTCTGTAACCAGACCAACAGTTACAGAGATATGAGCGTTTCGAGTTCGGAACTAGACGAAAAGGAAAGGAAAATAGTTATCCGCAAAAGTGCCATTAATCCGAGTAATGTTTTACTTTTACACAAACATTTCAAATCCATTAAGATAAAACTGTATAAATATTATTTTATTTTTATTTCGACAAAATGTGAAATTTCGGGTGATAAGCTTAGAAAAATGCAGTGAATTTACAACTAATACCAATATACTAATACCAGTATATATATATATATATATATATATATATATATATATATATATATTAATCGTTTTGATTTTTGTACGAATTATGTATTAAATTTTGTTGTTTTTTTTTATACATTGACAGTAGATAAAGACTGAGGAAGAATCCGTAGAATTTAATGTGACAAAGTCAGATATTGCCAAAATACCACAATCGAATGAATTCTACTTATACTTGTTTTTGAAATAAACTTATTTCATAATTATAACTATTCGATTATCTCAACACGAACAGGTGTTCATCAAATAAATAGTGTACGATCAAATAAATTATGGTATCAATCAGGGACGCCCACAGATATGTCACTCATGGGGGGGATCGTGACTCGTGAAGTACAACTATTCATTTTATGAGTAGGTAGATAATAATATTATACTCGTAATTAATAGTACAATGATTGTCTAAAAGTCACTGAGTGCCCTAGTCATATGAGACCGACTTGATGTGAAAAAAACCTCCAATTTTGTAACTGACATGAAAAATCTCAAGAGGGGCAATGCCCCCCTGATCCCCCCAGGCAACCCTGGTATCAAGCATAGTTTGCTTGTTGTCGTGATTAACATTTAAATTCAAGTGACGCGATTTATTCGTGTATTTCAAGGTAATACTATTAATTGATCTGGGAAGTGTGTTGATTAGACGAATTATCCATCTGCAAGACAATGAAATCGAATTTATAAACACACTTTATCCGACTAGGATTAATTGTGTTTTGATACAACTTAAAACGTGTTCGTTGAGGATTCGAAACATAGAATTTGACACTTCTGGTATTTTGACAGCCCGAAAAATGTCAGGATTCACTTGAAAATCCTAGTCACGTGTACCACACACATAAGTGCATTACGTTCATTTAATGTAACAGTTCTTCCCTCAAAAAGTTGTTCATATCGTGAAATTCAACCCATTTTGAGAGTTCAAAAAAAATTTCAGTAATTCGATATTTTGTTCATGAATTCATGAAATAGATATTGCAGTTGTTTCGCACTTTGTAATTTTGTTTATAATTTGTCCACTCACTTAAAAAAAAAAAAAAGATATCTTTTTCATATGTTATTTCAAGTGGACAAGATACATTCAATGTTTTCTACAACTTTTATTACCACTCACACTCGTGACATTATATTTGTGTTGTTAATTTCATCGTTACAAAAATTATTATTATAAATTACATTTTAATCGATACAACACGTCCACTCCCAGAAGATCCGAAAAACTCGTTCCATACGACCGTCTCAAATATCCTTAATGATTAACCTCCTGTAATAATTATCTTCAACCACTTATCGGTTATTGTTTTACAAAGGTTTGTTTCTTATAACGTTGTAAACTAACAATATTTACATGATAACGATCGCATTCGTATTACAAAAGTAAATAATAACACACGTTGAATTATTAACTACATAAAATCAACAATGAAACATTCAACAATTGTCGTGCTATATGTGAGAATTATTAAAGATATAAAAAATAACGAAAGTTATATTTTTTGAAAATATCCGGTCATTTTTTATTGAAATATAACGTTAGAATAAAGAAGATGAAGCCAACAAAGAAAATATTAGGGAGAAGGAAAAAAAAGACTTAGGAGGTGAAATGCTCAATTTAATTTGTATAAAGCCTTAAACATTTTTTAAATAATTGTACTACTTAATTATATTTTATTTTAGAGGAATTTTCTTTTCTTTTACTCGGCCGTGTTATTTATTAATTATTTAGAGAATATTCTTCATCGTCTCCGCCGGGAAAACATACAAATGCACATATACATATTATTTATTCGATTAATAAAGTTAAACGCTGTAGGTTCTACTTCGAAAAATGAACGAATAAATTAGACGGTGTGAATGCCACAGTGTCCTTTCCGTGGAAAAATGCCCTCTTAATGATTTTTTTTTCTCGCAACGTTGAAAAAACAGTTTTCCGTTTTTTTTTGTTTTTTTTGTTTTTTGTTTATTATGTCGTGGATAGTTTTACACGAAAAGGACGATTTCAGTAAAATACAGAACGTGACGTTTTTAATTACGCTTATTTTTCGTAGGCTCCGAGCATTTGGAGTGTAAAAATTTGCGTAAACATTCGAGCGAGTTCTCTCATTAAAAATCATTTCACAATATTTTATGTGATAGATTTTGTAATTTTGTATTTTTTTTTTTTTTTTTTATCGCACGAAAGGTAACGCCGCTACGCGGTCATAGGTCGTCGTTCAGCGTCCACGGCGATTATGACGTGGAAAAACGTATTCGAAACGAAGTCATGTTTCGAGCTCCTGTCCACGCGTATAAAGGTGCGTTTGCATTACGGCTGTGAACGCGGACGAACGCAAACGGACGCGAATTCGGTAAAGATTCGGTCCCACCGTGCAGACTATTCGTTCGTGTTCGTTCTCCAGCATTCGTCAGCATTCGCTTGCCTTCGCTCGGAATTTGAGTTTCAAAATACTATTTAGTATAAATTCAACTGTTTTGTGAATACGTATAGCACACGTTGATTTTGAATACTGTTTGTGTTTATGGTATCAGCTGTAGTGCGAGGCTTAAATAAACAATTTAAGAATCGCATTTCTTTGAACGCAAACCATTTAGAACTATGTTTTTCATTAGCTCCAGCTCCAGAATGACCACCAAGTTCCTCTCGTTGCCTCTCTGTTCGAAATGAAGCTAGTAAACTTTCCATTTTTTTCTTAACAGAAATCACGTCTATTCCCATTTCGTTTGGTATTTCGAGCCAAAAATTGGTTTCAACTTAGGATTTGATGGGTCACATAGAATAGGACGCTATAAATTAATTAGCGTGATACACTTATCGTCACTGATCGGAAAAACCCTGGCTTTATCGAAAAAACCCAACAAAAAATTAAAATTTTACCTACTTGTAGTCAACTAACATACAAACATGTATTTTGTATTTTATTATTTTTTCTCGTATGGGCTATCCGCTATAGGTACACTTTGAAAAAAAAAATAAGGCATATTTCTACAACTCACTTTATGCAAAAAAAAAAAAAAATTAAAAGTGGAATTTACCCATGATAAAGCTGGGGTTTTTCAATGGATTTTTTCAAACGTTGAGTGGGTTTATCACAGAAAAGCAGTCCGGGTTTTTTCGAGTTGGGCTTTTTCGTGCCAACCCTGGTTGTGACGGGCCGAATGACGTTCACACCGAATGTCATTTCTCTTGATCTTACCGCTAACCGATCGAACGAAAGCACGGAAGGCGAACGAATGGTACAAATGGTCGTTCGTTCGCGTTCACGGCCGTAATGCAAACGCACGTTAACGCGTTAGTTTAATCGCGTTTAGCCAGGCGCCGACGATTGGTTATAGGGGCGAAAACGCTGGCTATTCGACACGCTAATATCACGTCCAAATCGTGTTATTAATAACGTTATGTTTTTTCGTGGTGTCAAAAGAGCGCAGTGTATAACATAATAATGCGCGAAGATAACAATATTACGTACGGCCGTCGCGCATTCCTCGAAACTAATCCGGACGAACTTGGGCCCTGAATATTTTAAATTTTAAACTCACTAATATGAATTGTTTTAAAGTTTGAAACAATTCATATTAGTGAGTCTCTTGTTTTCTGTTTTTTGTTTTTTTTTAATATCACCGCCGCCGCCGCCGCCGCCGTTTTTCTCTAGTGAATTTTCAGACGATTACGCGAACCATACGGTGGCACATTTTGTTCCCGTACGTAAACTCCGCGTGAGTGCGTTCTCGAGATAACACGTATAGTTGTTTTGATAGTTTTCGTAACGGTGCGCGTACTGCGTTAACGAATTATTATTGTCGTGGTCCGTTGTTGATTCGTGTCAGTGGTGAATGCTGTGGCGCGTTATTGTCGTCCGTAATTTATTGACATTTCACAATGAGTGCCATCCGCCACGCGATCACCGCACCGACGCGCCATCGGTAACACCGGTGTACGGTGTGTTTTTTGACTCGACGCTACGTCACTTACGCGCCGATACGACAGTGTATTGAAACACTTCAGGCCGTAACAGGTGTTCGATTCTCCCCCCGATCTCGAGCGGTTTGAAATCACTAACCCAAAGTACCGTCGGTTATTAGTCGACGTCATCAACGATTTTATTGAATTTAAAATATCCCCCCCCCCCAAAAATAATTCTGAATACGCGCCCGTAATGAACATTCGGCGAAATTCGGCGTACACACTCGTACGTTCGCCTTCTCGGACAGACGGAAAACGGCGGCGGTACACGGTCGAATTGTTGAAATTTTATCTTGGACGTCGACGCACGTCGCTTTCGTGGGCTCGAGTGTGTCCTGTCAGTTGTTGTTGTTTCAATTAAAGAGTAATGGAATTGCACTGTTTTCGGAGTTTTAATAGGTACTTTTTAATAGCGTTTCATTGGAAAAAAATACAATGTGTATATTATACAGTGTGTTTTTCCATCGTTCGATTGGATATCAATTTATCACGTCGTCGAATTAAAAAAAATTAAAAATGTCTATGTGGTAAAAAACGTCAGTTTGATTAAATAAAAATCAAAAAGAAAATTGAAAAAAAAAACTATTGGCACGGTTTATATAAAAATATATATTATTATATTTTTTTTTTCAAACCTATTGAGTGTTTTATATACTGTTAATTTCGGTGATCACGATTAAAATGATTGGTCTGCTGATAAATCTTATCAGATTGAAGAATAGCGTGTTCGCACATTTTCATTTCACTGCGCACAAGATGTACGTACGTAAGTATTCTATCAATATCACGCGTATTACATATATATATATATATATATATATATATATATATATATATATATATATATACACGGGGCTACGTGGTGCGGAGGGTTCCGATTGATGGATCACCCTCTCACGAAGTTATTTTTTTACCAGACAAAACGTAAAAAATTAACACTATAGGTAGTTTTTGACTAAGTGATTTAATCAAAAATAATGGATATTGATTAGTTCCGATATTCCTCGGAGACCGTCGGAGAGAGTGCGGAGGTGATGGAACAGCGAGGGTGTGGAAAGTGAAGCCCCCACCCCTACCCCCGTCGTCCACTGGTTTGAGAAATTTATTCTGTAAAACTAAAAAGTCGACCGAATACTGCGAGACCACCGGGTATTCATTCTTCGTGTCTACGTTCGTTCCTCGGACAAGATAATGGCGGTGGGTGTATGAAGCACCTTGGGTAGTTCACGTTGACGGGTGTACTTTAATCGTGCTCTCTATACCGTGTCCGTACGAGTTACATAAATCAAAGCAACACCGGGTGTTGGACACTCGGTGCATGATAGTTATAACGATGTCTAACGCTGTTTTAAATTAGAAAGTTGTGATGAATCTATTCTTTCGGAAAAAAGACTCTGAGCGAAACACGATAAACTAAACAGGATGTTGGAGAATAATTTTCAAAATATAGTTCAACAAATGTTTCTACAATATATCGACCGACATTTGTACAATAGCTTGTATTTCATAAAAATAAACAAAAAAAAAAAAATTTAAATATATAGAAAAATAACTTGGTCAATAGCGTTAGTATAGTATAAAAATTACATAGTATATTATCATATACGTAGTCTATACATTTTGTGTTAAAAATTAAATTACAACTTGAAATGTGCAATTGCAAAAATAGAAAAAAATTAAAACCATTATTTGCAAAAATAATCGATTTCACCAAAGTTAAAACTTTACTTCATGAAATCAAGTTCCAAAGTCATTGGTTCGGTTCAAAAGCATTCGATTTTTTGTGTTGATAGTCGTAATACTTTTGAAAAATAAAAAAATAAAAAATGTCAAAAATCTAGCATCACTACTATTTAAATATTACAAAAAGATTGATTAAATGTAATATGATACGTCAATGTGCTGTCACTATTATTTTTATTTTTATTTTTTATAATTTGGCATGAGTCTATTTAAACGTGAAGAAAATTTCAAAAATAAATTGTATCGTTAATAAATCTCATCGGCCAAAACGACGTTCTATCATCTCGTTTTGTACGTGTGCGTCTTCCCACACGTCGTATACTAGTTCCTTCCCACACACGACACGTGAATGTACCACGCACAGTACGTCTTCTACCCACCCACTCACCCAAACACACACACACACACACACACACTGTTTACGTGTGACTTTTACGAATTACATTCCCACGTCCGTAAGTAAACAGTGAGATCTACACCTTTATTGTTTATATTTGATATAATATTCGAAAAACCGCTAGACCAAATACCTCTAGACGGACCGGAAACGAGGCGGAAGAAGTCCGTCATAAAATATCTAGATGAAAACTTCGGGCAGAAGACCGGGTAGGCGCGGTGTGGTGTGTGATAGAGAACACCGGAAAAAGTAAGCGACGACGAGTGACGACGATGCCCTGTTAAGCCGTACGTGATGACTTTCTTCGACGGTATTATCATTTGTACACTTTAACTAAAACGCATAGACTCAAATACCTGGGTCGGTTTCGTACGAATAAAAACCGTGTACATTTCCAAGCGTTTTTTCCACAGGTATACATAAAATCTATTACGATGTAGTTTCAAATAAATATCAAAGTGAACACAAAACGAAGTAGAAATAGAAATGCAAAATGTCCTATGATCTACAGAAGCGATGAAAAGCCAACTGTATGTTTTTTTTTTTTTTTTTTGTAATCTCATCATTAAAGATTATCACAACTCATTATTATCAATTATAACTCGTTATTATCACATAACGCAATTCAAATGTACGCGTTTGCCCAAGTCGTTATTATGGATTATCACAACTCGTTGGAACATTTTTATTTGTCGATAGTTTTGAATGCTTAACTTATAATGTATAGTCGTATAGACTTTAGACCAGCGGATCTTAACCTGTGGCCCGCGGCCCCCTGGGGGTCCACCACACTCATGTAAGGGGTCCGCGGTAGCGTTAACACCTAACAGAAGTCAATATGTAACATGAGTGCATTATAACAATATTTTTGAATTATTATTATTTTTTTTTTTTCATATAGAATTATAAAATATATCTTATATTTTAAGAGATAAACCTATCTTATCTTTATTACACCGACGACAGTGTGAATTCCAATATGAACTACAATTAAAGTTTTCAAGTATTGAGCCCGATGTTCAAAAACTAGTAACTGAAATGCAACATCAACCATCGCATTAAGACTTAATAACTAAGTAAATAAAAATTAAATTTATTCAAATTTAATAAAATAATATATGTTACATTTTTTTTTTAATTAAAATGTTTTATGATGTGAAAGGTTAAAATGAAAAATTAAGTTAAATAAAAATAAATATGAATGTGTATATTATTTTGTTATTTATACTTCCATAATTTGTGATACAAAATAGTTATTATAATTTTGGTTATGATAACGTGAGATGTTTTGTAAAAAGGTATTCAACAAAAAATTAGTAGGAGGTCCACGATTTCTAAAAATCTTTCATCAGGGGTCCGTGTTCTACAAAAAGTTAATAACCGCTGCTTTAGAGTTTTAGACTATAGGCGTTCAGGTTCCCAATGTACATAATATTATACTCGTACATTCCCCCTGTACATTCGGTACTTCTATGGTTTGATATTTCCGCAGCAATGAAATAATAGCCCATAATAACTAAATAAGTAATAATATACACACTACACACCAAATGTTTCTATAATTTTATTTTTTTTTTATAGAAACATCCTTAATTCTGATCAAGTGGCCAGAGAAATGTATTCCAACAAAGTATATTATATTCAATGTATATATGCGTACATTTGAAGCGCGTCATGCAATTATTACGAGTTATAATTGATAATGATGAGTGGTGATAATCTATAATAATGAGATAAAAAATAAAAACATACGGTTGGCCTTTCAACGCTTCCGTAATAATCGTAAAATTAAGTACCTATTGTAATTTGCTGATTTTTGACAGAGAATAACTGAATAACCGACTTTATTTAAAATTCGAACCCTTAACATTTTCAGAAAATTTAAAAGACAAACACAATTATTCAAGTACATTAAAATACATTATTAGCCAAACTATACCTAGTAGGTATGTATGAAATGTGTCATTGACGTGGCGTGGCATGAGACTGCAGAGAACGCCGGAAAAAGCGAGCGACAACGACGCCTGTTAAGCCGTATGTGATGACGGTATTCGACGGAATTATCATTTTTATACTATTACTATAACGTACACACGTAATTTCCCGGGTCGGTTTTGTACGAGTTAATTCGGTTTTACAGTTTTGCGTCAAAACGTGCTCTCCGGGCATTTAGGTGATACGTGTATTTTTATCAATTACAGACGTTTCTAGCGCACTACCACACCTGCAGTGCCTTAGAGAAATAATTATCCGGCCTCAAACCGATTTCGTATCATAAAACGGAAATACGTACACCAGTGTGCTCTGCACGGTCCGGTCAACACCGGTGCAGACCAGGGCCGCACCGGACCACGGTCCAGTATTTTCGGTCTTTGTGTACAGAACCCGACCACGGTCCGGTCTTTTTAGGCCTTTGTGTATTATAATCTAAATTGGTTTGGTCCGGTCCGGTCCGCTTTCAATTTCAGTTCGACATGGGTTTTATTGACGAAATTGCGGTCTACACAGTCTATTCGGAAAGAGATCGTACCTCGGCGGCGACCAGTTTTTGCCCAGTCAGATGTAATTTTTCCCGGGAACTAATGGTGGTGCGGAGGAGATGGGTGTTCTAAATGTATTTGTATAATAGAAAATTACTAAATTACTTTAACTAAATATTTTAGAGCGTTTTTTTTTTTTTACAATCGGTCCTGCTCGGTCTTATTCTTAATTTTTTTTTTTTTTTTTAATCGCTAAAGTCTTGGTCTTTGATGCGATAAAAACGAAACGGTCCGCTCCAGTCGTGGAATCGGTTGAATTGTATCAGTCCGGTCCGGTCTAAAACGAAAATCGGACCGTGCACAGCACTTCTTCTTAGGGTCAACAACCCGAGGGTTGGTTTGCACCTAGAAGAAGGTGTTACTAGGGAAGGGTTTGTACTGTGCAGTGGTTTCCCGTTGCCTTCTGCACAGGGGAGATGGCGGCCGCTCTCTCTAGACAGTCGCCTGCCCAGAGAGAGGGAGCCGCCCGTGACCGAGGTTTGAACCGGCGACAGTGTGCGTTAGCAGTGATGCCTGGTTCCACTCGGCCACTCCGTCTCCCCACAGCACTAACGTACACGAGTACGCGAGACAAAAAAGTCGAAAAAATTTGTTTTTAGTACAGATAATATTTCGCAGATTTTCGCTAGAAACCTCATTCCGACGCCATTCGATGCGTATGTAGATATTAGAGATTTATGAGGCCATTTTTACGTAATTTCGACAAAAGCAAAAAAAAAGTCTAAAAAACGCGTGTTTTTTTCAATTTCTAATTGGTATACATTTTCACAGATTTCCGCTAGAATTCACGGTAGTTGCGCGTGGGGGCGGAACGGTCCAAATAAGCGTGGACACTTTCGGCGGTTATATTATGAATCACGCGACGACGTTCGGAATCGACTGCACGCCAGTTCGTAAATCGGCGGTCGAGTCGAAGTGGCTAAACGTCAATAAAAAACGCGATTTATGTCCGACGCGACGCCGCCGCTTACTTGTAGGCCGGCGTTCGAACGTTATACCGTGGTCGCCGAGTGCGTGTTGCGGAAAACGGGCGGGCGCGCGTGCGAAACGATCCGTGCGCGGCGCAACGTTCGCAACGATTCGAAAGTGATAACGAAACCCGAGGGAGCCGTTTGTCATTGTATATACGACCTCTTGCCCCGTGACGGCGTATTGCATTGGTTTTCGGAAGAAAACAAACATTAACCGAACGTTCGTGACGCGAAGTATTTACGAGGGTTAAACTGTTATATGAGCTAAAGCGTTGTGGGCGGAGGGCGAGAAAAAAAACAGCCGCCGCCCCGAGCGAAGTATCCAAATCTCTTTTCGCAATGAGTCAACTTCGCGTTTGTATATCGGTCTGTCGACGTGACGTCGATTTGTATGCAATAAGTTTTTCCGATGACGAAACGCGCCGCGTTCCGATATTATCACCGAGGAAACATATTTTAAACCGTGCACAATGATTAAGAGAGGAGGAAAACGAAAGTTTTAATAAATAAAAGCAAATAGCGGTTGTTCCGCACGAACGCGGCGTTTCTCGTCGTTTTCTATTATTTTTTTTTTCTATTTATTATTCTAACTATTTCGATTAATCGAATATTTTCCTTTTTCATTCAAATCCGTCTGGCCCGCGGTCCTTCGGTCACGAAATTCCGAAATTTCATCGGGATTAAAATAATATTATTAAAGTCGATTCGTAATGAACGTGAGTGCTCGTCGAGTGTATAGGGGCTCGTACACGATTCGATCGATGTAGTCGAATATTATTCGATCTACGCGCTACAACGTGAAGATCGATAACACGCGATAGGAAATATTTTAGTACGATATATATATATATATATATATATATATATATATATATATATATATTTATTTATTTATTTATTTATTTATTTATTTATTTATTTAATTATAATGTTGTATAAAAGTATCGATAACTTATAATATGTAAATAATTAACTTAAAAATAAAATATGAACATAAGATTATTTTTCTCTAGAATTATTAATCTTTCCTGGTATCAACCTTTCAATATATGTATATATTTATATATTTAACAATGACTGTCGGTCGTATAATTACGATGGCGTGATTGGTCTCCGTCTCGTCGTCTCGTAAGGGGCCAAACGTCGATTAAAGTGTTCGTTCATCGTTTAGAACCGCTAAAACTAAAAATAGTATCGCCATGAGCAGTGGCGCCAGTCAGTTTTCAGAAGTACTAAAAAGTATTATAAGCATACCTTCAAAGCAACTACTCATCCACCTAACCACAATAGGTCGAGCAACTGCCCCTCATTTTTTTTCCTCCCGTCGAGTGGATCTAACTTAGTGTGTTTCGCAGCCTTACCACACCTGCCCACCCACCCTTAACAGTTATTGAAACTGCGATACCTGGATATGGTGATCGGAGCCACTGGCAATGAGTCTAACTCACGCTCTCGTATTTGTGTTTATTTTCGTCGTGTTTATAAAACGTTTTGGAAACGTTGCGGAAACTATCTCGAGTCACGTATGGTTCGTACGTGAACCGAGTATTTTTCTTATTTTTTTATTTATTTATTTATTTTTTATTTTTTGTAAAGGTTACAAGTATATGTTTGCGTTATTTTTGTATCACTTTCGAGTAATAAAATACCGTTTATTGCAATTTGTTTTATTTTTTTATTTATTTGTTTGGAAAATTTTCTCAACGAAAAACTAAATAACCGATCAATTTTACAATTAACGTACATAGTAAGCGTGTTTGCGATCGATTTTCAAAACGATATAATTCCACAAAGTCAACGGACGACGTCTCGGACACGGTTTCACACGGGTTTATCAGGTCGAAAATTCGACCGTCATCATAATGTGCGTGCGTGCGTGTGTGTGTGTGTGTTGATTTTACAATAACGGCGTGGTACCATATTATTATAATTAACGGATCCGGACGGTAATAAATCGTCTTATCCGCGACAAAGCAAAACCGAGCAATAATTGTATCGCGCACGACGGCGAAGTTACCTCTGTCCGGGTTACCTCTCCTCTAATTACGCGCCCTGTCGGTGACACAAAGCCGCGCGGCGACGCTAATGCAATAGTTGTGTATGTTGCGGATTAGCCGTAATTGGGATTTCGACAACGTTGGCACGCGACGATTTCGTCATTCGATTAGATTTCGCCTTCGGTGAATATTGAAAACGTATCGTAGAATTACATTATGAAGGGGATGTGAATTATTTTGAAAATACCCCTCCAGGGACGCCTGGAGTGGGGAGGGCAATGGGGGCCATTGCCTCCTTGAGATTTTTCATGTCAGTTACAAAATTGCAGGTTTTTTTACAAGAAGTCGGTCTTACACGACACCTCAGTGACTTTCAGACAATCTTTGTACCATTAATTACGAGTATAATATTATTATGTACATACTCGTTTTTGCCCCTACATCTCGCGTGGTCTTGCCGGTGCGTCGACGGGTCTGTTAACGGCGCACCATAGTTGGGGCCTTGTTCACGGAGCAGGGGAGGGGCAGTGATTTTTGATTTTCGTCTTCGGACGTCTGCGCCAGTAGAAGTTATATAAAAAAGGAAAAAAAATACGTTTCCCCAAAACATCTGATACGAGTCAAGGGACTAATGCCCCATTTCGCTGGCCCGCCCCCTTCAAACACACGTCCGCTAAGACCTTATCAAACGGACGACGTAGTCGTCTGCTGAGTAGGTCTTATAACGGCTTTTATTATTAAACTCGAGTGAATTTCGACAATATTCGAATTTTGTAAACGACAGTTGCTTTAACACACAATCGTTTTTAATCGTGGTCATTAGTAAACGAGTTGATATCATCATGTCTCGTACCGACGATAACAGCGACAAAAAGTTTTTTTCTTTTCTGTTTTTAATTAATACGTATTATTTAACATTTCAGATTGTCTGAAAAACGACCGATTCAACCGCCAAACAATTTTGATTTTTATTCGAAAGTAAGTTCGGCCCATTGGAGTGGTGCCTGCCCGTCCTGTCCCCTGCCGAGCACACACTTATGACCTATATCAAAAGCTCTCAATAATAATAATAATAATAATCGTTATAATTGTGCTCTGGAAAATCGGCGGGCCCGTACGAAAGACAAACGCCTGATTTCCAAAATATCCTAAACACAGGGTGCACCGCGATAAATAACCGAATCACAATGATGCGCCCCCTCCATCCTCCGGCCGACCCCTATGCCTCCCCCCTCCTCCTGATCCTCCTTGTCCTCCTCCTCCTCACAACCGCTCGTTACGCGTTACCCCCGTATCCCCCGACGCGAACAAAGAACTCGGCGGTACGCGCGCGTAGTATTATTGTTCTCTCGGTCCCGGGGCATTCACGTCGAACAGTGTTCCATTTCGCATTCAACGGCGGATAAATCATTGGCCGGCACGATCGCTGGCTCACGCGCGCACGCTCGTCCCCCCCCCCCGAGTGTTCACCGTGGTATAATAACATGTATACAATATCCGTGACATATTTAAAGTCCATAAATTAATTTAAAGGAATACTGTGCGATATTATGCCCGGGGTGGATGGCCGTCCGAAGAGGGGACGGAGAGGCTATCTATTTCAAAGACCGCCGTAATACATCCGCCGCCGTCGCAGTAGAAATCAACCGAGTAGTAATAGTAGTTGTAGTAGTAGTAGTAGTAGTAGTAGTAGTAGTAGTAGTAGTAGTAGTGTGTTATTGTGCGCGCAAGTCACGAACACAGGACGTTCCGGACCCGTTAGGACAAACGCAATGACTCGTGTGCTTTTTGACAGACACCACGACGTACGACCGTGTTACGATAAAACGGGGGGGGGGGAAGAGCAAAGTCTGTCGACTGTTTTTTCGTCCGTGTGGTTTTTCGACGTTTTCGGTTTTTACTTTAATTGTTACTACACAACGTTGTTTAAAAGGGAATAATATACGTTTTTTTTTTTTTTTTTGAACATTTCTACGGTATAATTCGTATTGTTATTTTAACATTATATTTTTATCGTCGGACCAACGATTTCTGATATAAATATTTATATTTTGAGTCCAGAGTATTGGCGATGAGTGGTCCGCGGTGCTTCGCAAACATGCACTACCGCCACTACTCGGTTACGGTAAACTTTGAACGCTTATATTTCTTTAACAGTTGGTCAAATAATAAAAATTTAAGTAATAAAATGTTGAACAGCGACAAAAGTTTATTTCTTTAATTGTAATGCAATGCTGTTGATAGCGGTAACCGTAAAAAAAAAAAAAAACTCGGTAAAATAGATGAGAAATATTCAAAAAACGATTTTGTTCGCGAAACCGTAGCGTTACGGAGAAGTAGTAGTCACTTAAAAAAAAAAAAAAAAAACAAAGCGAAACGAAAAAAACAAAAAGGAAAATAATGTTAAAACAGTCGAACGAAACGGACGTAATCGCATTGCCAAACTTCTCGAATGTATCTGAAACATTCCGTATAATTCGCCGTGGGACGTGAATTGTAAATATCCGTGTGCTTTTTAGGCGCACGCACACGCCGCGCCGGCCGGAAACTTCGTGGCGGCGGCGGCAGGCATCGTCGTGCGGTGATAAATTCGCGGCGTTAAAATAACTGTCGCGTCGCGAGTGTTCCGAAACTTTGACCATCACGCGCGCACGCGTCCTCCTCGTGACATTATCGAAAAACAAAAGTTTCACGAAACCGATTTCATTATATTTATCGAAATACGTGCGGAGACGTACGTTTCTCGGTAAACGCAAAGTCGCGAACACGCGTCCCTTTGTTTCGAAACGATGGTGCGCGTGGGCATGTGTGTGTGTGTGTGTGTGTGTGTGTGTGCCCGTTCTCCTCGCGACGTCGTTTCTACGAAACCGTATTGGAGAACTCGTAAAACCAACGCTTTGTGTGTGCGCGCCGTTTGCGTCTTTGAATCTTTCTATCACTGATATCCTACGACTGTCCCGTTTGGGCCGCTGCCTCTTCCACTAAAATAAACAAAATCCGAATTCCACAAAATACATTTTTAAGGATATGCCTCAAAGCTCCTTGCAGTGTTGATACCAGATAAGTAAAAATTATCTAGATATAGATAAAAGATCATTGCTCAAATATTATCTAGATTAAGATAAGATAAAATGTGATTAAATTATCTCAGATAAGATCATCAAATACAAACAAAATTTATCTAGATAAAAAAAAATATGAAAATTGTAAACACTTAGGTAACACTACTGCCCGTAGATAACGTGATAATTTATTATTATCATTGGCGTAATAATTTAATTTAATTCTGGTCTATTTATAGAGCGGGAATTAATTTGTTCCTGTTAAAAGCTTGATAGTTTTATACATTTATAATATGACGTTCGTAGATTATTTTTGCTGATCATGTTTTTATTATATTTTACATTATGACTATTGTTTATTGGACTCCACAGATCATAGACGATAATATTAATTTGCATGAGTTGCATGCATACAGGGCGGTCAAAAAAACAAACAAAAAATTCGGTTTACTTACACTATCTAGATAATCACTTAAAAGATAACGATATTTTAATCTTAGATAGCCCTTAGATACCTATCCACGTATTCATCTAGATAAGGTAAAATATAAAAGATAAATAAATATTATCTAGATGAAATATCTAAATAAATTTATCTAGATAGGTCTCAACAATGGCTCCTTGGCTTATGAGAAACCGTCAGATCCGTAACAATACGGGAATACCCCTGATAAACACTTGGATCAAATCGCAATTTAAACATATTCACAAAAAAACTTAAAAACTTGGATAGTGCTCGCCATTACGACGTAGGAAAAAACAAACACAATAGGCGTCTACGCCGTCGACTTCCCTAGGACATCCTCTGTTACAGATATTGAAGACGAATCAGAAAATGAAGATCATTATTAATAGATTATTAATATATTGGACCTTATTATCTAACCAATATTATTTATATATATATTTACTTTATGAACTATTTTATTATCCATACGTGTTATCACACTATAATTACCACTATTACGAATTTTTAATTTTTAATCTATGATTAATTTATTTAAAAAAAAAAAAAAACTCAAAAGTTGTAATAGCACTGTTATGCATGTGCTGAAACTTTTTAAATTATAATAAATTTAAAAAAAATCTTTCTATACCCACAAAGCAATAATAAAATTATTAAACTTTTGTATTAAAAACACTTGGTATGTCGACCGCTTGGTTAGAGCTTAATCATAAACGTTTTTAAAACACGTCACCCTCGATGACGGCCCACTACCGCCGTCGTCATCGAGACGCGTTTCGCGAAACATTTTTCTTAAAACGGTCTCGAAAACGTAAAAGTCACAAAAAGTCTACACGGTGTAACTCTAAAGTACACGAAAAGTGTGATACGATTTTCGTTTTGATCTTTCGAATATCGCATGTACGCTCGTATCATGGGGCTTTAAGAGCTATTCCAAGAAATTGGTTTTGTAACGTTTTTATTTTTGTAATTTTTGTTTGGGATACGGCTGCCCATATTGGGCATGCATAAATATTGAAATTTAAGAGTACCGATGTAATAATAGTGTGTTTTTGTTTAAGGAGTACCCTGCGTTTTAGATTCCGAGAAAAGCGAGCAATGTGTTGGTTTTGCAATGATGTTTTTTCTTAGAAACAGTAGCTTGTTTAAGGTGCTTTACGTCTAACACTATTAAATTGTTCGAGCAATGCAGAACACCAATGGTGCGATCAAGTATAATATTATAATATTGAAATCCTAATTGTTTTCAATTCATCGGTTGTTCCGACCTCTTGAATATTGTCAGTTAAAAAACTAAAAAATATCAGCATTTAAAAAAAAAAAAATTTTTCTCGTGATGTCGAGTTGTACGTCATATACCATATAAGCTGTGACTGTAATTTGATAAATTAAAAAAAAAAGAAAAAGAAAAAATTAAAAATCACGCGAATAAAAGATAGTAAAAATTATTCTATTCAATAAAAAAAAAAACAAAAACAAAAACAAAAAACCGACAAACTTTTTTAGTGTTTCGAATCGGAAGTGAATTAAACTCGATTCGCATAATAGAAAGGTGTAAAACCTCAATTAGCAAATGCTCGCGAAACACGCTGTACTCGCAAACAACTCGTTCAGACGAAAAAAACTCCGTGGCTGATACACAACGCGCCGTACATGTGTGCACTCACGGAGCTCCGGCAAAAGATGTTTCTTTAGTGTCTATATTAAAGTTTTTTCATTTTCAGTACTACACGTGACGCGTGTACACTCGTACTGAAAAGGACTCTGTCAACATCAACAGGAGAGAAGCACTCGTGACGTCTCTTGTAAATCACAATATAATATAGGGCATACCATATTATTAATATTATTATTATTATTATTATAATTATTACTATTATTATTATTATTATTATTATTATTATAATTATTATTATTATTATTATTATTATTATTATTATTATTATTATTATCCCGTCATTCGTCTTTAATCTGAATAACTCGCGAGGTATTATTACGTGAAAGGCGTTTCGTACACAATTTCCGCAAACGAAGACCTTGTTTGGCGAGACGGAGTTACTCGTATAATATAGTAAGATTTTTTCTCGCTAACGAACAGCGCGGAAAATCTCGTATTAATCATTACAATTGAGCATTTCTCTACACAGACCCAACGTTGACAGTCGTACGTTATTATATTATATTTTATTGCGTATCGAATAAAACGCTTAATGTAATTATTATCGTGGACTTTTTTCCTGCGGAGGAGACGTAAATAAACGTATACTTTCGACTGAATACGCCATAATGTGTACTATTATGCAAATAGTTATTGAGTATAATAATATAAAATACGACAGATAAAGCTTCGTCTCGACGCAATAAAGTGGACGCAGTGTAATACGTAACGTCCTTACCGTCATAGTAAATGCGGTGTTCACAAAACCGTCGCGTTATGATGATTACCATGAGTGAACAGAATATTCATCGAATTTTCACCGAATATTTACCGAAAACCAGTCGAGGTTTTGTCGAGAACTCAGTAGTAACGCTTTGTGGCGTTTTTGGCCGTCACTACGTACCAGTGTTTAGATGTTTAAAAAATTTTGTTATAAACTCATGTTTAAAACATATTTGAAACAATCAAAATAATCAAAGATGGTTTTGTTTAAAACGTTCAAAGCAAATGATTTAAACAACATCAAAAAAACAATTGTGTAAAACTAAAACAGAAAAATATGTATATATATATATTTTTTTTTTTTAACAGTAAATTAATTTTTAATTTTTAAATAAATATTTTTTTGTTTTAATTTAGTACTAAATAATAAAAAATATTAGTTGATTATGTTTAATTTATACTTTTCATTCAACTTTTTAAAGTTGTACTTATTAGCAAACTTTAATTACAAACTTAATACTTTTGAACGTAATACATATATGTTTAATATTTTATGTTTTATAAGAAACAAAAACGTACACATATCAGATGTAGGTTTTAAACGTAAAACGTATTGTTTAATAATAAGCTAACAAGCTATGATGTAAATTGTTAAGCAATCCCATGTAATTTTTCTACAAGTTAGATATATTTTAATGGTAACATCAGACATACAAAGTAGGTATATTCGCCTTAGTAGTGCATATTCGCGCAATAATTCTTAGTTCTTCTACTGGTAAATACTAAATACCATATATTTATGTTATTTAATACTTAAATATGGTACTCGTGTTTAATTATGTATTTTTTTTTTTTAAATGAATAAATTAATTAATTATTGTTATGGTGCGCAATATTTAAACATAGGTAATAAAATCGGTTGTTTTAAACTCAATTAAATCGTGTTTAAAATATGAATAACACATGTCCAAAACAGCTGAAAAAAAAATTTAAAAAAATCATGTATTAAACAAAAGAAAACACGTTTTAATCGATTAAAACAGTTTTTTTTATTTTCATAAAAAAATCACGATTTTTATCAACCCTACTACTTACAAATGAATTTTCGTCCGTTCGAAATCGATTTCGAAACTCGTATTTCAACGCATCCCCCCTCCCCATCAACTTGACATCCTCAACTCCGAGTACGAAACCGTACACTGAATATTATAACGTCTACAAACACATCGGTATACATCGTACGCCGTACACTCACCCCGTAACGTCGTCATTTGCACGGCGGCGTGTCGATATGAAAACTTAAACGGTGTTTATTCTAAACGGAGATCTGTTGCCGGAGTGTTTTTTTGAACGTGGTGATTTATCATCGTTTCGTAAAATTTATTACACTATAGTATTATAAAACACCGTCTCCCTCGTCTCATATTACCAAGACACGCCCGTCCGAAACAGTTGTCTACCCGGCGGC
Organism: Therioaphis trifolii; assembly: GCA_027580255.1. NCBI lineage: Eukaryota > Metazoa > Arthropoda > Insecta > Hemiptera > Aphididae > Therioaphis > Therioaphis trifolii. The sequence goes on from CM050406.1 coordinate 25,460,450, forward strand.
GCTCGCGAACAATATTAGCTTTCGAAATAATATCTTACAGTAAAAACGTCTGGTTATTATATTATAATATTGTGTATACTTTTTTTTCTTAGAAAAAACCAGTGATTACAATCTAGATGTATGTACGTCAGGTATGGGCAACTGGCGGCCCGATTACCCCGTTTTTAACTGGCCCACGGTACATTTTCAAATTAATTTATTGAATTTTAGCATTTATCTGTATTTCATGAAATCATTAAATGTCCAATTATATGATGTTTATAGAGTCATAGTGTTAACATGGCTAATATACACGTATATTTTATTCCATCGGTTTTTTCGTATATATCGTACGCACTAGCTGATAGCGTTGATTGTATTGTTTTCGTAATTTTAATATTGAATACTATATGAATAAAAAATTACTATAAACCGGTTGTTAAGTGAACTCTTATTTTAAGTATTTATATTTTAAAATTGTAAATTTAAATTTTAAGACATTCAATAACTCATTTATCCCAACACAAGCGTAGGTAGCTTAAAGGGATAAATTAATTTCATGTGTTATTTTATAATATATAAATTATTTAAATAAAAAAAAATAACAATAGTATTAAAAGTAAAATAAAAAAATACCACTTGTATAATTATTAATAAATAAACACCAAAAATAAATGTCAATTTTAAATCATGCATTTTTTATTGACTTTTTTTTTGCCTTCCATATTCTCTGGCCCACTAGATTTTAAAGTTCTAAAATATAGGCCTTTAATAACTTTGAGTCACCAATCCCTGATTTACATTAATGTTTGTACGATAAGCAATTTTTGCATTCACATTTTTCAAATTCCTGGAATGCGCAGAGAAGGGAGCCACCCAATAGTGCCACAGTTCGTTTTTCACCCCTCGTGCCACCAAATAAATCGTCCGCGAACAGCCATCACGAACGTACTTAATTATCGCACGAATTTACGTGGACGAAATTGAAATTTTCACGTCGATGGTTTGAATCCCGGAAACTCGTCGTCGTCTCGCGATGAGAAGCCGCGGAAACGTTTCGACACCCCGCACCGACGGCGTCGGCACAAAATCCATTTTTCCGCCGATCACGACGTTCGCGATCTCGAGTAGATACGAATGCCGTACGGCCGAAATCAAAACGCGTACGTCGTTCAAGTGGTGCCGCCGCCGTCGTGGTGAACCGTTCGAACATTCTATTGTGAAAATTACCCGACCGCCTCGGTGTCGTGAAACAACGTAATAAACATTGCGATCTCGCGCGAGACATCTCGCCGTTTCCGCTCCGTCGTTATCTGGTAAAAGTTGACGTTTTCAACAACGCGTACGACGCGCTATTTACGCAATATTGTGTACACCAGCGGTTCTCAAACTTTTTTGTTCACGGAGCCCTTATGTTCCTAAAAAAAAAATTACGGAGCCCCAAAAATCGGAAATGTCTATTTGAGACAACAATAATTCATAAAAATATGTCAATTGTAAATGAATTGCTTTTTATTTTTTTATTTTTTTTTTTATGTAAACTACGAATATATACTAACTATTTAATAGATTTAACAGTAAAAAAGAACGTATTATTTTAATAATTTATAAAATTTTATGTTTTGTGATTTTAACGTGATCCATGACGTTGGAATTTTTTATTGACCGGTATTTTAATATTTAGCTCGATGGACGAGAGTTGGATTTGCATGTCTGCTTCCACATCTGGTTTATTACGATATTTTGTTTTTGTTCATGCATATGACGAAAATCTGGTTTCACACAGATATGTTGTTCCAAAAGAAAGAGGAGCTAATACAGCTTTTTAGCCAGAGATTGGTATTCGTATGTAAAACTGCTACTACTCCAAAAATCTGTTAATGATATTTATATCAAATGAAGTTTTTAAAGATGAATCGGTGGTCATTTCTATAAATAGTTCATACTCTAATATAGAATGAATTCAATGAATACAGATATGCCCTGGGAGCCACGAAGCCCCTAGACTACTCTCGCGGAGCACTAGGGTTCTGCGGAGCACAGTTTGAGAACCATTGGTGTACACATAATATTATGTCTTGTGTATAGCGGTGACGGCGGTCTGTTTCGATAAGAACGTCAAAAGCACTCGGCTCGGCGGTTTGCGGCTAACGCGTCACTGTAGTCTGCTGTACACGAGAACGTTACCACGACGGCGGCGTGCAAGTAAAACGCACAAAATAAATATGAACGAGATGACGCCTCCCCCGGAGCGTCACAAAGGCCGATTTCGAGACGATTCACCCCTCTTTTTTTGTCACTCGTGATTTCCCCGCCACCCACCTCCACTCGTTCGCGGAACCCTTTGTCCCATGTGAGATCTGCGAGCCGACTTGTTTGCCCCAGTCGAGACGACGGCCCGCTGTGACCTGTTCGCTTCGAGGCCACCTTTTCACAAAGTCGTAAAAACTAAAAATTCGGAAAGTATGGTCGGACGGTGTTTCAATACGATTATTTCGTTGGTTTTGTCTCCATTTTCGCTCCTCCGGGCGGTTTTGTTTTACTAAGCCCACTAATAGTGTCACGACCGTTCGATTGATTTTCATAATGTGTGTCGACCCCGGTAAACTTCGTTTCCCAAAAACGTTTAAACAGATTCTAAGGTCACGGCCAAAGCGTCTCTTTCCATAACGTATTATGTTACCTAATCTGGGCGTTAACCGCACGTGTTTATGACCGTACACAGGGTGTTCCTAAAGAGAGTATTTCCCGAAGGATTAGCAGCGGCAGCGCTAGTAAAATAGTGTAATGAACAAGCGGCGACGGCCGTGGCGGCAATAGCGTTCTTTTCGTGAAGCGGCTGAGTGAAGCGCCAAAGTGGTAGGTGGGTCTTAAGGGTTGAAAGGGAAAGGAGACGGCACGATGCGTGAGGAGTGGTCGGTCACGTGGTGGCGGAGCAGGGTGGATCAGGAACGAGTCGGGAAAAAGACGCGGGGGAGGGGAAGAAGGAAAATAAGAGGGAGAAAAAGAAATTATTTAACGAGTGGCCCGAGGATTTATGCCAGGAAGGAGGTGGGGGGGAGGGCGGAAAATGATAGCTTATATAAACGTCAACGTATAAACAAGCAATAACTCTTGTCGGTGCTGCCGAGTTCACCCTATGGCCGCCGCGCCGCGCTCGTACGCGTAGGACCCTGGGAAATCTTCGCGGCACCGAACACGCGGTGTGCGTGAAAATATCGCGAAAAGGCAAAGTGAAAAAGCATCGCGTATCGCACGGGGAAGGGTTATAAATAAATACGAAAAAAACCGGCAACACACGTGTGCGCCACTGCCCGTCGAGGGTAGTAGGAGGCACACCATACACACACACATACACACACGCACGCACGTCTCCGACCGTAATCGTACGTTATATCTAAAAATAACCGCTTCCGAGTGTACGCGCGCCGTCCCTGACCCGCCCGCGTACTTGACGGGCGCGTGGAGGTTTTAATTTCCTGGCCACGCCGCTAAGTCTGACTAAAACAACGTACGCCGGACGCGGGGGTGGGCGCGGAGCGTTCGCCGAACACGAGCACACGCGGCACCGCGGTGCGTATACGCGTACGCCGTGCGGTCACGAAACGCGACCCGGACGGACGATAAAACGAAATCGGCGCGAGAAAACGTATTTGGCCGCGGCGAAATTTCCACACGCTTGGCGTGGCACCCGTATAACATTCAAAGTCCGGCCAGTGGAAATATATTTTAAAGTAAACGAGTCGTAAGATATCTACCGTGCGCGGCAGCATCTGCGGGTTGCGCGCCGTCCGAGTGCTCGCCGCGGGTAACCGTAAAGGTCGTATTCCGGTATAATGTGACCGTGTTGAAGGATTTTATTATTATTATTATTATTATTAAGGAACGGATTTATATGCGATAAAAATACAGAAATATGTACATGTATATTACATGGAAGTATAATTTATAAAATATGTGCTAAAAGCATCCAAATATGTGAGAAAAAAATGTGATTAAAAACAAAAATAATAAATAAATAATAATCAATAAATTAAGTATAAAATATGTGCTAAAAACATACAAATATGTGGGAAAAAAATTAATTAAAAAAAAAAATATACAATTATAATTATAAAATTATCAAAATGATTTGCCACATTGAATTATTACAATATATTTTAAATTATCGAATGTTAAATGTCACCTATTAGGTCCAAATATGTACAAAGTAGGTACTTATTTACCAAATATGTACAAATATGTAATTATACCAAAATATGTAAAATGAAAGTAGCATCATTTTAATAGGAATGATTTAAACCATGAACATTGTTTATCGAATCAAAAATATTTTGTTTCAATAAAAATATGCATGTATATTGTACATAATATAAATCCGTTCCCTTATTATTATTATTATTATTATATAGTCAACGTGTATTATGTTAGACGTCTGAAAAACGCGCACGCACACACACACACACACACACACACACTCACACATAAACATTTACGGATAACCGACCACATTCCACGTATCGTGTAGTGCATTTTGTATTATCTATGACATATTTTTGCGTTTCATTTTTTCCAACACTATCATAATATTATGTTATGGTATGTAAATGTTAATACTATTACAACATAATAACGTTATACAAACGCGTGAGCAGTGCATGGCATTTTATTCGTGATCGATGAAAAATGTCAACGAGAAATCACTTCTGTAATACCCTAAATGGATAAGGTTAAGTGGGATAAGTGTGACACGAAAGGGCAAAATCAATATTAAATTCACCGTGACTTAACTGTTTTAAACTTATGATTTCGATTGTTCCATAATGATATTATTGCATACAGAATTAGAATTTATAGTCATACATATATAATATTATCACTCATCTAAGAAAATATAAAAAATGTTGTTTTTTTTTTTAATTTGAAAAGTGTCACACTTGCCCCTGATTAATGGGAGAAGTGTAAAATTAGATTGTTTTTTATACTAGTAATATTTATAGCGGTATATGGAGGCAAGTGAATAATATAGATAAAAATATTCTTTAATTTGATTTTTTTTCTGTTTTTCAAATATTTTGATTCAATAATAATTGACACAGCATTATTTAAATTCAATTACTAACTTAAAATTAAACAGATCAACGAATTGTATAAAATAAACAAAATAATTTTCAAATTATATTCATGAGCCATTTTTACCTCAGAAATTTTCCAAGTATAATTAATTAAATTAATTTTTTAATCGTTATTTAATTTTGGAAAAAATGAACATCACAAAGTGGGGTAAGTATAACATCAATGCTACGCTAACCCCGTGTTACGATTTTATTCATGCCTTTCCTCTTGGAAAGTGTATAATCGAAAAAAAATTTATACAAGTGTCAAATAAGACAAATAGAAACGTTAATATTAAAATGAGCTTAATATAAAGTATTCTTACGTTTTCGTGATCACCAAACTATACATTAAAAGTAACAAAATAAAACAAAAACAAAAATTGAAAATACTTCTATTTTTAAAAATACGACATGCTTTTGCGAAAAAACTTTATTTTGAGAGATATTTAAATATCATTTACAATAATCACCTGCGAAATTACTAGTTTTCATAACAAAATAAATTTAACTCTTATTTCAACTAGCTTTTAATTTTACACTTGCCCCGTTCATTCACTTACCCGACTTAACCGTATTTACAATATCAAACGAAATATTCTAAGCCGATTATTTAATTTTTTGTTGTTTTTTTTTTCTGTAACCGTCTCTACGACGTCAAGACGCATATCGACTCGTAACAACAAGGCGCCCTGTCGACTTTTACCGTTCGAGCACACGTAATTACGCGTTCGTCCGACTCGAAGGCGCGGACTAGGCCGTTGGAATTTATTTTTAATTACTACCCATTCTCCCGGGTTTCTAGTTCCGCGAACGTGTACGGTCGGCGAAATAAAGAGTGTTTGTCACGTCAGTTCTTTTCCGCGTCGAGCATTCGGCCGTCACACGTCAACGTATAAGCTCGTGCGCTGTAAGTTCGTTTCGCGTCAATGGCCGTTCCTCGGGGGGCACGGGCCGCGTCTACGTTTCACCGGCCGCCAAGCCGTCAGACATCGGCTGCTCCGTCGGCAGCGTCGGATCGGTGGCGTGTTTAGGATTTTGCTGCCCCGGGCACACGTTTTTTTTTTTTTTTCATGCCCTCTTCCCCTCACCGGTTTTTATAGTAACGATTGTTCTAATGGTATATCGTGAAGTATGAAAATCTATCGAGTGCCCACAGAACACGGTGCGTATCGTAGGTGCTTTCACAGTAGTACCCGTGATAGCAAAACAATCGAATCAAATCGTAAATTTTATCAATTTATTGTCCCAACGGTTTAGAAAATAGTGTGCAAAACGTCAACAAAGGAAGAAAAAAAATGTGAAAAAATTAATAGAATATAAGTATTTAAAAGAAGAAAAACGAACGTCGTCAAACTAATACTTCTCGTCGCGCTGTTGATCTTGCAAAACCTTCAATTATTTTTCGACACCAATAACAGTTTTACCAATTTTTTGATTAAAAGAAAAAGATGCACGATTTGATTGTGATACTCAAGGTATCGAAAAACGGAAAAAATTAGAGTGGCAGTACTGTGTTTTGTTTTTTAACAGCCGATGAAAAACAACTTAGCAATACACACGCGTTTATTATGAAATTTGGAAATTAATTTTAAAAATAGTCATGTTGTCGTGTTGATATTAATAGAACGTTATGACGACATTGATTTACTTTTAAAAATAAATTAACTAACATTTTTACAATTTTTTTTTTTTTTACTACTACTTAAATCACTATAAATCTATAAGAAAAAGAGCTTCCAGTTAAATTTGTTGCCCGGGACAACCGCCCTCCTTCCCACTCCCCCTTAAATACGTCACAGGGTCAGATTAAGGGATGGCAAAGAGGGTTTTTTTTTAAGGGAGCCCCCGTCTCGGGCGCGAGGTATACATAAGGTGGACGGTTTCGATAGTTTTCATAAGTTAAACAAAACTATTGTAGCAATTACGACGTTTTTAAAACAAATTAAACCAAGGTGAAAACACTCGTAACGGTAACGGTAACGGTTCAAAAATGATGATTTGAATAATAATAGCGATACTAAAAACCGTAAAAAAAAAAAAAGCACAAAAATGATTTTATTTATTTTTTATTTTTCATCCAACCATATTTGAAGACGTCGTACTCACTAATCCGGGGTGTGTGAATAAAATGAATAAACTTCGAACTAAAGTAAAACGATTTCATGAGCACGAAAAAAAATCTTGAACCTCAGGGTGGTTCCAACCCCACCGTCACCCCTGCCTACGCCTATACGACTATAGATTACGGAATACGCACGTATGGTCCGGGGCGCAGATCGTCTTAATCCGGCGCCAGGGTCTCCATCCGACGATATCGTATTACTCTGTTTCATTCGTTATCGTAACGTACTTTTCTCGAAAAAAGCGAATTTAAAATTAAAATAATAGTCGTGTTAAAAAAACAAAAAACGAAAACCCGCCTCGCCGACGTTGGTAAGACACGGCCGCTAGGGTAAAACGGTAATTTGCATGACGCGCGTGTTTCCGCCCGACAGAAGGGCTTTTCGTGAGCGCACGTCGACTTTGCCCGGAACGCCGCCTCTCCTTCGTCCGCGTGACGATCACTCGCCGCGACGAAACGCTCGCGTGTCCCCGGGAGACGTTTTGTCGCAGTTAATTTATGGAAAACCGACTCCGATCCGGTTCAGTGTCGATGCGTATCCGTGTCTCCATCTCTCCGGGTCACTCCACCACTCCGTTTTCCGCGTCTTCGAATGACGACGACGCCGCCGCCGCCACCGCGATGTGAGCCGCGTATTTCCGCGTTCCCGCAGGAATAAACGTTCAATTTTTCAAATGGATTGAAAAAAGTACAAAAAAAAAAAAAAAAAAATCAATACATATATGTATATATGTGTGTGTGTGTGTGTGTGTGTGTGTGTGTGTGTGTGTGTGTGTGTGTGTGTGTGTGTGTGTGTGTGTGTGTGTGAGTGTGTGTGTTTGTGTGTTTTATATACACGTGAAAGAGAAGAAGAGTATTGTGGGACGATATATCCAAACGTGAAATTTTACTGACGCGTTAATGCGCTCTTGAAACGAAATGTCGCCGACACAATAGCCGTCAAAAACACTGTTCGAGTTTAAAAATTCCCTCAGCCAATTACATCACGTTCTCTGGACGATATCTTTCCCTGGTCGTAAATATACGCGTGTATGAATAAAAGAAGGGCGTTTTGTACTCGGTGAAAAAAAAATGAATCAAAAGCAATGACGTCAGCTTTACCTATTATCATACTGTACGAACTGTTTTAAAATTCTTTGCTGCACGCCTGAAATCGGTGTCGAAATGAATCATTCGTGGTAAAGACGAGTGTTTAATCAAACTTTAGTTCTTTTTGGAATCGTGTAAAAATTAAATTGATAAAAATCAAATTCAGCTATTGGGACTGCGATAAAATAATAATAATTTTAATTTTAATAATAATAGAAAAAAAAATCGAACAACTTACGACGGTTAGTTATTTGCTGGAATCGACATGTTTAATTTAAAGTCGGTAAGATGGTATTTTATTCTCACCGAACCTTTAAAGAACTTTAAAGTCAAACAAAAATGGAAGTTGACAAAAACGAAACGGCTGAATCAGCAGTCGGTTCACGAAGAGAAATGTCTGTGTATTATTTTAGTTTTCGCCTTATCTCGTCGCGTGTCCGAGGCTTTCTAGTAACGTGTTCATTTCGATTTATTTCGAAATTCTGAACGCGCCCTTTTTGGTACGATCAATTATTATGCATGACTATACATATATCGTATACATTTGTATATATTGGAAATTCAAAGTTGACGCTCGGAACCATAAATCAAAAAAAAAAATAAAAAACAAAATTTAATCGTTTTTTAAAGAACTCTAAAGCAATATTTCTGTGAGTTCGTACTCTTCTGGAATAAATAAAACATACATTATCTACATCGTGAAAACTAGTACGGAAGACAACATATATATATATAAATAATATATATATATTATAAATATGTGATCACATTTTATGGAAACGATAATTATTGTATTTGTACACGTTTCAGTCACACGAGGTGTGATAAGTAGTTCTATTTTTCGACTTTATACGTTTTAATTTCAAAAAAGCTGGGCGCATAGAGGCGAAGAAAGTTCACGAAGTATCGTTTATGTTTATTTCTTTTAGAAAACTATTTGTTGGCATTTTTATTTTACACAGAGAATAGACATTAGCGGTCGATCACTAAAATTACCTTTGATTTACGTTTCAAGAAGGCCATAAAAGTATAGTTTTGTTAATAGAGTTTAAACGTTTAAATCAACACAATTTGCACATTTCAGAGAAACAAACAAAATAAGACAAATGAATCATATTATTTAAAATTATGTATTATAATTTAATAAATCTACTAGTTCGGAGTTATCGCCGTGTTCTATTTCATATACAACCGTACAAACATAAATTAATATAACATTTCCAGTGATACAGATGTTCGCTATCGACTCAGAACGTATTTATGAAAAAGACCCCGAGATATACTCATAATTATTACATGTTTCGTTTAAAACCCATTAGCGGTCACTGTTGCGTGTACACGACATTTATTTTAATAATTTTTTTAGGTTGGATTTTTTTTCATTAGTTTTTATTTTTTTTATTCAACTGTGACTATTCGATTTAGAAGGCAATAATGAATGAAAAACAACCATAATTAATTATTGGTTTTCATCCATATCGCATTTGTTATGAGTATCAAAAGTAAGACGGTTTCTATGTCCAAAACACTTTGAACTTATAAAATGAATTTCACTTTGGATTTAAAATATTTGGTTTATCAAGAGTAAAAATCAATATGTTAAGATGTTGTTCGATGTGACCCTACGGGCTGAATTTTCATGCATTAATCATTCATTAAAGTAGACATCTAAACTAAAATCTGTGATAATTAATGTGACATTTGTTATGTTTAGCTTGCTATGGTACCTTAGAATGTTTATGAATATTAGTTATAAATTTATAATAGTAATAGTAATGGTTTAATTCAACCTTAATAGGAAAAATGTTTGTTAGTGCGCTCATTAATAAATCATACGAATGAATAAATAAATATGTTAATCATTTAGGTTTCAAATTACCCTTCAAAGATAATGTTGCACGTACGAAACGATGGCGGTTGGTACTATAAAATGTTGAAGTTTTCGAACACCGTTGTTGAGAAATTACTATGTGCCTCGAAAATAGTTCACACGTTGGTTTTTCCTGTTATTATAATTTTACGATGCCATTGCCTGGAACAATTGAAATGTTAACGAGTTCTGGTGCGGATGATACTTCAAAAGCTAATCCAAAAAACGTGCAAAACGCATTCAACTCGATTTGTGTTAATACTATTTATGTACCATAATATATTCGAATGAGAATCGAAAAAGTCTATAAACGTGAAAAATATTTAATTTATTTACAATTTTCATAACTTTTGACGGTCAACGTTACGTATGCGCGACATTTTTTTTCTGAGCAATTGGCCAACAAAAATGTTTTATTTTTTTTATATTTTTGTCACTAGTTCACCATGAAAATGATGAATTAATCCAATATCTATGTTATTTTCGACTCAATTTTATATTATTGGCCGTAAAACACCAGGTAAACGATCGACATTCGAATATGAAATATAATACATCATCTCTATCGGTCTTACGACGTGTTCGCCGGTGATATGCGTCGAAACGGAATCGTCTTATCAACCCCGCACGTACAACCTAAAGAGACGTCGTGGATATCGATCCGATGAAAAACGTTTTCTGTGACGAGGCGTTCGTAAAATAAGCGATCAGATTTCTTAACCAACGACTTTGTTTTCTTATTATTAGAAAATCCGATGAAGCCGTACTGTACAAACGATTTCATTGTACGAATAACTTGGTAAAAGGTTTGTACACGCTTTAGAACCATTTGATTTTGTCTGAGTTTTATATTCGTCGAATGTACCTGAAACGTTTATTATTGTTTCGAATTAAAATCTGTGCTCGGATCCATTCGTTTCTTTTGACCGGCCTTATAATTTATTAAGGGTGAAAAAAAACCTAAAATCAAATTTATTTCTCAGGATCTAACCGTGCACGTATACGGACAGGTCTCGAAAACATTTGCGATACAGTTTTACGTCAAATAGTTGGACACGACTAATAGTACCTGCACCACACTTACGGTTGTGTACACGAAACATGAATACATTTTATCAATGTTTCTTAACTTTTTCTCCAAATATTATTTGCATTCATCGAAAAAACGAGGGGTACAAAAAAATTTTTAAAAATGGTTGAAACTCGACATCAGCAAGCACACATAAAAAAAAAAAGAAAAGAAAAAGAAAAAGATAAAAAAACGTACGTATGTATATACCGCGTGGAGCGAAAACTGCTACTTGAAACCGAACGATTACTCACGGTCTGCTTTACTCGTGGGTAATTCAAGTGAAACGTTGTTTTTTACGCCCTCGTTGCCGCAGTCAAAGCGTTATAAATTTCATCGAAACCGCCCGGCGGGTAGAAAAATAAAATATATAAAAATAAATAATAAAGTGTTCACGGTGTCGTGGTTTTCGGATATTGTAATAATGACTGATGCACCGACCGTTACGTGTGTACAGAGTTACACACACACACACACACACACACACACACACACACACACACACACACACACACACGCACAGCAGGCACGTTGTCAAGAGGGAAGCTAAGGGGGCCTGGTCCGCTAAGAAAAGTCAGTGGCCCCGAACTAGCCCCCTCGAGTTTTATTTTTAAATGTTATGGTGTTTAATTGTCCCAAACCGGCTAAATCCTGAATGCTTATTCCATATATTTTACGATCGTTTGACAAAAATTAAATTCCTAGATTCTATTTTATAAATATTCGTCACTCGGCGATTTGAGATAAGACGATAGGTTAGATTAGGTTATCTCAACGTAAAGTTTTAAAAAATGCATTATAAAAATCTATTACAAGTGTAAACTGTAATTACATAGTTTCAGTATAAATCTAAAAAAAAAGTTGTACACAAATATATTTATTTAAAAATCTTAAAGTGTAATTTCAAATCATACACTTGGTTTTCAAAAACTCAAAAATGCTCCAAGAACTCTAAAATGCCCTAAAAAATTAAGAAAATGACCAAAAACTAAAAAATGCAAAAAAATGCAAAAAAAAATCAAAATAAACTTTCTTATTCTCATTCAAATGTATATAAAACAAATTTGTGACAAGACGAGCATTGCACAGTAAGCTTTGGAAAACCATGCAAAGTGCATCGAAATCCCAGCCCTATTATTTATTAACATGTAATAAAAATATAATGCCAATACAGACAATAATATATTATGAAATGTAGTATTATTTTGTATGTATATTGTCCGATAAGGAGACGAGTGGTAATGGGTACAAAAAACAGAAAGAGGCCAAAAAATGTTGGCCCCCTTATAGAAAAATGTCTGGTTACGTGCCTGGCGCATAGGAAAGCAAACACACACGCGCGCGCGCGCGCAATCACTGGCGCTGACATTATATTATTATTATTATTATTATTTGCATGTGGTAATCCATTCGCGTTTCTTCGCGCCCGAGTGACACGCGAGAAATTGATCGTTCGTGCCGCGCGTCTGTGCGGCGGGTTTCGGCACGCGATCGCCGAACCAAAACTCGCGTTATTCATTGTGATTCGTGACAGTCATAACGGTCCGCCGCCGTAGTCGGGTGTCGTCGTCGCGACGCGACGTATGGTTATATTACCACGTTATTAATCTGACGGTTTCCAAAAAACCCGTCGACCATTAATATTATCAAAACGTCCGGGTCGTTCTCGCGGCGGCGGTTATTATACCTGTTAAAAAATATATATGTTTCGGTTTTTTCGCGACAAATCGTTCGCCTCTCCACGCTCCCTGCCCCCGACGCTCGACGAAAAGCATGTCGCTTCGTACTTTACTACGGGGCCGCGGCGGCGATATCATGAAACGATTTCAGTGACACAATTGAAAAAGGAGACGAGTGGTTAAGACCCTCCCCGGTGCTTTCATAGGTGTGGCTGCTAAGCGTTGTTTGTTTTTTTTTTTTTTTTTAGGGAAGCAGTCAAAGTCTCTACTTCAAACGTTCGCCGAAAATCTTTATGGTGTATTAGAATTCGGTGGTTTCCAACCTTTTTTTAGCCGGTGGTGCTTTTTTTTTTTTTTTGCAAATTTTGTAAGGTGAACATCATGAGGAACGTGATAAAAATAAACACTAGTTTCCATTCATTTAACTGATATAAATAATTTTATTGAACACGTTATTAACATAAATTATAATTTTATAGCTGAAAGTGAAAATAAAAAATACTGCTTTAAAAGTTAAAAAAAAAAAAAAAAAAAAACGTGAAAAACTAATAACTAATGAGATATTTTGAAGCTGCTTATTTTTGGAAAATCGGGCAATATCTGGTTTAATTTGAGACAACTGGATACGGAGGTCAGGTTCTACATTAAGGAGGTTGCGGTATTTGGTTTTTAGTAGCGGTGTAATTTGTGTGGCGTGTGTCATTTCTATCTATTATTGAATTATTGGATACATATTAGAAACACTATAATATAGTATATTTCATATTAGATAATATACAGAGCGTGGCCAAGTAATTTTTTACGTAAAACAATTTTTTGTCTATTCAACTACAGTAAATTGTAATTAATTTTTTTTTTTATATGATTTAATAATTTTTTAAATTCTTGGATGAGCTGTGGTGCCCTTTAAATGAGCTCACGGTGCCCTAAGGGCACCGCGGTGCACAGGTTGGGAACCCCTGTATTAGATACTTTATCTCGAGACCTGTTTTTTCCCGTTTTATTTAAAATCGTTAAAACATATCACACCTAGATGATGTTTTCCTAACGTCAGTCAACTATAGAGATGTAAAAATTACTTAAATTTTTTTTTTTTTTGGTAATTTGCCGAGGAAAATTTACGTACATTTACCGTAAATTTGGTAAACTTTGATAATTTTTGTGTGTCATAAATGGGAAACCTCTTGGAACTCCTCGGTTCTTCTTTTTCATGCATTTTTAATAATTGTAACACTTATTTTTATTATTTACTGGATAGCAGGGTTTTCGTGGTGTTAAAAATTTAACATCAGATTTTATAGAAGTACCTCGTAGAGTATTATACTATTCTTGACTTTTTTTCGTATTTGAAATTATTTTGTATGAATATAAATACTAAACATGTATCTATAAAATAAATTGTAAATTAATCTAATCACATTTATTAGGTACCTTGACATAACTTCAACAACAAAAAAGATAAAATAAATTCTAGTCTTTAAGTTTTATTTGTCTTGTTTTCTAGTTATAAATTGAACGTTTGACGTTTTAAGTTTTATAATATCAATTATTCCATTCAAATGATATGTTATGAAAATGTATCTGGTTAAGACGTTGAATTTGTCAGGTATTAGGTGTCACATGCAAATTCACATGCTAACCTAACCTAACCTAAACAAATATTTACCAGACAAAAAATAATTGGTAAATATTCCAGTAAACTACCTTACCGGTAAATTTACGCGGTAAAAATGTACCGAGCTCACATCTCTAGTCAACTATAATATAATGCACAATTCAACTAAAAAGTCAATATGCTTATGGTGGATTTCCGTTTTTTATACGGTTTTTTTTTAATACACACGTAGATAACATTATCGCCCTATTTCGCTAAAGTATTATATTTTTAAAATATTATTGTAAAAATAAGAACGGATTTGCGGTTTGGATTTCGACAGGACAGTGTTTCAATGTATCGCTAATTATTCGGAGGCACGTCTAGATTGCGGAAATCCTATAATCCTTCCATAATATCACAACGACGTTAATTCTACCAGGAGGTTATACAAACGGTACTAAAATCCGTCGGAATCGAACGCACTCGTCTCCTAGCCGTCTCTCGTGTCCCACACTATGAACCGTACGAACACGTTTACGCCTTGTACACTGTACAATAGTGTATTCGGAGGCGTGTCGATAGAATTGTTTTAGTCGGCCAGATAGAAATGAATTATTTTGAACGGTTTCATTGGTATTTTCGAGATGAATTCCGAAGAGCAGCAGTGAGAATAATATGAAAAACGATAAAATTTTATGGACGTTCGCCGGTCACGATGTAAAGCTTTAAAGCATTGAAATTGGAAAGGACAAGACGAGAATTGGGCGTCGAGCACCGGTCTCCACTTACTAACTCGCCTTCTGGCCCGCGAGACTCTAGTACAATATTAGTTTATACTCGAAACCAATATGACAAATAATAATTCAGTTTGGACTGACCTTAAAACATATTATTTCAACTGCCGCCTGTGTTCGATTTCTAATATCTAAAGATACCGGATAAAAGTTTTTAAGTTTTTTTTTTATCTCTTTAAAAAACAACAATAATAATAATAATAATAATAATAATAATGATAAAAAGAGAAAGGTAAAGAAAATGCGAGTGAGATAGATCGATAGAGAGAGAGAGAGAGAGAGAGAGAGAGAGAGAGAGAGAGAGAGAGAGAGAGAGAGAGAGAGAGAGAGAGAGAGAGAGAGAGAGAGAGAGAGAGAGAGAGAGAGAGAGAGATAGAGAGAGAATGACAGACAGAAATCCATAATACTATAAGTTTGGCTGCTAATTTTTTGCCGAAATATCAGAATTAAATCAAATAGCTAGTCAACCAAAATTAATTAAATATTATCGATTTGGAAAATCTGTTTGACGGAATATGTAAACAAAGAAAATTCATATTCGCGATGTCAATACTACTATCGTACAACACAAACATGTTAAACATCAACAAACCTAAGTAGAGTCGGTCAATTAATTGAATTCACAATAATTCTCGAGCCGAGTCGATAACTACGATACTAGAAACCAGACATTTGAACCGCATGAAAATTCTAACAACATCGAATATGGTGTGTTTTTAATCCAAGTAGACCATTTTATCTTGGGGGTGTGTGCTTAGGACGTTTCGTTCACTTCTACATCGAGGTATAATCTATTTGGTTCCAAATAAACGCAATCGACATAAATAGGCAATATATATTTTACATAAATATATGTCGATCAAGCATTTTCAGGGGTGCACCCAGGATATTTTTTTAGGGGTCGGCTAAATAAAATCATCTTTTAATAGTTGTAATATTTATTTTTAAATATGTACAAAAATCGATTAAATTTTCTGATTTGCGAACCTATTTGCTGAGCTTTAAAAATATAACTATTATCGGGAAACCACATAATATTTTGAATAATGTTTATTTTCTCATGATCGCCTCATTTCTTATTTAGTGTTTAGATAATATGAAGATATATCCTATTTTGGTACTACGTTATTACCGTCATTTAGTTATTGGATATTAGATGCATTTGACGTAACTGTATCAGTGTTATTTATTATTAATGAACTATCAGCTGCGATTGGTGGTTTTTGGTTTTTCGATTCTGGTAGTTCAACACTTGGTGTGATGTTTGACTCCACTTTAAAAGAACTCAACATTGAACCAGAACGACTACGTTTCTGATTCATTGTATTGAAATCCTCCAATATAAGAATTAAAAAAAAAAAAAAGCCACTTGCGACTAACCAACGACGTTGACTTGTACGGTTGTACGACAATATCCTAACCTAACCTAGCGTAGTTATTAAACACTGCAATTGTATAAAACAACACAATATTATTACCAAATTTTTTTGGGGGGAGGGGGCTTAATCCCGTTAGACCCCCCTTGGGTGTGCCCTTGAGCAGGTTACGGTCCAATAATGTATTGATTTTACAACTCAGTGATTTTATTTTTCATTGGAAAATATTCAACCGTGTCCAGTTACATTTTGGTGTATTACACGTTAATTACTGGACGTTTATGGTGATTTTCCAAACTTTTCGGAAGTTTCGAGAACAGAAAGAAAACGCCCTTGCCGACGGAAAAGTCCATCGTTACACGTCAAGCGACGACTTCCCGGTCAGAATGTGGAACGTGTCGGTTTTATCCACGACATTATAATACATTTCTAGGGGATAGCTGACGTCTTTTTTCCGCCATTCGCCGTCGCGCCCTATTCACGGTAACGTCCCAATTAGAAAACTTTTCTAGTGGCTTACAAAAATCCCATTTTTGTTTTATATATATATATATATATATATATATTTATATGTATATTCATGTCTGACGGCGAGATTAAAGCAGTCGGGCTTAAGACGTTGGCGTGTGCGCCCGGTACGATTCAAAGAGAATCTCTCCGCCCCGGAATCGGTGCCCAGATAAGGGATGTTCTTTTCCACGTTTTCCGACCGACTCGAAAACAAAACTCGATGGGTATATAGTTGTAATAATATCGACGTCGATCATCTCTAGTCAGACTCCGCACGCTTTAATAATACGCGGCATCGTGTAATAAACGTAATGAATGTCGGAAATAAAATTATCGCCGACGCGTCACGATCAGATACGTACGTACTGTACGCGGAATCAGGATGTGAAGAACATTGTTTTTGAGGTATGTTCATATTATTTATTTCGAGGAATTTTCATCAGTTCGTCTCTGGTTATAATATTGTTCGGCGAGCACCCGGAGGATAAATCATTCGTAACGGAATGCGAGAAAATGGTGAAAATTACGGAATACATATTTTAAATACAATATAATATATATTATGTGTGTGTGTGTATGTGTGTGTGTGTATGTGTGTGTGTGTGTGTGTGTGTGTGTGTGTGTGTGTGTGTGTGTGTGTGTGTGTGTTTGTGTGTGTGTGTGATGTGAGCGAAGAAAAAAATAATATTAATATCGCGAAACGTCCTCGTTAAATTGTCATTTGTGTTTCAAACATTCGGTAATTTATACTCCCGCCGTTCGGATGTTCGAGTTACGAGGAAACGAAAAGAAAATCTCCAATATGACCCGGTACAATAGGAATAAATAAACATTATTTTTCGACCAACATATTATATTAGAATTAAAATTTAATATCCACCCGGAATTTCGATTATCTTACAGTGAGTGAGAATCGGTAAAATATTCCATTAGGTAATGTGAATTTTATTCATTTATTATTATTATGTGGTTTTTACTTTTTCCACCTCGGAACGAATTAAACAAAAACAAAAACAAAAACAAAAATAAAAAATAAAGCTACGACTAATAAAATAAATTTCGGTATACTTTTTGTTCGACTGAAATTAAAAAACAAATATTTGCACGTCAGTTCAAACACAAACATACCTGTGCGCACGTATAAAAGTTTTGAACAATTTTCCATTATCGTTATTAGTTCTATATTCGGAAACGATAGTTATGTTGATGATGTAGTTATAAATATGTAAAAGTCATTTTATCTGTATTGTTGTATGTCGACGCTTAAAAAATCAAATGTAAAATTTGTAGTGGCCTAATGAATGTCGATGTTCAAGCCGTCGTTTTGTTATCGAAAAAAATAATAATAATAAATAAATGAACGCATAATACAAATGCGCAGTGATTAATAAATAAAATCATATTTTTCCAAAATATGAAATAGTACGGGTATTACCAAGCAATTGTTTCTTATACTCTTAAAATAACAACTTTATCGAATAAGAATCTAAGTTGGTTTTCGGAGTTATTGGTTTTGCAAAAAAATAATTTTTTAAAGTACAACTTGTAAAAAGGTGCTCCGAAAATCTAATATAGTTTGCTTGTGGGGCTATAAATTGCACACGAAATGTAAAATCGTGTTTTTTTGTTTGATAATATTATGTTTATAACACGTGTGAAGTACAATGGAAATTCCAATAATTTTGCCAAAAAAACCAATAAGAGTGTGCAATATAAAATGTAATATAAGAAAAACGACCTTTTATTAAATAATATGATACTATCGTTTTCTTCGATGCCAAATTTTAACCTAGTACAATGTAATTTTAATTATTTTCAAAATATTTCATTATATACACAATACCATGTTATAATTTTCAGTGGTAACAGTTTATAATTCAAATGTTTTTTTTTCGAAATCGTTTTGGCTTGAAGATAAATAAGTTTATCACGCAAAGGACTTAAATTAGTATATTCAGTGAAAAAAACAATTTTATAGCACGAAAATCACAATAATAATTAGTTTATTTTCAGTACCTCTGTCCTCTATCCTGTATACATTTACCACGAGTGTTATCATTATTAAAACCGTTTTTCAAATGCCAAAGTTGATCATTGAACTAGAATGTCGGGTATTTATAAGCTAATAATGTTTAACTAAATTGATATGAACAAGGCAAAAGAAGTTTCTAAAACTCTGATTCTTACCATTTTTGTTGTAAGAATTTGTTTTTAATGAAAAATATTATCAACAAATAATAATAATAAATAAAAAATACGTATGATAAATACAAAAATATACAATGCTTTTTACGTATAATAATATAAGAGTTATTTTTTTTTTTATTTCATAACTGTAACATACATTTAAATATTTATTCAAATATAATCTAACACGACATATTATATTTTACCATTCGATACTCAACTGTACACGAGTAACATTGAAAATATGAGTGCTGTCGTTAAAAAAGATTAATTATTTATCATCTTACCTGTATCCAAAACGGTAAGTAGAAGCCGAAACTACAAAGAAACGATGCCGCTAACGACAATGTCGCCCAGCACATCCCAGCGACCGTCAGAGTGGTAGCCATCTGCAAAAATAATAAGGTTATAAACATTTTATCGAAAGGACTTATTTACATTGGATAATTTATGTATTTGATTAAGTTATCTATTCATATAATTATCACGCTTGCGATTTATCACGATGGTTAATATTATTTTTGAACTGTCAAAACCAATAAATTATGAACATAAAAATATAATACCACTCTAAGCATGATGAGCTTTACGTATTACACGGTAGCTAATAGCTAACACACTGATAATTATTTTTGTTGTTTTCTTAATTTATTACCATTATATATTTGTAAGTGTCGAGATGTAACAGTTTTCGTTAAAACCGTATCAATAAAAAATAATAAATAAATAAAAAACGATTTTCAATATTTGAAAAAAAAAAGACACATATTTTTTATGATTTTTTATTGATTGCGTTTGCATTTTTACACCATATAATTTACAAAATGTTTTTTTTTAGTTAGCAGCCATGGGGCTCATTTGTCGTAAATCTCCATTCTTCCCGATTTTTCCACTTTCCACTTCATTTGTCTGTAGACTAGCACGTTATCGTCCCTTATTATTTGATGAAGTAGTCCAGAGGTGGTCTACCGACTACATTCTTTTCTTCTATCATTCCTTCCATAGTTATTTTCAATATGCTGTTATGTCTTAGTGTACATGCTCTATTAGTTTAATTCTTCTTTTCTTCAAACTCTTCATGTAACATCTTGGTTCTTCGGCTCCAGCGAATACCTCTTCATTTGTCATTTAATTATTTTCTCTCCAGCTTATTTTATGCATCCTTCTCCAACACCATGCTTCAAACGCCAATAATCTTATTTCTTCCGCTTTAGCGATCGTCCAAGTTTCACTGCCATATTATTACATCACACTCCACACGTATGTTTTAATCAAATTCTTCCGGATGTTAAAATATATGCTTCTGGAGGTTAATAGGTTTTTTTTTCTTATCCAATGAACATTTTGCCTGATTTATTCTACTTACTATTTCTTTTTCGCTCGTACCATCTGTCGTTATTAAACCCCACAGATATTTATATTCTTGTACTTGTTTCAATGATTCGTTATCAATATTGTGACGTTAGTTGTCCTTAGTCGCTCTTGTTCGCGTCTACTACACATGAGAGGATCTCGGTTTTCTTAATATTTATTCTCATTTTAAACTCATCTCTCATAGTGTCGTTCGTTATATCGAGTGTGTTTTGTAGATGGTTTTCATTTTCTGCTAGTGTAGCTATATCATCTGCGAATCTAAGCATGTCTATTCCGACTCCATTCTTCTTTCTAGTCTTATTAACGGCTTCTTGTACATACAAATCAAATAGGTATCATGGTAATAGTGAGTATCCTTGACGGACACCTTTCATAATTTTGGCCTCTTCTTCACTTGCTCCGCGTTTGATCACTCCTATCTCGTTCTTATACAAACTATAAACCCAACTTTTTACGTGTTTCATAAACAATTTAACATACAGGTAGATATTTAACATGCTATATATTTTACATGGCGGAACCGAAATTTTTTATAACGTATTCGACTCATTCGATCGAAGTGAACGTCCGTCTTATCTCGTCACGATATCATGCTGTTCCGTGCGCATTATTGAAATTCTGTCCGGGTTTCTTTTCTCTTCCGAAAAAAACGTGCATCGGGTTTAATCAGTGGGCAGGACGGGGGAGGAATGAAAAAAAACAGTCCGATAAATATCGTATATTATTCCTTAGTCCGGGACCGTCGAACATGGGCCGTAGATAATATTTTATTGACAAGTCAAATCGTCGAACGTCGTCTTCGTTTCCGCTCGTAATCCCGCGTCTTACATTTCGTATCATTAAAAGTTTTCGTCGTAAACAAGCTTCTTTAAATCCGATAGCGCTGGTAGGCATACACGCCGTCCCGACCCTGGACACGTATTAAACATGTATGTAGGTTAAGTTATTTACAAACAGTGTGATACGGGGTGGGGAAGGGGACGATCGCGGCACTACTCTGGAAGTTAAACTTTTGCACTAAATCAGTCACAAACAGTACTTTTTCCGTCGATTAGGGGACGGCACTGTGGCTGTGCGTTCCGATACGGTTACTGCTGCTAACTGCACGAGAGAACTTGGATATAAAGACGACGTCGGTATTGTCGAGCCGAATAAAAAGCGGTCGAACGTACATAAATAAATAAATTTAGGTGCTTCGAATCGAATTCTCATAGTGAAGTAAAGTCGGGTGAATAATAATAATACCGTTAAATGACGTTATCAAGTTTATTATATTGCATATTATTGCCCAAACTTAAACGGGTGTTTACCCGGTTCCGAAACATCGCATTTCAATTAAAACTATCCGAGTATGGCACGAAGAAAAGAAAATTGTTATTTTCTAATAAAAACGAATCAAAATTGTTTCGTAAAACTATAATGCAGTATAATATAGAGAGTTTTGTTTGAATAATAAATATTCATAGTTATCCGCCGCGCGTAATAACATAATATTTAACTAAAAATCCCAAATTGAACAACAACACACACGCATACATACACTTCGTCTTAAAGGTAATTATGGTACTAAATCGATATTATTAAACTGCAAATAAGTTAATAATATATCTTAAAGGTTTCTGAATAGTTTCGGTTCGCTTAAATATACAAAACGACCCTTTTAATACAAGTTTGACTAGCCCTTTAAAATGTTTGATAATTTAAGCTATTTATATAATACCCGACCGTTATCTTCTTCACATATCGGACATTTTAATTCGAAATGCTTGAAACTCTCTTTCTCAAAAAAAAAAAAAAAAAAAAAAAAAAAAAAAGCAATAGGATAATATTATAGTGATCAGGTCTCGACATTTTTTTTTCAATATTGTGCTCTAATAGATATTAAATTATATTATGATTGTTTTAAATTTTTAAGTTATTTTCATTGCTATATTTTTTTCGTCATTTTATTCCGGAGTCAATACAGACTTAGTTATCTATTATAGTAGAATATCGTGTAACGTTTTGTTTATTTCTGATGTTGTCTAAATATTTTGAAATTTAAACCGTTTTCGCAAATAATGATTAAATAAATATTATTTAATATGGTACCATTCGTGGTCAATGGTATCTGTTTATTAAAATTTAAATATAAATAACCGTGTTAACAAATGTTATTATCTATTCTGTATTCTGTAGTAAAATATTTTGCTAAAGAAATATTTATTTTAAAACAAATTATTATTAAGTTAAATACGTAATGTTGTCATTCGTGAAAAAATAAATAAATAAAAATAAAAAAAAAACAGCAATAAAGATTAAATTTACAATTTTCAGAAAAAAATATATGTAGCACACAAAAATTATTTAGACATAAATTTTAATTTTAATAACAGCACAACAAATTATCAATTATGTACCTTGTGTTTAATTATCCAATCAACAATCACTATTTTTTTTTACAATATTAAAATAATAATAAGAATAATGAAGAAAGAAATAAAATTGAATTTCCCCATAGCAATCTTTTTAAAATAACTCAATGTCAAAATATAAAATATTGAAATTTCAATTTTCCCGATGTCATCATACTGAATAAATTAAATGTAATTTATCGCAATTTAAAAACGTATTAAAAAAAAAAAAGAAGAAGAAAGAAATTACAACCAACACTACTTATTGCAACTCATTCAACAATAACGAGTTTAACGTATAAACGTAGTATGATTTATTTAATGGGTTTAAATGTATTTTTATGATGTGTATTTGAAAAAAAAAATTAATTTATTATGTTCCACCAAAGTTGATTGAGATCTACCAGTGGACGAGCAATAAACCTTTCATCGACGACGTCGACGCCTACCACACTCCGATTATATTGTGTTCTATTAGTTGTCTATTAGTTATTTATTAGCTGTAAAATGAAGTTTTTGGACACTGTCAAAAAGTTACGTTCAGCCCTCTATAAAGATCATTATTCCGTTCCCTTATGCACTTTTAAAAAAGTCGTTTTCCTCTCCAAAGTTTTTCCAATACTTAGGGTATACAACCGTGGAAACGATAAAATGTGTCGTAAACGAGATTTTCGTAAAATCGACCTCAGTTATTTAGTCATTACTCCGAAAATCAATGGAGCTAGACACTTTCCGTTTTTACCAGCGTTAAAGACGCTCTTAAACAGACTTGATAAAAGTTTGTTTCGAAAAATTTACCGCTTTTGGGTTGAATATAACACGATTTTGAAAATATTTCTCTTTCATCTATTAACATTTTTGATTTTTTCGATACAAGAGCGATGATTTTAACGAAATAATTTCTCTCGTACATATATTATACTAAATAAACGTTGAAAAAATATCTAATATCAGAATTTATTTCCAAAAGCGTTTTAAGTTAGAATTTGCAAACCCAACACACATACCGCGACAGCGTCTTGCCACGTACACAGCTTAAACTTGTTCAAGGGAATTTTATACGTAAATGATTCATCGTCGCCCCCGCGAGCGCAGTGCGCTAATGCTACTTACGTGAAATAGAGTATATCCCACGTTAAATTATTAAAACAGGTACCGACGGACTTGTAATGAAATTTATCCACTAGACGGACTATGCCGAACTTTCGCAGAGCACTTCGCCCAAGTCACACGCAGTGGTGCGCAAAATACATAATTAATAAAACGCTCCGCACGCCGTGTCATTGTAAGACCGACGGCGTAATACGGCGCACTGCCAACGTCTAAAGCTCGTCGTAAATACATGCATTGACGAACGCGCGTCTCGAGGCTTCGGAGTCAAATCCGCCGTGCTCCGCGTGCGTACAGAGCTCCGTCTGACGGTTCGTCAGCATCGAATTTTCGAAACATAAACGTTCCGAAGCAAAAATATCTGTCCAAAAATATACACAGTGTGATCACGATAAGTGGAAACACTCAATTACTATGTGCATGCTTCATATATTTCAATTCTGCTTTTTCGGCTAACCAATAAATATTGTTATACACATTTTCGAATAATTAGATTATTTTTTTGACAGTGAATTTTGCGCATGCGCACAATAACTTTTTTTTTTTGATGACATGATCCATTTTCGACCACAAATTATTAATATTATTATTATTATTTTTTTTTTTTGTTTTTTTTTAATGAATTTCAGTGGTTGAATTTCTTTTCTAAGTCAAAAAATGACCAATTGATAGCGATTTGATTTTATGTTATTTGCACGGATATAACAGATTATAAAATACGTAGTTGATAAGCATGTCAACTTTTTCTGAACCATAATTCAAAATAACTAATAGATAAGTGTCTTAATTTTAAATATTACTGGTACCTATGACCGTATGGCATTTTTTATACATTATAATTATAATGCAATTACTGAGATAAGTTTTATAAAGATAAACACAATAGGTAAACAGGTATTTCATACGTTGGATTGGTTATTTTTATTTTTATTATTATCAAATACTTTCAGACGCGTGTCCAGCTCTTTCATCAAACGGGCACCTCCTCATGAGGCGTTTTGCTTCTCGTGACACCGATTTTTCCTACCTGAATTCCCTATCCACCGAAAATATTCTCCTAATAAAATCCATAATCCGCTTTATTCTCCTTTCGAACTTAAAAAAGGTATAACACCACCCTTTACGAATTACACGGTCGCTAATATATTTCATTTTTTTTTTTTTTTTTTTTTATTACTATTATCTAGTTGTGGGCGTTGAGATGTAATAATTTATGTTAAAATCGCATGAATAAAAAAAAAAAATAAAATAAAAAAACGTAAACGCTACGACGGAACATGACGGTACGATTTTTGTATTTTTATATTAAACACCTTTCACTGTATGATATGCGTCTTTGACGCTATCATTATTTATCCCACAACAGACTTTTTGCTCTCGTGTATATACACAGTGTTTCAGATCTATTTGAAAAATGGTAAACTGCTGCTCCGTTCATTGTTTTTTTTTCAATGTGTTTCTATGCGTCACGATTTTACGTATCGGTTGATTTTCTAACTACGTTTTGTTCTCCGAACTTTTGTTTTGTTCAGTGATCGATGCTATTTATAGCACACTGTTATGAACAGGAATGATTTTTTCTCGTTGTACGTTTTTAATACTTATCGTCAACTCGATAAGAACGTTTCAAGTCCAAAGTGACAGAGCGAAAAAGCAATGGTACCTCGAAAAAGTGTCCACAGCCACTGTCGTTCTAAACTTGAAATCGTTGTACCTTTAGAACAACTACTGATCCAATAATACAGACTTGAATACCAAAAATTTCCGAAAACATTATTTGTCTTTCGCGAAATCGTGTTATAAAACGTAACGGTTGTTGTTAAAGAAAACTCAAAACCGAAAAAACACGAGGAGGAAAGACAGTGAAAAAAAAAAACAATTTTTATCACGAGAATCTAGTTGCAATGATTTTACACGAAAAATAATCAAAATCAACACGTCATCTTCCGGAATATAATCACACTGAGCCGAAGGACATAGATCTTCACGGGACGCGAATCTTCACGGGACAATTTATACAGGCCGACGACGTCCGTATGTTGTTAAGTGCGTGTTACAAAATGTAACGGGCTAGGCGAGTTTACGTCGACGATATAAAGTTTAAACGTAAACACGGAGTTAAAAATTTAAAACTCGACTCGGCTGTTTCGTGTTTTCGCAAATTCTCATCGCACGAAATAATCAATGTGATACCTGGAGGGGGGGTGGCTTTCTTCGGCGCAGACACCACTTTCCGCGCAACGTGACCGGAGAAAACAATTTCCGAAAAAGAAAAAATAAAAAATAAAAAATAAAATAAAATAATAATAATAGTAATAATAAAAACGATATGCACATTCGTTTAGCGCCGAACAAAAAGTTCATGTTTATTTAATGCATTTGTTTATTCAGCGAAAAAGTCGTCGTGCTTTTAGCTTTGTGAACAAAAACGAAAGACATATCACGAGTCCGCGCAAGGATAATAACGCGTGACGACAGTGTACTTAATAACTAACGAGAAGGATTGCAACGTTCGCATTTGAACCGCGTAAATTATAACAATATTGTTATAGTCTCTCCGACCGACGTAGACACGACACCCGCCGCCGAACTATTCGTCGATAAACTGACGGGTTTATAATTATTATTATTATTATTATTATTATTATTATTATTATTATTATTATAATTATTATTATTATTGTTATAGTTTTTTCTTTTTTCAGATTTCGTTTTACGATATTTCATTTGTCTCATCGATTTTAATATTACGTACGGTCCTCGTGTCCATTGTTGTACAAAAAATTTTATTGTTTTGAAATACGCCTGACGATGTAAAATGACGGTGATAATCTTTTGAGAGAATAATATCCTCAAAACAATAATTATTATTATTCGACAGCAATCATTCTTATAAATGCTATGGAAATTTAACTTATAGAGCTCTTCTTTGAAAAAAAAAAATTAGGTTGGTTTTCCATCACGTATAATATTCTTGATATTAGACCAATGGCTTCCTAAGTCGAAGTAACATTTAGATAAATAATCACTGTGTACAGTGTAATATTATCAACGAATAGTGCACATATTAATCAATGATATTCTCAGAAATCTTAAAATAAAACTTTTCTGAAAATAAAACATAAAAATCAATGTTGTTTTTTTTTTCTTGATACGATAATCTTTTATTATTATTATTATTATTTTCTTCACTCACATAGTCGCATCGCTTTAGTCACTTTAGTCGCGTGTTCATATCGTGTGAATAATAACAAATCAAATCGCGGGGAGAACGAAGAATTCAGACGATTCATACGTGAAGACGACATTATGCCGCTCGTGGTATGGCACTGTTCTTAAACTTATTTTCGTGCGATCTATTGCGACATTGTGTACGGATCGACGGCGATGACGAGTGATCGTTATCGAAGGAAACGGAACCGAAACTTTGACCGCAGCAGTCGTAACGAGCCGTAACGCGGGTCGGGTTTTTCGCAAAACACGAATGGAAACAGATTTGTAGTGGTTAATCGGAGAAAAAAACCTACGCGAACGCCCATAAATATAATGTGTTCTTGTTTGGTAAAATAACAAAAAAATACAAAAAGTATAAAAATATATTCCAAAGTCAAACACCGAATTTATTCACCGAGAAAAGTTGATGTGAATGCAAAAAATGTGCGCGATCGTGTTTTTGAAAATATATCGGGTGTGACGGAATCGGTTAAATAAATCGCTCACGCTCGGTCGTAACGCTAAAACGATCGTTATAGATCGCAATCGTTTCGCGACGGCACGTAATATAGTCCCGCGGCAACACCATCATGGGTCGGTGGAAGCGACTTGGTCAACTCGAAATCAAGGCCGCCCGCCCGCTCTTTTAGATAATAAATTATTTAATCTTCAAATATTTTACTGATAATAATTTGTAAGTTACAATTTAGTTCCTAGTTTAATATGATTTGGATCATTATTTAATATAAAGGAGGTATGTAGATAATTTATTTAGCAAAGTCTTGGCAATGATAAGGAGAAAAAACCGTTATTATAAATATAAAATTGAGATCAAATTTTTTTTACAATCGGATGTAAAAAAAAAAAAAACAGAATTTATCTTAACGGTATTTTTTTTCGAGAACATTTTCTGCGGGCGGCCTTGCTCAAAATGGATCCGGATCGAAACCGCAATATCCCTCGTCCGCCGGCACGGACCGACTCACTAATGGCTGAAACGTATTGGGAAAAGCGGGGCATTATCTCTCTCGGAAATAACGTCTGCCAACGACGCAATGGTGCAGCGGGGTCCCTTTGCACTCGGACGAATTGTTCGTAATAAAAATTGGTATAACAATAATTATCCGGGACGAGTTCATTGTTGTGCCGCAGTACTCGGCCTAACGACATATTTTGAAATCGTTAAAATAAAAGCCACGCATATTTCGGACATTGCTCGCCGGACAGGACAATATTGTCGGGGGCCGTACTGAATTTTGAAGAAACGATAAATACTTTTTCTGCGGTTAAGCGATTGCGAGCGAAATTTCAGTGCGGCGTTTTGGGACTCGAATTCCGACTTGAAACGCTTATGGAAAATACGTTTCTAAATGAAAATAAAATGATTTTTGAGATTTTTCACTGCCGCCGGTAGAATATACGAGTAAGGTCATGTCAAATTTTCAGTACTCGACATGGTGAATTTAAAACATTTTATTAGGTGGAAAGTTCAAAAAGTGCGAGATATTTTCAAAGTCGTGTATTTATCCTAAATGGGATTTTTCTTTGGCTCTTTTGGAAATCTTTATAAGAACGTCGTTAATATTTGATGAAAAATTCAAGTTTCTATCACCATTACTTTTGGAGTGATGACTCAATAACTAAAATGAATTTCATGAAAATCTCGTTTACTCTAATCTCTTTTACAGTTTTTTTTTTCAAAATAACGAAAAAACTTTCGAGAATATAGAAAAATACGAGTAGTATGTATAATGCACACACAGGGTAAGCAATTTTTCGATCTATACAACGGCCGAAAGTAGTTTTTGGACAAAATCTACTTTCCTGAAAAGTGGTAATAAAAAAAAAGTAGAAAAAAGAGAGAAAAAAAACAAACATCGTTGTAAAACCAATAGATCCATCGGTTCACTTAGTATCTAAAAGCGCGTCGCCGCAAATGAATTGTCTCGGTCGCGACGCGGTGGCTACGGCATGTCCATTAATTAATTAGTCTACAACTTCAACTGGCTACGCTCGGTCTGCCGGACAAGCGGCGAAGACCGGCCGTTGAAATCTTAGTGCGCTCACCGGAAATTCCTGACGTTTTTCGACACACTAAAAGCTGATTTTTCGATTGAATTTTTTTTTTTTTTTTAATTTTAGAGGCATTCAATACTTGTGATTCAACGTTTAGATTTTATTATAGTCAAGTGTAATCAAACATATAGTCGTTGTGTTTTATAAATTAACTATATCGACAAATCACTCCCGTGACCAGCCACTGAATAGGACTCCACTTTATTGCCAACGAGAATCGGTATTTAAATTTCCAAGTCATAATTTGTAAAAAAAAAAAAATGTTCTATAATCTTTTTTTTTTCCTTTTCTTTTTCAATCGTATATTATCTACTTACACGTTATTATAACAGGGTGACCAGACGTCCCGTTGAAAACGGGACAATCCTTTTTTGATCATCACATCCTGTTATCCCGAAAAACTCCAAACGGGACGCTTTTTATCCCGATTTCATAAGATGATCCTCTTTTAATCCCGTTATTTCCATATAATTATGTTAATTTTATGAAAAACCGAATAAAATATATCCTAAATATTTCTAAATTAAAAATTAAATTTTCTCCTTTTTTAAGAGAAGCCGATGAAACAGGGAGGGTTCTGTGTACCGAGTGTAAATCTATTTTCTCAATCGAATATGGTGGGATATCAGATATCAAACAGCACCTACAAAACACGCATTAGCCGTGTGCAGCAGTTTTAATGAATTAACATCATTATCTATCTATAAAGGAAAATCTGGGCTATCGGATGAGAGCAAATGTATTACGACCGAGGAAGACTATATATGCTTTTCATACTAGCAAGCATATTTATTCGTTTCGATCTGTGGATTGTACGTCGTCACTTATAAAAAAAAATTGATGATACATAATTTTCTTGCGCTCGAACGAAATGTGAATCGACTTTATCAAAAAGCATCGTCGCTTTAGCAATGGGAAAAGTTTTAGAAACGTCAAAAAATACCAAATTTTCAACCTGTTGCGCCGTGACCGATCCTACGAGGACTGGCGGTTGTCGGCCACGACTTGCGAGGTGTTGGAGAGGTTTGGTTACCCACCGTTTGGTGTCACAATAATAGATATCGACAATTGATAGCACTCTGTGCACACAGTTATATAATAATACTATCCAAAAAATTGCATACACAATAAATAATAATAATAATAAAAAGAGGGCGCCCAAGATTATACAGGAAACATACAAATAGGTATAATAATACAAAAATAAATAAAGAAAAAAAACCACTAGGCAACGACCTGACCGGGCATAACAGCCAACGATGCGTGCGACGACGAACTGCAACGGCAACCAATCCGCCATGGGGGCCAGAGCCAAGGGGCCCATACAAGCTCGTAACGGCGGCTCCACAGGTCGCGGGTATACAACAGCCCGACACGTGCAACAACGGCGGCGGCGGACACACAAGCCGCGCGGAAAACAACGCGTACAACGGCTGTCACACACGCCGCGAAGAAAACCAACTTTGAACAATGACGGCGACACAAGTCGCGCAGCGACAAACTCGTACGACGTCGGCGACGGCGTCCACGCCAAAAGGTGCACCGTGATCGACCGCGGACCAAAGAAACGGAAGAGGCCAGTGACTACACGGACCCAACGTCCGGAGAGCGACAGACCGGAGAACGCGACCGACAGACCAACCGGTTAGCCTCGTCGACGACGGCGGAACGGCAACGGTGACAACGTTAGAGCTTTCCTCTCAGTTGTACCACCTTCGTAACATCCGCCGACCGGCTTGATGGCGGGAAACGCGTCCGTGTTCAAACACAACCCTTATGGAAGAATACATCAAATCACAAAAACCTAAAACTTAGTTTTTTTTGGGGGTGGGAGGGAGTAACAACTTCCCAGTTTTTCAATTTGTTTAATATGGCCACCCTATATTATACTGTAATTATTGTAATATTTTTAATAATTGATATTGTGTACTTTGGGTCGCGGCCCGTATTGAACATAAAATAAAAGTTGAAAACAAATTATGTCTTCTCGGTTTATTCGCCACCTATCTTCTTACTGGCTTTACTCATACTCCTCTTTTTGTCCGAAAATCGATCATTTGTCTTTATAAAATATAAATCGTACCAGGTCGGGTAACTATATTAACTATAAGACTTATGAAACACATCGACTCAATTTTTCACAAACAGACTATTGTAGTGTATGTCATAGTGATGTCCAATATCGGACTAATATCAGAAAATTATTCGTATACATATCATATAGATTATGATTTTATTGAACTATTTGTTTGTAACAACCCTTGGCCATACGTATACCTGTACGTAAATGATGCATTCAAATTGAGAACGATTAGAATGACCAATTGAGAAGCATCAAACTATTGTATTCCATACTCAATCTGACCACTGATAAGAAATTGTTATCACACATCAAAATTTTTAAAATGTTATCGTTATAAACTATAATATATCGACGGTTGTATTTATATTCCACCTTCACGGCTACTCACCGTCATATTAGTCTAGCGTGATAATTAGAATTGGCATAAATCATGGTCATAATCATAACCTGTTGTAAAAATATGGATTTTTCGTATTTTAGCACCTATCACGATTTAAAATAATAATTAAGATATTAATCGATTTTATGACAATTTAAAGTTGTATCGACCAAATGTGAAAAATAATTAAATTTTCTCAAAATGGTCACTCTAAGCGTATTCCATTTGATTGCTTCAATTTACTACACAACAGTGTATACGGTATGGTCCCGCTATATATATATTACATTAATGGTTTGTAATGATAAATAATCATAAATTAAACGAATAAAGAGGGGCGGAACAAAGGATTTCGAGGTGATCAGCATTGATCTGACGATAAACCAAACATACAAGCTGTATGACACATAATTACGCGTACCATAGTTTCAGAACCGCCGGTGTAAAACATAATAATAATAATAACAATAATAATATCTCGGCGTATACGACCAGACCTTAAGTGACTGTTTGACGTTTTAACACGGCGTCTAAGCAGAACAAATGAACCCCCGGCCCTGCGATCCCGTGTTATTACCACCTGTATTACGATAATAATTGTTATTGGCTATATGGTTTACGGCTAACCCAACGCGTGAAATCATACGCGGTAGGCGCCGCCCGTAAAAAAACATTTGCATAAAACATCCGCGCACGCCGGTAAACTAATGGCGAATTTGATTTAGCCCTCCCCTCACCCAATCCACCCCCGTGTACGTACGCGTACGTGTTCGTGGAGCTTCTGTTCCGAGGGCGTTAAACCGTTCGGCGCGTTACGGCGTGCTGAAAGCATTAACGACGTCATCATAATCTATTTTGGAAGTGATTAATGATCGCGGCGCCGCGCCATCGGCGTACGTACGCGTCGCACACGCGTGTCAGAGTGGACTCGTTTTATCGGATATTTCCGGTTTTCGCGAAAATCACGGGGTCGACGCGAAACGGGCGTCTTTCGTCAAACAACCGGATCCGGCTAGAATTCAAAACGCGTACGGCTTTTGACGCGCGCGAAAACAATACCACGGCCAGAACGCCGTTTCGACGTGAACCCAAGGCGAATAATCGTTGAGAAATCAAACGACGAGTTTTAATTTTTAATTTTTTAAATACAAATTTACAAAACAATCTTAAAAATTCTTGAACGATTCGTTTGATTTTTTTTAAAAGAATTACCTACCTAACAAAAGAAACAAACAAATATTCATTTTTCAATTTTTCCTAGAAATTTCTCTCTTTAAAACACATTGTACGATGAAGAGCTCTTAAAAACATCAAAGTATTGTTCGGCCCGATTTTAAGTCGTATAAACACGATAAAAGTGTGTTTGGGAAAAAAAATCGATTTTGAATCAGTCGAATTTTTCACTTTCAATCGGTAGGTACTGGGTTTTTTTTTCTAAACATGTCTAGTGTTTGTGCCAGAGTAGCTCCTACGAGTGATGGCGGTTGACTTATCCGACTCACGTAAGGGTTTGGGGAATGGGTGACCTTCGTATATATAAGAATATGTGAAAAACAACAACAAATTATGCAAGCGCGTTGCGCTAAATAATTATAATAATAATTAATAAATCACGAGAATGAATGTACAAAAAGAATAATAATATAGGAGCGCGCCCCTGTAAATATAAATAATCACAATAACGCCTAATAGGCAGATATACAAAATGTTAATGCTTAATTAGAATACCACTGATAAATGTCACCCGGTCCAGTATGGCAACTTGACGGCATATGGTATGAAGGTTAACACTGGATCACCGGGTCCCGCTCGACGAGCAACGACCTGGGAAAAACCCGTGCGTTGATCCGCGAATAACGGCCGGGTACTTCGGATGCGGAACGACGAAAATGTCGCGCGAACGAATTACGTCGGGTTCCCCGAACGGCAACGCAGCGGCACCGCGCGACGACACGGCAGCGATGGTACGTGGAAACGCGGCACTTTTCGCGGAAAAGTCCCGCTTTCGAGCTAAGTGTCCCGCTGTCCCCAAAGAACTTAAAAATGTCCCGCTTTAAGAAAAGTCGACTTGTGGTAAGTATTTATTGACCACAAATCACAATCATACATTATTTTTATACTGTATAGACGTATAGTATAACTACATACTAAAACCCATAGTCCATAGTACATAGATAAAAAATGGTACAAAAATAGCTACCTTATTGTTATTGTCGCTGCCACCGCCTGTAAAATCAATTCTATGTTGAGTAGTACTTATCAATGTGTGCAACTATTTTCATTAATGAACAGTGATCAATCACCCGATAGATCCAGATAAACCGACACACATCTAAATTTCGTGTAGAAAGTGGCTTAATATAATATCATTAATATCTAATAACATTTCTGCCGAAATCGAAAAAAAATTGCCAGGGTAAAAGAGATGTCAAATATCGTCCGAAAAGAATTATTAATATGTATTTTTTTTTTACAGAGTAAATAACACCAATATTATAAATAATTAATCTGATTTATTTAAATGTCTGTTTGTTTGTTTTTTTTTTTTTGAACTTTTTTAAATTTAATTGTATCTACTGTATTTGTAAATGTAAAAAGTAAAATTGAAAAATTAGTATTAAATATATTTTTTTTTTTTTGTTAAATTTTTATGCGCAGCCCGCATAGTAAACTTTTCAATATATTTGGCCCACTTGTTACTTTGAGTTTGACACGCCTAGTGTACACGCATTACGCGTATATTGTCATTACATCGAGATATTTCTGGAAAACCACACTGCGGTAGCTCATATGAATTAAAATCGAAATCGAATATTCCAAAAGAAAATATATATATTAGTTTTTTTTTCATTGTTCATCGAACGTTAACTAGTTGAAAATGAACTAGATATAACGCGAAAATTTGAATATTTTACTCGAAATCCTAATAGCGATACGTTTTATTGAACGAAAAATTATTATTTATTTATTTTTTTTTTTTTTTTTTTTTGCTGTTTTTATCAATGCGATTTTTTCAAACGGTATTTCAGTTATCTGAAGCAAAAGCCACTTCTGATAACTTAATATTGCAAAATTTAAAGTGTACATCTATATATATATATTTTTTTGTATTTCTTTTTTTTTTCTTTTTGAAAACGCTGGTATTGATTAATAATCTTATATTGGTATTCATTTTGAATAATTTAGGTTCCACAGTAGCAGAGTGGAAAAACGAGTGGATTCTGTGAAAATATTCTGTCGTCGCGTCCGGTCGAAAACTAAAATTGTAAATAAAAAGATTTTCAAAAATAAACTCAAAACGTATTTTTATTGTTTTACATTACATTAAAGGTTTTAACTCCAAACGCAACGTTGTCGGATTATCGCGGAAATCTCTGTATCTGTGTATAACAGTAATAATATCGATAATACTCTGTGCATTATATTTGCCTCGTTAATCTCATTCAACAGATGGAAAATGAATCGAAATCACTTTTTACCTCATAGACGAGCACGAGTTCGTAATAAAAAGGAAAAAATAGAATTAGCGTCTAGCCGTCGGTGTACGTCCTGAGATAACTCGATCGACTACGGTTGTGTGATCAATAGTGTAACCTTTCGTTTGATTTACGTACAGATCATACGGCATACATATTAGTACCGTTTGACTTGTGCGTGCATATGTGTGTGTGTGTGTGTGCATGTGTGTGTGTGTGTGTGTGTGTGTGTGTGTGTGTGTGTGTGTGTGTGTGTGTGTGTGTGTGTGTGTGTGTGTGTGTGTGTGTGTGTGTGTGCGTTTCGTTCGCGTATAACACGTTAAACACACACACACACACACAAACGCACGTGGTCATGAGGGTCTTCAACACTCTTGGCAAACTATATTCGCCGAGTAAACAAGTCCGTCAGGATGTGTAATTATTGATATACCAGCCGATACTAATACGTCGGGATTACGTAGGTAACGCTCTCTGTTTTGTAATTCTCTGCCCGTCGAATTGACCGGTCATTACGGTATGATATACGGTCCATACATAATGTATTATATTTCTACTATTATCTCGTGCGGTCTGCGCCGCACGGTCCAAACGCTATTGTTACACTGTGTAATACGCGACGATGAGATGATAACAAACGGCGGGGAAATAGTACGGCCGTTGTACTTGTCACGTCTTCAAATATAATAAACGATTGTGTAGGTTAGTGAGTAAAAAAAAAAAAAAAAAACGAAAAAAACAAAAAAAAATCGTATTGATCTTTGATTTTTATAATAATAATAACACATTAAGTACGCAAAAAAACAAATAATAATTTACTTTCCTCTTTATAACAACTAATGGCTATTCTACGTAACTTTATACACTGATGATCCATTATTTACCGTCTTTGTACGGGAAAAATCTTATTTATTGAAAATATCACCATTCTCATCGTCATCGTCGTTACAGTATGAAAATAATTAATTATAATCATCATCAACATAATATATACATGTTGTAAATCTATACGTTTTCCTCGTTGGCTAAATTTTTCTTTTTTAACCGCGCGCGTATTAATTACTCGATCGCGTCACGTCGCGCATACCATTTTAGAGCCGTATTATTACCCAACTCGTTAAACACACAACGTTTTTGACAGGAAACACGTCACGTAGTTCATTTTCCTGTGTCTATACAACACACGACGAAACACGGCAGACATATGAAACAAAACAACGAAAACAAAAACAAAAAACAAAAAAAAATAAAAAATAAAAAAAATATACTAAAACGTATTACGACCAAATTACGAGTTAGCTTTTCGCAGTGCCACGATACCGTCATAAAGTTTGCGTTTATAATGACTTTCCAGCAATCTCTTAAGTGGTTAAGCGTTTTTGTGGTTAAAACAGTTTTTTTTTTTTTCTAAAAAGTAAACTGCTCTCTCTCTCTCTCTCTCTCCCGAAAAAAACGACCATCGCAATATTTTAAGTGTGAAAAGTTTCACAAGACGGGCACGGTTATTAAACGCCTTTTGGTCAACAAACGCTTCCTTCCCCCCGTACCCCCACCCCCCCCCCCACCCAAAATACCCCCTACCGCCGTCTGTCGGGCGCGATTCCGTCTTCGGTGCCCATAAATGGATTATTCTCCCGGCAAATATGGCATACTCGTATACGGGTGCGATATTTCACGTGAAACTTGCGCGCAACGACGTTCATAGTAAATTAGAACCGGGCACTGAACGACTTGTGGGTCTCGGGCGATAAATTATTTCGGGAATCTAACTTTTAACTCTGCTCAATAAGTCCCATCGCGTGTTACGACGTGTGCAATGTGCCGGATACAATAAAAATAACACCTATCCGTCTGACGAGGTCAACAACGAGTAAAATAACAAATCGATCACACTGTGTGTTTCGTTTTATTTATTTTTCCACCGTATTATATTATCATAACGGCAAACGTAAATCGACAAAGATGTTTCCCTGTGCAAAGCATTTATTTAATTAATTTATTTATTTTTTTATCATTCACTATCGAATCTAACGTAATCCGAGTAATAAAATCGTATACATTTTTTCATAGATGTCTCTCGTTATGTTCTGCACTAGATAAACATTCCATTTAAATTGGGTTCAGCAGCTGTTCGTAAAACGTATAAATTCCTGTATCAATCATTTTTCCTGAAAATTTCTCAGTATTTCGATGAGATAACGTAAATATACTAAAAAGTGTTTTATGGTAATAAGCACTGTATCCGTTTTTCATTATATTTAACGACATTAGCTGCTTAATAAATTATTCTTATTTTTACTCATCTCGGTATTTCAACTTAATTTTTAAACGTCAAACTAAAACGCATCATAATATTTTATGAAATCGATTCGTAAAATAAACGAAACCGTTTTATATTCACCATGGTAAGGGTTTAATTTGTTGTGAAAACATTCTTTATTATATTTATAATATGTATGATTGCACGTTGTTTTATAAACATAGAGTCACATTTAACAAGACGAAAATTATTTAGCGGTGGATCGAATGATTTACCATAAAAAACCAAATTTACGTATACATTACCTGATTACCTCTAAATAATAATTGCTGTTGAATTATTTTGATTTGAAACTCGATTCGATTTCTATATAACTTTACAAAATATTACATGAACGAATCGAAAAATTGAAAATATTTGTTAAAAAATATATTCTTATAAATACAACAACGTTTGTGATGCGCGCAATGTGTACGCGTTTCAATAATGTCTATTGTGTTTCGAGAGTGATCGATTATAATATGTTAATACATTTTACGAATTAAGAGCAATATTTTAAAACGCGTCTATTTCATTGTATCAAGTGAGTAAAGGAAACAAAATCGCAAGAACACTATTTGATTGTACTATGATGTGAACTCATTTGTTGTTTTCAATTCGTTTTACATTGAGTTTTTTTTTTATCATTTCGAAAACGAGTAATGATTTTAATGGACGGAAAGAAACCGAAAAAAAAAAGAATAGTTTTTAAAACAACGAGATGTGTATAAACTGTTATTTTATTCAAATAAATATCCGCACCGCTCAAACACGATGACGTTTTCGGTTGATTGCGATTCTATAAAGC
Source organism: Therioaphis trifolii (assembly GCA_027580255.1). Lineage (NCBI taxonomy): Eukaryota > Metazoa > Arthropoda > Insecta > Hemiptera > Aphididae > Therioaphis > Therioaphis trifolii. The sequence goes on from CM050406.1 coordinate 25,499,050, forward strand.
ACATACACGTATAAGACGATGCATTACATGTATTAAAAAGGTTAAAGGAATGTAAAAACGTTCAATGAACCGACGGTTTTGTGTGACGTCAGGTAAGCCAGAAGAAACTGTCACGAATTTATGCGACGTTTATGGAAAAAAAAAATAAAAAAAAAAAATAGTAAAAATTTTCTCGTTTTGTACAAAATACGTATTACAGTCTAACGGTCTTTAGGGTTTTTACGTCATAACATCGGAATCGTTCGAAATCTATTTAAGCTATCGCATTCGGACGATAAAAAAAAAAAAAAAAAAAAACGCACATTAAAGTCGACCTATAAACGATTTTCCACTGTCCGGTCGGGCGCAAAAACCCATGGCGATAAATTTGTCTCCCGACCGTGGCCCGTATAGATAATAACGTACCGTGTTCACATTTATAATAATATAGGTAATGTTGTTTTATGGCGCGCGCGTTTCGAAAATCGGGTCGTATTCTACGGTAATTAAGGTCGTTACAGATTTGACAAATATCTTCGGCACGACGATTCGTCGGGATTATTATTATTATTATTATTATTATTACAATTCGTTTAATTAATTTTTATTCGTCGTTGCGTACGCACACGATGTGTGTGTGTGTTTTTTTTTTATATATTTTCAATTAGGGGGTAGGCAATAATAATAATAATAATAATAAACTTCGGCTACACGAGTAATGCTACGCCGCCGGTGTAAATGCACGTAGAGTCGAATATATTATAAAAACCCCGCACTCGAACGGTATATGTTCATTTGGTTGTTTTTTTTTTTGTTTTTTTTTTTTTTATACGTTTGATTTATTTTTATTCCGTTTCGGGGGGCAACCGCTCGAGAGAGTAATTATTATTTTATTATTACCGTGATTGTTTTTCAATGAAAATCACTATTGAACTACCGTTACGAAAAAAATAAATAAATAAATAAACGTCTGACGACAGATATCGGGACGCGCGTGTCCGCTCGTGTGTTTATCGTTATCGTCGTCGTCAACGCGCACATTTTGCGCGGACTGAAAAAATGTATTATGACGTGATGATATTCTTAACAAATCGCAATGTCGACGAGTCGTGGCGGCGACGACGGAACGAAACCGCGTTCGGAACGAATCAACGAGTCAAACCGAATTAACGTTGGGATAAACGTTTGGCACGACGAAAACATATAATCTATCACTGACAAATCACTTAAGAATACTTCGATAGTTTATCGGGTTAGGGTTAATGTTGTTATTACGGAGTTACAGCGTTTCGTATAAGTTTATCGACCTCTGTTCGTTTAATCTATTCGCCGGATAAACGAATTATTCGCCTTTGCGTATTAATTAAGTTTAGCGCGCCGAGTTAATATCCGACGAGAGTTTTTATAAACTTCGACGTTTCGCAGCGGCAATAAAAATCACGGGTTTACGCGGTGCCCGCGGCGGAATGCACACACGTCGACCCGGCGAAATAATCAACGGTGTTAGATTGACATTATATTAATTGCTGATTGCCACTGATTTTGCCGTCGAGATTTTTATTCAGGCATGTTCGTCGGCCTTCGTCGGAAAAATCGTTTTTCCCTCGTTTATACGACGTATAAAAACATATATGTATGTACTCACGTACGATATTATGTATTATACGAGTACACGAATTAGTTGCACGAAACCATTGACGAAAAGGCAACAAACGACGTCGCGCAGTGGTTCAAAAATCAAAATAGTTGGCCAAAATTATAGTTTTCACAGAACTCTTCTAAAATGATCTATAACTTACATAATAACAATCAATGGTGTCGCGATTTGTTGAACCACGACCCGTATTAATTTTAAAAAAACGAGCCTGAGAGTATCAACACTGGTGGACTTCCCTCCTCACGTAATGTCATGTTGTTTTATCTATTTTAAAGTTATCAAATTTACTTATTGTATATAAGTGTATAATAATATTAAAGATTTTAAATACACTATTGATTAACCAAACAAATAAAAATAACAAGCAGAATAATAATTCGTATTCTTATACCGACTTAAACGGCCTGCACGTGACCTTTTGTTTTGGTCAAAAACATGTCTCACATGAAAAACTCACAAGCCTCGTAAAAATATCAAATTTCGATATATATTTTTCTTTTATTTTTTTTATTTTTTTTTTTTTTTTTGGAATGAGAAACATTAAAAAAAACTAAAAAAATCAAATATAAGTCAAAGTAACAATGTATATTTTACTATGAATTATTGATTTTTAATTTTTAAACATTCAAATAATTATGAAACAATAATATATAGTATAATTATATGTTGTATACAGCAAAATACATATTATCTTATACTATAAAACGAGCAAGGAATTGTATGTACCTATTTCCAGTCATGCCATCTCGAAAACGGCTCTAACGATTTTACATATATTTCATATATTAAGAGTTTTTGACCTCAGGAATCCAATGGACTTAGTCAAAATTTCAAGAAAATTTCATTTCTATGAGTTTTCATAAAAAATCTTTATACAGTAAAAGTACCTGTGGGTGAAGTTCGCGGTACGGCAACGGACGGCGGCTAGACGTGGCCGCCTAAACTTCCCCTTCCATATCACCGTCGCGCGACGTGATAGTTCATATCTTTATACGTTGCTAATGGAAAGCCTTTCTTGGGACCGCGATGATGACAACGCGACGTTCCATGGGTTCTGGTAACCTACAATTCGATTCTCCCTGCATGTAGCGTTCTCCCTGCATCGGACCCCCAGATTCTCCCTGCATCGGACCCCCCAGCGCACAGACTTCTATACTAACTAGATAAGGTACTGCCTATATTTACTGAAGCTTGGCTTTCAGTTTCCGCCATTTTGTCGGTTGGCAAAACATTGAACGTTACATTTAGTCCTGTGCAGTTAGTATGCCAGTATTATATTGAATATTATTCTTTCATTATTGATTATTTACTATAGAAAATTGTTTTTCACTCGTTATTGTTATATTATATTAGCTTACAACTTATAATCGTAATCAGTGTAGTGTACAAGTGTTTGAAATATTATTGAAATGCCCGTTTCGTGTGCTGCCTATGGATGCACAAACAGGTATCAAGTTGGACAGAATATAAGTTTCTTTCGGTAAGTTATATTGTAATAATAACCAATTAGTGATAATATTAAAAACAAGTCAATGGTTTTTGGTAATTAGGCTTTTACTTTCAAATAGGTATATTTGTAACGTATCACAACTTCCTGGATTTGGCTTATTCTTATTTTAGTATATAAGTCATATCTACTTCTTATGTTGTTTTTTTGACGTATATAAATATTGTATATTATATACATTATACTTATACAATTATGACGAAAAATCTCTTATCTATAAAAATATGAGTCATTCTAATTATTTAAATTTTATAATTGTACGATATAGATTTCCCGTTTCTAATAACGAGTTGATGTCAAAATGGGTAAGTGCTATAAAGAGAAAAAATTTTGAGCCAAGTCAATGGAGTCGAATTTGTAGTATTCATTTTACTGAACAAGACTTTCAGATGAGACCAGGAGCACCTAAAACCTAACCTTTGCAGTAAGTTTTACACATTTATACGCCTTGGGTAGTATGCAAAACGATTTTATTATCTTTATTTGAATATTTTCAAATTAAAATATCGATTTTTGGCCCACTATTTTGATTTTTGAACCACTGTGCGTCTTCGAGTAATGTTTTCGACGGTAAATTATTCATAAACGTTACATTTTAGCGTGATAATAAACTAAAACGGCCTGAAATCCTTATTATTCCTATTCGGGTGTTGTGCACAAACTTAAACTACACGGAAACACAAAATTTCGCGTATCATTATGTCAGTATAGAAACGACCGGTAGAGAAAATATTATTTAATTTTTTACTCTTCGGGGACGTACGAAAACTTTTTAACCAAACTTTCAAACAGTTCCGAACCATTTTTGTAATCATGCCGTTTTACATAATATTATAAAGCCGGTGTACGAAATTCGTAAACAAAACGAGGTTAAATAACGTTGTCATCAAAACCGTTATTCCGGAAACAACGGAAACGATAAAATTTGATAAAACACGTATCGCGATTCCAGGCAAAGCAGACAGACGGATTCAGAATTTGATTAATGTATTTTCAATTTATATCGCCACCGGCACAACTGGCCACGTCCCCAGACGATTTGTTTCGGTGACGGATTCACGTAACACCTTGTGGTATCACTTAGGATGTACCGTCGAGCTATAAGCTCGCGTCGGCAAACTATGCAGTGCTGTACGATATTATTTTGAATTTGAAAGTAACCGTATCGAATCACAGAAGAAAATAACATTTAATTGAATATTTCTCGGATTAACGATCGGTGAATATTTTAAATGTCACGTGAAAAAATAAATAAAAAGCCGGTAATATACCAGTGATGAAATTTCGTCTTCTGTCAAATAGGTCTTTGGTCGAGATAATACGATAAAAGTTGCTAAGAACTTCAATCAAGTTATGGATCATTATCATAGCACAGGGATGGCGAACCTATGTCACGCGTGTCAAAAAGTGACACACGTACATTATTTCAGTGACACGCCAATTTAAATATAATTCATGATTTTTACTTCACTTTCCAAAAAATTAACTGAAATCAACAAAAAATTCAACGAAAAAATGTACTAATTATAATCCCAGAATTGATTCATTAACTGGAAAATTGCAGCAACAGATTTCTCATTAAAAATTAATTTTTGTAATTATCAAAACATATTTCTTAAACTTTTTGTTATTTTGGTTTTTAAACTTATGATTTTATATTAATATGTATTAGTAAATACTGTTTAATTAAATATAACAACAAATAAAATCCTGTTTTTATGTTTAATTAATTATAATTTTAAAAAAAAATGCCAGAAAACTGTTTGACACGTGAGGCAAATAAAATCAAACCAAAATTTTTGATTCGACACGCTGTTATCATAAGGTTCGCCATTCCTGCGGCATAGCAAAACGATTCTGAGAAATATTTAACCGTTTTTAGTTAGTTAATTTTGGGTAGGTTTTTTTTTTTTTTTGTATCAAAATGTTATACAAGTTTTAATTCTTAACATGAAAGACATTATTTCCACCAAAAGATTTAAAACCTTTTATTTTCTATTTATATCTTTAGAATCCTAGAGATCGGAATGAAAATTAGTTCGTTTACACACGTTTAAACTTGAAAATTGATGTACAAACATTCGATTCCGTCAAAATTCTTGAAACCAACTTGAAAGCTTAAACAAAAAATTCCGACTAACAATATTCGAAAAAATTCCAATATCGTTGGTTAAGTGTTTGAATATAATTTAATTAAACTTTCACGTCTGACTGACGAGAATTAAAAATGTCATTAGAAAATTCTTAATGTTAAAAAATTAGGTTTTTCAGGAGTTATGACTAAGCAATTGATATTGATTTCATTAAAATTTCCTCTGCGATATATTTTACTGTTTTCACTCAGTTTTTCTATGCACTTTCAAAACTCATTAATAATAGAGAAAAATGGCCAGTGCCTCCCCAAGAAACCAAAACCATTGTAAAACACTTAACTTATGTCATTTCAATCAGTCGAGAAAATGATTAATTTCACAGCGAATCGTTATTAAAATCTCACATAAACAAAAATAAATCACAAACAAAAAAATAAATAAATCAAGTTTTATTATTTAGCTTGAAATTCCAATTAATTTCATTTGGACATTTTTTTTTTTTAGATTTTTAAACTGTAAGAATTGGTGAAAATTATTGTTGTTAGTGTTAACTTATGTTGCTGAAAAATATAAGTTCCTGTTCGAAGATAGAATTACATAAGCTGATTTCATTATTTGTGAAAACGTTCTGTTTAGCTGGATTCAGACATTAAAAGTGGTCATAAGTTAACTAACTCAAAAAAAAAAAAAAAAAAAATGCCTGCACGGTGAAAATCACTTAAAAAAAATATTTTTCGAGTTTCCGAGAATTTCAAAGCCGTCGTTGAATATATTATAGTCTTTTTAACGTAATATTGATTGTTGTTAGTGAAACCCACTAGTTCTTAAAAACATTATTTTTGAAGTCGAGACAAAATAATTAAAACCAATTTCACTAAAATATAGTATACCAAGAATTTTTTGAGCACGACTTTTTTTTCGCTGTTTTTTTTCCAGGCTCGAAAAAACTTTTAATTAATCTGAATTTCTGAAGTACACATAAGACCGAAAACAGAGACATTTCTTATCACGAACGAGGTTTTATGAAACTTTTGAACGACACTTTCAATCTTTGAAAAAAAAAAATCAATACATAAAATAAAAACGCTCCGTCGTGTAAAAATTTTGACGTATTCTCGTTTTCGCGGAAAATCGGAAATTCTCGGAATTAATAAATTCATCGTTTTACGTGACTCGTTGGACCGCACGAAACAACGACGACGTGTAATCCGGACGTAAACGACACACGTGAATTATTCAAAACCGTCTCGAGGAGTCACCACGGGGAGAGTTCACGTGACCGAAACGTCGGCGGATCAAAGCTTCTAAAAAAAAAATAAAATTGTTCCGACGGCTTTTTATCGTTCCGTTTTGTTATTAATTTCCATAAACCATTAGAAATTCCGTACCGCACGACGACGTGGTCGTAGTGTTTTCAATTACGGTAATCATTGTTTTCTTGCTCCGACCGATTTGAATACGGCACGGCGAACAGATGTTCCCTATGAATTTATATTGCCGAATTACGGGTTGTATTTTCGGAAAATTATAATAGATGTGCCGCCGTATGTATCAGCGTCGTCGCGTCGGTCGGCGCGCGGCGAGAAAGAAGACTTACGCGGACGTTGCGCCACGAGCCGAGAGGCTTCGCAAAACGACGCCGAACCCGGTGCGTGTCGGAACACGCAGTGACTATTTGGCGATTCAGCCGTGTCGGCTGCAAATGATTTGTGTCCCAAATATTGAATCGTGCCCCTAAGTTTTTTTCGATGTACACGAATTGTGTCCCTTAGTTTTTTTTCGGGTCACACGCAAGTTTGACCTTACTAATATTAATAAAATTAAAAATAACTACACGAATAATTTTAATAATAAAACATATAAAGCAAACACCAAAATAAAACAGTTTTTATAAACTTACATTGAGAAATTTTTCCAATAAAATATTTAAAGTATGTTGTATTATATTTTATTTTATACGAAAAATAAGAAGTTCGTATGAAAAAAAACGTCATATTATTTAAGTAAAAATTTTAATGTTATATATTGATTAATGTTATATTTAATGTTATCTATTAATAATTGATATCATTTTGCCTAATAAATATAAATTAAAATTAAAAATAACTATATTTTAGAGTTTTGATAAAATTAAAATTAATTTAATTAATTAAAATTACGTATAAGGCAAACATTTAAATGATACCGTTTTTATAAATTCAAATCGTGAACTTTGTCCATTCTTATATGCATTTAATTTTTGACTGAGAAACAAATGTTTTTCACGTGTTGTCTTCGATAGTAAATTGTCCAAAACTTCTTATAATGGACGGAATCGAATTTTTTTCAAGAAATATCTAATGAAATATATGTTAGTATTTATACAACATTAAAATAGAAAAAATTATCGATTTGAATTTATAAAAACTTTTTTTTAAACTTTACAACTTGTGTTGAACTTTCATAAAACAGTTGGGACACAATTCGTGTACCCCACTTTTATCATTAGGACACAACTCGTATACGAGAAATTGAGTCGGGGCACAACTCGTTAACTGCGGTCGTATCGTCACGATAAATACGGTATATCATTTTAACGCGACGATAAAAATACAATTATTATTCCGTAAAAATCAAATCATTTCAAAGTCACCGTATCGAATATAAACACTTAACGTCATTAAATTTCGTAAATTATAGACATTTTAAAAAATCGTTTTATTTTTATTTTCTACGGTGTGAACAATATTCATATTTCTCAATTTCTGTCCGTGTCATACGTTTCAAAATCTAATAAAATAACGTTTTTCAAAAACTTTCAAGATTTGAAACATTATTATAAAACGTTATCATAGAAAAAAAAAAATATTTCTTTTTATTTCTGTATACTTAATTTTACTCCAAGGCCTCCACACGAGTTCAAACTCAGTGAGACCCAGTAAACTTTTATGATACTGAATTAAATTAAAAAATAAAATACAATTTCGATAAGTATTTTGTTTATATATTTTTTTTTATGCATACTCTTGTAATTATTTATTTTCGTAAACATACAGTTATTTTGAATTTTTTGTTTTTTTTGAAACCAGCTCATAAACGCGTTGTCTTATAACAGTTTATTAATCAATGTACCATATTGAAGTGTACCGATTTATTTTGGTATTGTGAATTTATAAACTAATTAATTTTGTGCATTTCAATTAAAAAAAAAAAATCTTTCGTGGTCAATTTCTATTATTCCAAAACTCGTAGTTATCGAAACGTTTTCATACCTACATAATATAACGTCTTAATCGGTATTTCATGTTTTTCTTATGATAATAATTGTCAAGCTGATTGAATGTCGTGATAAACTTATGAAAATATGGAAAAGTTGTTTACGTTTTATTTATTTATTTATGTATTAATGTATTTATTTATGAGCATATCTGAACTTCAAAAATATTCAGTCTCATATAATTTTCCACCCACGGCTCGACTCAAAATCGTTTTTCCGAACAGTCTATGATGTTTACTGTCGTCCACCGATTGTGTAAAACTCCGTCGGACCAACCCCATCTTATAAATATTAAATACAATTTTAAAATATTAACTATAAATGTATTCATAAACAGTAAAACTATTATTATACAATTTTTTTTTTTTTTTTTGTAAATTACATCCGAATTCAATATTATAATAGAATTTTAGAAAAAAAGTCAACAACTGGAAGACAAAAAATAATTTTTTTTTCATAAATTAAGAACCCCGTTAATAAAACAATAAAATAAATTGTTACGGAGTAAAACGAATAAAAAGGGTTTTTTTCAAAACCAACAAATCTAACAAAATGACAGATAAAAAAACTGAACAAGTGACAGATGAAAACAGCACCGAGTAAAGGCAAACGGCAATGCAACGGTGTGGTGTTCATCTGTCACAACCAAACGACGGACCAATCAGCAACTGACTAAGTTATCAGAAAGGGTATATATACCGGACGATTTCGATAACTTAGTCACTCCACTTCAAGCCTTCAAACTATCAACATCTACAAGAAACATTCCGATAGTAAGAAGACCAGGACCAGAAACCGACAGCCGAAGACCGACGACAACGCCGCTCCACGGCTACAAACGCCCTTCGACCGCCGACCACCGACAACCGCGTTGCTCCACGGCTGCAAGCATCGACCAAGCGCCGAGGACCGACGACAACGCCCTTCCACGGCTATAAGCGCCGTTCGACCGCCGATCACCGACGACCGCGCCGTTTCACGGTAGCAAGCACTACTCGACCGCTGAATACCGACGACAGAGCCGTTCCACGGCTGCAACCATCATCCGTCCGCGGACCACTGACGACCTTGCCGTTCCCGGTTGCGTACGTCATCGCACGTACGCATATCGACGACGACGCCGCTCCACGGCCGGAAACACCATTCAACTGCCGATTAACGACCCGTCGGTCATCTACCCACGGACGCAAGCATCGGCCGATCAACAACGCCGTGACGCCGCCAACCAATCGCCATTCCTCTAGCCCAGTCTACGATATCACCGGATAGACCGACAACCCCCGGCGTGACAACAGTAAATGGCCCTTTTTAGGGTCACCACAACTCCAACCTCGGCACTTAACTAAGTTGTCCGACCCGAGTCTGGTTCGTCGTCGGGGTGCCGCTTACTTAAGTCTGCACCGACGACGGCCGGCTTCTTAGCCGATCGTATTGTGAATTTATATAAACTATTATAAAAAACCGTTGTAAATATAGGGTCCGACAAGTGTCCGGCCATAATACCCAAGCGCCTCCGATTGTGCCGACTCACTTATTTAAGTCTGGTCGGCACAAATCGACGCTTTACTCGCCCCCAATATTGTACATATAAAATTATAATTCAACATAGCAATAGAATAACTTAATTACAGAGCACACAAGTGTTATTTTATTTACGATACGGGTCGTCCAACCAGACGGACCGTTTCAAAATATTAGTTTACCTAACGCTGTATTTTAGTTTATGACTTGTACGAATTGATAAAATAATAATAGTAATAATAATAAATCATAAATTCAAAAACACAACCATATTAAAGTCATAAGATTCATACCTATACGGTGTTTTACGACAAGTAACTTTAATATCATTTAGCGTGCGTGCACGTGTGGTGGTAATTTAATGAACATAATTTTTTACGAAATAATTACGTTTCGCCGAATAAGGAAACAATTTTCGGACGGTTTCCACGTCGTATAATTAATTTTGCCCTAGCATCAAGACGATATTAACAAGATGCATTCCTCAACCTTTATTCATTGGGCGCATACATATTTTATAGGGTGCTCTCGAGAAGATTAATGACGTCGAAAAGATAGGAAATTCAAACTCTATAGTAACACGACTTTAAATAAAAATACCTTATGGTGACACCGTGTGTATTATATACGAATATAATATTATCACACACGTTTGCACAGGGTGTTACAGCGGGTGTTGACAGTCACGATTTAACCCAGTATATATTTGAGTTTTTCATTTTCCGTGTAAGATTTTAAGTATTTATTCAGTCGCGTTTGCATATAAAAAATTATCTTTTTAACGCGTTCTATCTACGTCGGGTATATTTTATTTAAAGTCTTTAGTTTAATCGAATCGTATCCATAATAATATAAACGTATGGCGAAAACGACGAGTACACATTTTTGAAAGTTTTCACCTTTATTTACTAATGTCTATTTACTTTATCGTTTGTTTTCGCCAATCACGAACCGATTTATTTTCACGGTTCGCGCGCGACCGAATCGTGTCCAGACGTTAAGTCCGTCACGTGGTCAATCGTTTTGGTGAATACAATCGTCGACGAAACACGATTCCATTCATAAATCGGAGGAGGTTTTTTTTTGCCCCCTCTAAGCCGAGTCTCTAAGCTCCTCCTCCGTAACAAAGCGATCGTCGAGCGGAACTAATTATTGTAATTTAAACAACCGCCGATCCAAACGTATACCGTGTCCACAGAACGAAACGTATACGGCGGCGTGTTCAATCCAGTCACTTCGTTATACCCATTAATTATTTTTGAGATTCGAATATTTAGTCGTCTGATTAATTATTTACAAGTTCGCGCGACCCGAACGTCATCTCGTGAAAACGCGAAAACGGGCCACTTATCCAGAGGCATATATTATATAAAAATAAACATACATATTTATAAACGTGTGACGCTCGACTCCGTATTATCATAGTGTAGGTAACCTAACCGTAGTACCCTTCCGCCGCGGTAGTTTTCCTCCAAAGACGTCTCTTCTCGAGGCCGTAATAAATCGTCGTTTTATGCATTTTTATTTTTATATTTATTTTTTTTTCACTCTGTTCGACTGTACCTACCGGATCAAAATTTGTTTTTGAAACGTGATAATATGACGGCCGGATAAAAACGAAAAACAAAAACTGCGCCAACGTTACAGATAGTATAATATATCGATTTACGTGAACGTAAAAAGCACCGTAACGGCGACGGATTTTTAAATATGGCGATATTGTGACCTCTGCCCTCCTTCTCCTCGGGAACTTTTTTTCACCGGTCCGTTTTAACGCTGATAAACGTACATGTTCAATTTTCGTCTGCACTTATTGAAGACCGACGACAACGTCAAATAACCATGACCAGGTGGTTGCAATAATCGTCTCGGTTTTTCGTCGGAAAAGGTAAAGACTTTTTTTTTGGACTCGACTCATTATAATACCGATTCACACGCATTAAAATATTGTCTCCGAAACAACCACTTCGTGGTAACAAATTTCATAAAACAAATTATCATTTTGTTGTTTGAATATTTTAACGCGCATTTTTACTTAAGAAATTGTTTTAAATTTAAATCATGACGTGACACCCTCCTCCCCCCATCGCGCTCGATTGAAGTGAGCGAAGAGAAACCAACGACTGTGTTAAGAAGAAGAATTTTCTTTCTTTTCATATCGCTTTTATGCGAGTTGTTAATTTTTTGTAAAAGTTGGAAAACTGATAATACTTACAATTTTTCTTCATCAAAGGGAGACTGTAAAAACTATAAAATAATTATGAATCTCTAATTCAATGGTAAGCACGATACGAGCGTGCGCACACACACACACACACACACACACACACACACACACACACACACACACACACACACAATTTGACGATGTCTGTGTTCTTCGTGCGTTGGGTAACAATTCTATGCAACAATAATAAAAACGTTTAAAAATACATTTCACGCCAAGTCAAACGAGTAAATCGTTTTATTTTCGATTCCGCGTCGAAGCTTTTTACCTCGTTTGTACTTATCGTACCTATTGACACGGATCGTAAAAACAATTCGTGTATGAAATAAATTTCAAAAACAAATCGACGGGAACACCGTGTTCAGGGCACACGCAGCGGTCGACGAATAATCATTGTCATTTAGACTGTTGATATCCAGATGACGTGGTCGTCTCTAATTTTGCATCAAATACAATATTCACCACGGCGACATCATATATTCATTTGGCATATCCTAAACCGACCTGTGATGTTAAAACGTCGAATATAATATTATCATGTTTATAATTAATACGGCTTCTGAACTATCGCGTCCTCTCGGACACGGTATTCGAACGTGAAAATGCATCACCGACCTTATCTGCTTCGCGCCTACTTGTTTGAAAGGCGGTGAACAAATGATCCAAACAATAATATTATTATTATTATTATTATTATTATTATTATTACATTTACAACAGTTGCATATTTCGATTTCGTATTAACACACTACGTCTACAGCATCGAAAACGATCGAAAACGAAACTTTCACGGTAATATAATATTAAGGACGACGTTATGAACTCATTGATAACAATTTTAGTCGTATTTTTATTAGTATCAACCATAACCTACCGTCGAGGTCAGAAAGACAATTTCCGAATGTTTCAAACCGGGGATCGTAGCAGATGTTGATTTTACCAATATCGGCCGATCGCGTTCTGTTGTTGTGTATTAATCTAACAGATTATGATCATCAAAATTGTTTATTATTATCATTTGTCAGTTGATCACATACAACGTGCAGTGTGTTTTCAACAGTGGCGCCGATCCCGATATCTAGTTTATATCGCAGTTGCAATACCTGTAGTTAAGAGTGGGTCGGTGGGTGGGCGTGGTAAGTTGTGGTAAGGGGCGAAATGCACTAGGTTAGATCCTTATAATGCTTTGCAATACCTCAAAAAACTGACTTCGGCGCCACTGATTCTCAATATAATACGATTATATAACGTAACCCAACGAACGCCTTCTTTGTCTTGAATATACGCAAAAACACAAATAAAATTTCTAAAATCTAAATACAAACAAGTCGATCCCTAGAGACTTCAAATGTGGATTGTAGCTCACTCGTCAAAAAAAGGTTGGCGGCCCCTGTTTTAAACAGACGATTTTAAGAACATACTAATAAAGTGCGATATTACCTAGTAGTAACCTTCTCTTTTAGTCGTGTTCGCTGTAAACGATTCAATAACATCGGCAATGCTATTTTAGACGCTAAATAATGTACGCGTTCAACTCGGGCCTAGCCGTATTTTTTAACTGAATATCAAAGTTCATTATTTATACTTAATCGGGATTATAACCGGCTTTAATCTCGAAGATACTTAATATTACTTTGTTATTGCGACTTTGAACCTTTAAAGTGCATATTGTAGTAATAGTTTCGTAACTCGACAAAAGTGTATGTTTATGTTTGAAATTATTTGACCCTCGTGCAAAATATAATACAATTATTATTTATCGTTGGATAAACTTACGATGATGATTGTTTCATCTGTCCCTATTTTGATTGTTACAATTGCCTCGGGTGAGTATTTTAAATAGGACATCCGTCAAAATAAACACAAGTATGTATTAAAAAAAAAAAAAAAAATTATTATCTAAACAGTCTGGAACCATATAAATGATTAACTATTTACTTATTTTGTGCAATTAACATTTTTGTATACTCACAACTCCAAATAAGTGTTATGGTATTTTAATATAATATTATAAAATATGTATATATTGGAAAATAAATATGTATTTAATTTTGTTTGTTATAAAACTATCAACGCCTTTTCCGGGAATTATTAATAAATATTTTTGAAAAGCCATTTACAGTACACATAACTTTCAACAAATATTCAGTTCATTAAAAATACAAATCTGAATCACGTACAGACAACTCAAGTGACACAAACAGGTGGGATTGACTGAAAGATGGATTGTGCATGAAACGATTTATATAAGAATTATGGTTATTACTCCAACATCTCAAATTCGGAATAATGAAATGTGTGTGGTATATAAACCGTTGACGAAAAATTACTATCATGTAATATCATCAATACATAATACCTATTGAATAAATAAAATACACATTAAAAGGTAGAATAAACAAAAAAACTGTAACTCCAAATTACTGACGTTGAGTTTGAACATTTGTTTACCGTTGAAAACCATTTGTAACTTGACCGTATTTATAATATTTTTATGTGTGGCTTGCCTTGTCTAGTAATTGAAATGAGACAAAATCGATAATAATAGATTTAAAGATATTTAGATGTGGAATATAATAGAACACATTATTTATATTGAAAAACGACCAAATGAAATGCAATAAAATATAGTTTTGTATTTTAAGTTTATGCCAATCCCAGAAAAATAGCAAATAACGAATTAAAAATAAATAAAAAATACAGTCATGTCATTTTTCGATTTTAATTAATTGTTACAAGAACGTAAATATCACTGAAATTAATTAATGTGATATGTCTTTAATAAAATGTAAGATACTACGCTTTATGTATTTTATGTACTAGAAAATTTAAAATTATAAAATTGTCATCATTAAAATACGTTAACCTTCAATTATTAATTTACTTTTGAGATTATTTTAAGGAAAGTCTTGTATTTTAAAAAATATTTAGTTTTAATTAAATTTAATTAATTTCGTTATTTAAAAAAAAAAAAAAGTATTGTCCGGAACATTCCGTTTGCCGGAACATTCAGATGTACATATTTTGTGATTTGGCACTACACTATGGATCAGACGTGTTATGAGTTATTCGGTCTGACGATGCGAATTCTGATTTCATACTAAGACGGATATATTATGATAAAAACACACCACTCGGATGCGGATTAAAAATTCACTTACTAGTTGCCCGTATACTTAGCAGTTTTAAAAGTAGCGCGCCGCTGTATATTATCTAGGCCAATTAATGAGGCCAGTTTTATCATTGTTTGCGGCCCGCGATCACATTTTCAATATAGCATGCATCTTTTCTATTTCGATAAAATGAAAACGGCCATGAGCCATCGATATTGAAAAAATTGGGAAAAGTGCGATAAAACAGATTAAATTACCTTCTTACGTGTTGTAAATGTTGGCTGTTTTAGTGCTATTAATAATAGTTTGTGATTTGAAATTTATTCTCGACAACTGTAATAGTAAAACTCAATTTTAATATGAAACACATGTTTTTACTACGGATGCGGCCCGCGGGATTCGTAGAAAATAATGTGTGGCCCTCTCCGTAAAAAGGTTGAAGACCCCTGATCTAGGCCTACGGCAAAACGTTGATTCGTAGATGTGTTGTTTGCGATCAACAAATCGAAACGCTATTTATTTATATATGGTTTTTCGGTTCTAACGACCACTGTGGTCGTTGAAAAAAAAAATTATCCGAAAAAAGTCGTCGGATTCGGCGTAAAACACTTCTACGTTATATAAGTAATACTATACCCACTGTCATTTTTGGTGTTCGAACCGAGTAAAAATTCGATTATTAGTTTTACGGCATAATGACATCGCATCGTATACGTATACGTGTTTTTCGTTTATTAAATTCAACGCGTACAATGGTTTTTCAACTTCTTATTCGGCTTCGAAACTTTTCGAGGACTCTGGCTGTCATTAACACCGTCCACCAATTTCCTCGTCTCCGAACCCAATCTCCCCGATGTCATATCACTATTATACCTCTCCTCTCTGTTATGTTTAAACGTCTATCTTCTTTTCTTCTATTTTTTTCATTATTTATTATTTTTTTTTTTTTTATCAACTCGGCCTCGTTCTTTATTGCTTTTTTTAACTCGATTATTCCCGTTGATTTCAATACGTTTTCCTCGACACTATTGAAAACTAAATCAAAACGTATTCTATGCAAACATTTCGTGTGTGTGTGTGTGTGTGTGTGTGTGTGTGTGTGTGTGTGTGTGTGTGTGTGTGTGTGTGTGTGTGTGTGTGTGTGTGTGTGTGTGTGTGTGACCACACGATTTCGTTGTGACGTCTACCAATAACCCTTGATACTCGGAACGTTAAATAATCGTACGATGTAATTTCTTAGAGTACCTACGTATTTACGAGCGAATTGTGACATTTTATTTATTTTCTGTGTTCATATAAGGGATTTTTTTTTTTTTGTTTTGTTTTAATTCATATTTATATAAGAACAAAATAACATCGGTACGACAAAATAGTAGAATATTTTTCTTTCCATAATATGTACACACAATGAACACACGCGCGTGTGCGTACAGGGTGTTCAATATGTATGGAGTTTTTGTTGCTCGACATGAAAAACAAGGGTTATGTTCCAGAACATTTTAAGCTTTACGTGCAAATATTTGTATAATATTTCGCATATCCGGAGATTTTTCAATAAAACAACAATGTGTTTTAGCCGTAGTTTTCGGGCGCGTTTTGTTTTAATTACATTTCGTTTTATCAAATCGAATATTTCAATATTAAGAGATGTGTTGCTAATCTTTGAATAAAAGCGAGCGTTGATAAATCGAGAACAGTCATAAAAGAGATGGGAAATTTAATCTATAAATGGACGTTGGATTGTTTGCTTTGTTCGTAGAGTGCAAAAGCGATTTATGTCAACGAAAATGACTTAGGTATCGTTATGACGAATTCTATAGGTTCATGTTAACATTCCGATAAATTAATATTAACAAATGGAAAGTAAACTGGAAAACGTCTAAACAAAGTTTTTACAATAAGAAAACATTTTTGGCATTTTCCTATGAGGAAAACTTTTTTTCCCCCGTACTACTTATATTAAAAGTGCGGTGAAAAATAGTTTCCACTAACAAAGTTGGATGGAATCGATATTTTTTTTTGTCAAATTTAATACGCTAGTAAAATTACTTTTGACGTTGAGTAATAATACCAAACGAGTGTAGAAAAATAGAACTCACATACACGTATCGTGTACTTTAATCACAAGTTTTTGTACACATTTTTATACAACATGAAACACTGAAAATATGACTGGAATTGTTGATTAATAACAATATTATTAACGAATGAAAGAAATCATTTCAATAGTTATTATTAACGAAATACACGTTTATAAGTGGATAAAATACTAAGACCACTAATAAATAATTTTAGTGTCCGCTAAAGTCGAAATTACGATTGTTTTTAGCAATACGAGAATAGTTTTAAATACATAAGTATTTTCAGTTATTTATGAGTGCACGTGAATACACAAACATGTGTGTTACATAATATTAACTTTTTTCAAATGTTTTTTTATTCAAAACGTTTCATTCATAAAAATGTAGAAATTAAATGTACACATAACTTATAAGTACAATTATAATTTCCAACAAAATTTTATGGCGAGTTATACACGGTATGCTTTATGAATATAATTTGGCAAACTGTTCACTCGTATACATATACATACATATATATACATTCCTGTTTATTCTAGGCATGCAATGGAATTTATAAGTAAACAAAATCCAGGGACTTAGAGTAATCCACTCATCTCCCATAGCCCAGCACAAATGCTTTCTATTTATTTTAAACTCACAATAAATTGTAAATTAACCGAAACAAACACCAAATTATGATAAAAACGTATTATCACATCGTATGATGTGGCTTTCATTGATGCTAAATTCGTTTTTTATTTTTATTTTAGAAATGTGAAACGAAAATATAATATTCTGTTCAATGAAAAAGTGTGTTGGTACTGTTTTACGTTACTTCAGTTGATTGACAATTTTCCTACCGAGTAACATCGGAAATATCTAATCCGGTTAGACAATCCGGTCTTGGACAATAGTAGCGATAGTTCGCCTTTCATCCCTTCGGTTCTTATACGAAATAATGGTGGTTCAGTGGTACTGTGGTAAGTTCATAGATCTCCATTTTTACGATTGGGTAATCAGATACGCGATAGTGTTGTATTAAATTGATTTAAATTTGAAACCAACAATACATTATAGTCAAAGGTTGTTTACGAAGCTCAACGGTTCTGATTGAAAGTTCGGTAGATAATTTTATTGATATTTTTAAATCAAGAATTTTAATACAAGACTCAACACCAATCAATGTAATTATGTAAAAGCAGTCGAGTTTTTCAAATGGTAACAAAATAATCTGTTTCGCCGCATTTAGATACTTAAATCGCGCACGAAAAAAAAAAACAATTCTCATCGGATTATTATGAATATGTAAATATTGTGAGAAAAACAAGAAGAAATTTGTGTAAAGACTGGCCTCGCAATTCAAAAATTATAAATTGTATAGAATAAAAATTAAAAACTCATTTATCGAATTGATCTAAGTATATGAAAGTACATAATACATAATTTTATTATGTAAGTTACAAAATACATAGAGAAAATGAACCAAAAGTTTACTGGATTTTTATCAGAAAATTATAATGCGTTTTGGCGATTAAAAACGCTATTTCACGCGAACAAAATTATTTTTGTTAAAATTTGAAATACCTAATATTTAAACCTGGCAAACATTTTTCAAGATTTTTTTCGTAACTGAAATATAAAAACATTTCGAAGAAGCTATTAAATGTGCTCGAATGTGTTTTTGTCAAAGATTAAAAATATTATTGGAAATAAACTTTGACAAAACAAGATATTTTCAAAATTCTATTTTAGCTCGATAATTCTCAATTTTTTTTTACTTTTGTAAAATATGTTACAGTATGTTACAAGTATATGTTGGACATTTCAAGTATCTAGCACTAATATTTTCCGAGATATGACTTAATAACTAAAATTGATTTAGTGAAAGTGTCGTTTACAGCAAATTTTTCCGTTTTTACTCGGTTTTTCGGCAATTTTTCCTCTCATCTAGAAAAACTTTCGACTATAGAGAAAAATGATCTGTTGCAAACACTATCTACGAAACAATTTTAATCTATAAAATTGCTCAAAGAAACTCTTTGAGTATAATTATGACCCAAAAAAATTGTTAGCAGAAAAATTAAAAAGCTGGTAAGTGAGATGATGGTGGTACAAGTTCGTCCATCTTCCTTTCGGTCCTCGGACAAGATATTGGTGATGAATGTATTAAGTTTTAAAGAAATGATGACTCATTTCTTTAGTATAAAACGATTCTGAGTAAAGCTTCAGTGTAATATAATATATTATTATTTAAATACTGTTTACGTATTTTACGGTTATTTGTATAATTTTTGGTGAGTTTTTTTGTAATTCAACCCTCATAAAATATTCAATTAGATATAACTCATTTAAACTTCAATTTTTATATAATTATAACTCATTAGAAATAAACTTAAAAGAAATCAGACAATATCGAAAAAAATCGTATAATAATTTATTAAAGTGTGTATAAATAAAAATCCTGACTAACGATTTTTGAACTTTTGTTAGGATAATTAGGTAGGTATATGAGTAAGGTCATATTACATTTTCAGAACTTTTTGTCAAATATTTAAAATTATATTACATAAAAACTTTCATACAATTTGGTAAATTAAAAGTTCTATATTTAAGTTAAAAGTGCTTTAATTGTTCTGAAAATGTTGTCCAATATAAAAAAGTATGTATTTGATATTGGATAAAATTTTCAAGTTTCTAGCTTCAATACTTTTCGATTTATGACTAAATACCTAAAATCTGAACAGTGAAAATCTCGTTTACGGCGAGTTTTTACCGATTTTACCGTTTTTACTCAGTTTTTCGATCGTTATTCTTGATTACTGGAGAAACTATGGAGATTTTGGAAAAATGACCTCTCTAAAGTACCATCTCAGTTCAATTTGGAATCTAAAAAGTTGCTGGACGAAACTTTTGGACAAGGATTTCTATACGAAAAAGTGTTTACAGAAAAAAAAAAGAAAAAAAAAAAAAAAAAAAAATAAACATCATTGTAAAACCATAAGATCCTTCGCTTCACTCAGAATCTAAAATAATCAATACATTCTTCATTTCATTTCAAATTAAAAAAAAAAAAATAATAATAAATAAATATGTGTTTTTTTATAAATTTTAAAAACAACTACCCAATTATAATAGCATGTAAATTATTAAAAGTTCTGTACATAGGTACTTGTTTTTTTGATTATCATCAATTCAATACTTGAGTTTATAAAACATACCATTATAAATTAAATAATATCATCCAGACAATGAATGTACTATGAAAAACAAAAAGGTACATAACCATGTTATTATTTAGAATTAAATAAAAAATAACAAAAAAAAAAAAAAAACGTAATTTATTTAATGAAAAAACTAAATGTGATCGCGTATCTTCAACGAACTACATTAAAATCGTATTGTTGTATATTATTTATAAAATCAGTTATTATTACTTATATAATTTTCATATTTGAAAACTACAAAAATACACATTCTAACTATCGTGTTATTTTTTTATATTCTGGTCATTATCGAATAGTTTTATTTTATCTCAATCGCATTTTGTATTTTAAACGGAAATACCGAAGACAATGTATCGGTTTTAAATGAGATATATATATATTTTTTTTTTTGATAAAAGTTTTATCCGTTTGAACATTTTTTACCGAAACAGTGGCTAAAAATTAAAATAGCAAGATCTGTGATTTGGGCCATTTTTTTTTCCATATCCCAGTAATTCACTCAATCGTGAAAAAACTTACCCCCCGATAAAATTGATCACGAAATCACTTTTGTTTTGCGTTTTATTAAAAACCAGTAGTCAACTATAAGCTCATTCATAACACTTCATTAATTAGTTAGCTGCCGAGCTCGGGCGCGTTTTCCCCGAATTCAATAGCGTTGCTTCCGACTTTGAAACAACAATACACTTATTATGCGGTGGTAAATACTCGCCGCCCAGTCGGTGTCTAACCTATCCAATGACCGTATTGAAACGATATCCGTCAAAGTGGCCTGTCTTAACGTCCGGCACTAGTATTTGATCCGGATAGTGAAGCGACCACAGACGGACCTGCGTCGCCGTTGTCGGGTCGTCGATATAATAATATGGTTTTATTTGTTTCGAGCGGATTTTGCATTACATCAGATCGACTCGGAAAGTAATATCATGTTCATTTCAGGTTTATGAAACGCGTTCGGTTTTTCGTGAATTCGATTTGTGATTGGAAAATAAGTGGTGGAAAACAAAATTAAAAAAAATAACTAACTCCTCATCAAACGTTTACTGGATGTTACCATGCCGTAAAAACGTACAACGAATCGATTCCGTATTATTATAACATCGTCTGTCGGACGCTCCCGAAATCATTTAACACGTCCACCTAAGTTTTTATTCGGCCACGTGATACGGAAAAGCAATAAAAACAACAAATGTTTTATTTGAGTTTTAGATTCTGAGTGAAGCGAAGGATCTTATGGTTTTACAATGATGTTTATTTCTTTTTTATTTTTTTATTTTTTCTGTAAACACTTTTTCGTATAGAAATCCTTGCCCAAAAGTTTCGTCCAGCAACTCTTTAGATTTGAAATTGAACTAAGATGGTACTTTAGAGAGGTTATTTTTCCAAAATCTCCATAGTTTTTCCAGTAATCAAGAATAACGATCGAAAAACTGAGTAAAAACGGTAAAATCGGTAAGAATCCGCCGTAAACGAGATTTTCACTGTTTAATTACAAAAAAACTCACTAAAAATTATACAAATAACCGTAAAATACGTAAACAGTATTTAAATAATAATATATTATATTACACTGAAGCTTTGCTCAGAATCGTTTTATACTAAAGAAATGAGTCATCATTTCTTTAAAACTTAATAAATTCATCACCAATATCTTTTTTTTTTTTTTTTTTTTTATCTCAACTGCGGAACGATCTGACACACCGTGTACGCAACGTTTTAGCTATACGCAGGACGGGTCTGTTAAATGTTCAAAAACTCCGAGCGTAATCTTCTTCTTTTCTTCTTCTTCTTCTTCCTTTGGTTAAACGGCCGCTAGGACCACCCCGTCTCACAACCAATTTTCCAGCCATCTATGTTCACCGCCAAATTCTTCCAGTTTGCTCCGCCTCCTAAGTCTTCGACATCCTTCTTAACTACATCTTCCCATCTTAATTTCGGTCTTCTCAAGGGACTTTTTTCCTACTGGATTCTGTTCCAACACCATTCTCAGTACAGAGTTTTGGCTCCGCATCGCACGTTCCTAGGCACGTCCTGCCCAATGCAACCTTCTTTTCTTGATCGTCTCCGCTATGTTGTTTTCATTAAAAATTTCTATTTTTCCTTCTTCTCCGCTCTCCCGTGATGTGTCGTCTTTTATTGGACCGAAGATCTTCCGTAATATCTCCCTTTCTAGTATTAAGAACTTATTTTCATCTGATTTCCTCAGTGCCCACGTTTTTCCGATCCGTACAATATCACTGGTCGTTATATTAGGCTGGTATACAGACGTCTTTTTGTCTCTCTTGATAATGATTCAGAACTTAATTGTTTCACCAAACCATAATAAGTGCTATTTCCTGATTGGATTCTCGCGGCTACTTCTTTTGTGATATCATTTTTTTCACTCAAAATTGAGCCAAGATATTTGAAAATAATTAACTCTTTTAAATTTAAAAAGATCCACCTCCGAGTCTATTACATTACGATAACACCTAAAATAACGTGTACCTATAGAGCAGTGGTCTCAATCAAACGGCCCGCAATAAATATACATTTTGAAGAAAATATGACAGATTTGTAGATTTACAAAAGTATAACGATGATTTTCTACTTTTTATAGATCCATTTTTTATAAATGTAGAACATGTGAAGAAAGATTTACAACTCGAGTTAATTGATTTGCAATGTAATTCTGTTTTTAAATCAAAATTTGAAACTGTAGGATTTCCAGAAATTTTTAAATATCTTGGAAACAGTTATCCAAAACTAAAAAAACACTTTTCCAACATTTTATCCGTGTTTGGTAGCTCTTATGTACGTGAACAATAATTATTTTCTCTTATGAAATCAAATAAATCAAAAAGTCAGAATAAAATTTCAAATGTCAAACTACAATAAGTTTTACATTTGGCATCGAGAAATTCTGGCGCAAATATAGACGGCTCGGTACAAAAGAAAATATGACAAGTTTCAAGTGCAGCTCAAAAATAAAAATTATCAAATATTCAAGCTATTTTTAAATTTTAATTATAATCATTTTTTTTTTTTTTTTAATTAATACTCATCATATTTTTTCAACGATAATTTCGTAGTAATAATAAGTCAAATATAAACAACTGCTTTGTTTATATTTTTATAAACATTTTTTGTAATAGTAATTATAATGAAAGTGATTTCATAATATCATATTATTTCACATTTAGATAAATTAATTTTGTACATATCTTTGCCTTCATTTCGTCTTTAGTTTTTAGTGTAGAATTATAAAAATGACACTTAAAATTTGGCGAGCCAATTTTTTTTTTTTTTTTTTTGAAAAAATATACGGCCCGTAGGTAATTTGAGTTTGAGATCACTGCAGCATAGAGCAAACGAAAATTAGCGTCGTTACAATATGAACGTTTGTGAGACGTCTGAAACGACGCGATTTCGCGAGACCGTCCGACCACACCTACTCAACACTAATACGGTCCGATCGCAAAAATAGCTTTGACAATGAATATTTTACCCAATCGATCGCGTAAACAACTCTCTGCGATGACGTTTCGGCCGTTTCATACAATCAACCGCACCGACTATTTTTTTTCCGTCTCTCACTCTCTCCGTACACGGCATATGTTTTTCCGTCTAATAAAGTTTTCCGGTTTAGGTAACACGGGCCGTGCGCGTTTTTTGTCAGTGCCTACTGGCGACGTCGTGTCTCCATTAAAGCGCGTTATTTCACTCCGTACGTAATTTCAGTGCCGCACGCCCAGAACGCCGGGCCGCTATGTATACATTATTCATTCGCCGTTGACACGAGAGTCCTAAGACCGGAGCTCTGCATACTTACGCGTATCGAGGCGAAGAGCGGCGGCGGTGGATAAAAACGAGAGAAACATCTATCTTCTCGCGCGCGACATTATCAATACACGCATCGACACACCCGGTCAGAGCGAGTGGGTTTGTCGCGACGACGAGGGCCGACTATTACAGAGTTATGTGACGAACTCGTCTTGGGATCCGCGATATCAGGACCGAGCAAGATTTTCGAAAATAAGAATGAATTATTCCATCGATCGTTGAACGAAATAATTAATTTTCGTGTATACGATAATATTATGTTAAGGTACTTATGCGATTTCCATTATACGGGTTGACGGACGATAATGAATTCAATATCATCATCAATACTATTTCATATGATTCGTCATTTGAATTTTTTTATTTTTTCGATTAATCGAATAAGCATAGTAGAGAAAATTTAATGATTTTACAAGTTGTTTAATTATTTTTTTTTTTTCAAAAACAAAATTTACGACAGTAGATAATATTATGCTCTATGAATTTTATTATCATTAACATCAATTTCATTATTCATCCTTCCCAAGTAACAACTTCTCTTAAGTGCAAACCAACCATCGGGTCGTAAAAAAAAAAAAACCAATTTCATGTGTTCTTAAATTTACCTTTTATATATTGAGCAACTATACACATAGATCATTCACTCGAAATTAATTAGTAGTTTTCGATGGAATTTAAAAAAGAAACGATACAATTGTCGGTATATTTGAAACAGCATTTATTCCCTATCATAATTATTATTACTAGTAAGATAAAATTATTTCGCAAACTGTAAAACAGATTTATTTTGGAACAATCTACGATAATAACAAAACGTTTGATTTTACATTGTACTCATCGTAGGTTAGATTCACTTCGACATTGTATTTGATTTTATTTCATTGATACTTTTTTGTCAATTTCAAAAATCTTAAACCAAATTGAATAATTCAAATAGGTATGTACAATTATTGTACATACCTATTTGTAAAAGCACTTAACATCTAGACAACTTTATAATATAAACACTGTACGTCCTACAGCGAACCGGACTTTCCATAAATTGATTTATCATTGTTTTCAAATTAGAAATAAAAATATTATGATATCGTGCAGTCGTGGAAATACTGAAACACAAGTAGTACTGAAACCCAGTTTTTATGTATGTACAACACAGACTGTAGTTGTTTAGATTTTTAGTCGAAGTACAGTGTTATAGTAGTCTAAAAATATTGATTATTATGATTATTTATTTTTTTTTTTTTAAATAATCATAATAAATATTAGAGTCATATACGAAAAAATAATTCCAAAACGCGTCATGCGATCATTATCACTTGAACAATAAATGTACTGAACAATTTAAATAACAATATTAACCTTGATATACTGAATGGGAGTTACAACGTCTCGGAAATTTCATGAAAAATCGAGTTCCTTTCCGAATGTAATGATTTATTATCCACTATTAAATTTATAAGAATACAATACCGTATGGCTCGCTCCAACGACGAGATTAGAGAACCGAGACGGGCGTCCGCCGTCCTCAATCTCTGTCTCTTTTCCATCCTTTTGTATTCCGAGTGAAGCGAAGGATCTTATGGTTTTACAATGATGATTTTTTCCCCTGTCGACACTTTTTTCGGCTAGTAATAATGCTCCGAAAGTTACGTCAAGCCACTCTACAGATCAACAATTTTACCTAGACGGTACTTTGAACGGTTCATTTTTTTCCATTCTCCACAGTATTCCAGACGTGGGAAAAAACTACCGAAAACCGAGTGAAAACGGTAAAATTTGTCGTAAACGGCACTTTCACTAAATCGATTGTAACTATTATGGTCGTAACTCGGAAAATAACGTTACTAAAAACTTGAAATTTTCACCATAAATTAACATCGTGTCGTGGCATATTTTATAAAAGTTTCCGAAAAAAAATTGACAAACTTTAAGGATAAAAATAGAACTTTGAAAATATCGTGTCATGTCAAAGTTGATCTCTAAAAACATTTTTAATATTGAACAAAAAGTACTGAAAATTGGGTATGACCATACTCGTACACTTATCTGATAATATCGGAAGAACGTCAAAATTCGTTAGTCAAGATTTTTTTTATAAACGTTTAAATCGATTTTCAATTTTCGTCTTAAAAATGCGTAGAAACAATTGTTAGTGGACCAACCAGTTTTCATGAAGCTTTGGATATAGACCGAACGAAATGTTTCGAAACTTTTGGTAAAAAAAAATATCTCCTTTGTCAAATGAGAAAACATTAAACAGGTTTGATAAAAAAAAACCCTATCGACAATTAGACAACGAATAATATAATTTATATAAACGGTATATTTTTATACTGAAGGATTACTCAAAATGGTTTGACTAAAGAAATGTAATATCGTTTTATTTAAATGCAATAGACCCGTCATCATTATCTGATCCGAAAGAGCAAAGAATATTGCATAGAGCGAAGTACATTATTTAAAAAAAAAAATAATAATTTATTTTATTTCCTAGAGTATTACAAATATTATTCCTTTATTTTATTATAATCCGTTTAATTATCGCGATTCGATCATTGTTGAATGTTGAAGATCACACTGCAGTTTTAATTGATATTAAAACGTTTGAGATAAAAATGTAATTCAGTGATTGACTGCCGCGTGTAAGTATACCGTCTATTGTGTAATAATATACTAATTATAATGTATAACTTTATATTAATTAACGCTACCACCTATAAAAATTCATATTAATGAATCATTTAAAATTATGAGTGGTCTATAAATTACTTCATCATGAGATTATTCGCATACCATAAATTCTGAGTAGTTTTTAGTTACAAGTTATTATATATAAAAAAAAAAAAAAAACGTATTTATGAAATATGTTTGATTAAAAAAAAATCCATTTTAAAAAAACTTGTAATATTTTAAGTTATTTTATTTTTTGAAAAAAAAAATCCGTTTTTGAACTTCAACCTGACCTTTTTTTGTATTATGTTATCACTGGATTTTCAAATATTTTCAATACAAGTGTAAATATTTTATAGATATATGTGTTCACGTCGATATAATTAAAATACGTCTGTACGAGCTAAGTATGTCAAACAAATTTCATTAAAAACAATTTTATTTTATTTTTCACATTACGATACGAGTAGTTTCAATTTAGATTAAATGAAAACATTATTTCGTAGAAATTTAATTAACTGTTTTATCACACTATATCAAATAAGTCTACTCTACTAAGATATCACTTAGTTCGGTAAAAAGTACAATAAAGGAAATATCACGTGTTCCTCTTGTAAATAATTTATAATTTTGTTTTATTTACGCAGAGTAGAATGATTTTCTTTGCAATTTACGTTTAAACGTATAGCATGTAAAATTTAAATGATTTTTATACGTACATTAATGAACTAGATGAAACACAAATGTTTATTTTGAATTTAAAAGTATTTATTCAACTAGATAAACATTAACAAGAAAAATCTAGTTGAATGTTCAAAATTTAGAACATATGTATAAATTATAACTATGAAAAAAAATATACACACATACTTTTATAAATAATTTCATTTTATATGTACTTAATGTACATGAGTAGTTTTTAACATTATTTTTCAATTAGTTACCTTTAAATCTATACACTTTACATAAAAAAAAAAATTTGAAAAATGAAATAATTAAATGATGCATTAAAGTTAAAAGCATTTTAAAAAGAATTTTTTAAACAAAAATAATCTTTCTATCACATATTTATACAGTGAGTTAGTGCTTTTTGATTGACCTAGGTCAGCTTTTTTCAACAAACAATGATAGCATAATAATATGATTAAGTCATTATAATGCT
Source organism: Therioaphis trifolii (assembly GCA_027580255.1). NCBI lineage: Eukaryota > Metazoa > Arthropoda > Insecta > Hemiptera > Aphididae > Therioaphis > Therioaphis trifolii. The sequence goes on from CM050406.1 coordinate 25,527,344, forward strand.
TATTGAATGCGTTGAAAAATAATGTATTATATTTTCCATTTTTAAATTAAAAAAAAAAAAAAAAAAAAATCGCGTACCATCGAACTTCAATGATATGAAATCAAATTTTTCGAGTTTATACCGATGGTTGAAACGAAATTCCCTTATGATTTTGAAAATATCAAAACGTATTTTAAGGTAACGCATCAAATCAAATTTATTGCACGTCGATAAAAGCAGTTGGTGTTGTTCTCTACACAATGTAATGGGATTAAAAAATGATACTTGTAAATAAAAAATACATTTCACGTAATACCTCAAGTCGGGAATCTGGTGTAAACTGACGTTTATTTAAAAAAGACCACTTAAATAGTACCGCAATAAACAATCGTATTGTTCCCAACGGTACACGTAAAAACCCCCTTAAGATATTTTTAAAATGTCTCATGCATATTATAATTGTTAAAGAAGGTTTCGTGGCCCACAGCGGTGTTATTTTTCGCGAGTTTCGCATGTTTTTCTCTTTGCCAATTATGTTTATTGCGATACATAAAAAAAGTACCTACTGCAGGGCGTGTACGCGAGTCCAACGCAATAATTGTATTACGTTGAGACGTATCGGAATAATTACACAACAAACATTTAAATTAGCATGTAAAAAAGTGCCTACTTATTTAAACATTTTTGAAACATTAATTCAATTTAAATAACAAAAAAAAAACGTTAATTTTTCGTTTACAAGTATATTACGCCGGTCGCCGGTAGATATGAGACAATTATAATTCGGGAAGGTAACTAATATTTATGTAAAACGTTCTGACAATTAGTTTATAAATAGCATTATAATTGTTTAATATTAAATAAATTTGCCTAATTTACACCATTTCGTAATATTATTATAAAACGTTACTGCGTTTTATAAATATTCAAAGGGGGTAGTTTTATAAAAACATAGTTGCATAATATAAAAAATACATAACATTGATAATGTACATACGTATAGTATATTATATATTCGGTATGCCTACACGTGTTTACATTGAAGAAACCGAAACGTTTAACGTAAAAATATTTTATGATTTCGCGCACATTGATCAAAAAGTGAATTATGCAAATCAGCCCGGGCACACGAGTCATGCACAATATCACAAACAATAACACGACGCGGTTTACTTTTGAAACAAATTATAATATACGCGCAGAGGATACCGCGTAGTTAAACTTTTTGTTATTCAAATGCACGAAATCGTAACATATATTACACACATTGTTACTCGCGTTGTTACGGCTATTCTTTATTTCGACGGTCGAATCACGTCGCCACGTTACACTACGCACGTTTTCCGAGTCGAAAGTAGGCACCCGAGTAGTAAGCAACCTTCGCTTCGCGTCGATTCGTTTTTTGAACGCTAGTCCGTACGTGGGTATCATTATTTTTATTTTTACTATGATACCCGTTGCGAAAATTTGCAATAAATAATTTATATATAATATGTTAAAGCTAAAAATTGAAAGTAAAGTTGATTGTGCACACACGACATTCCTCAAACTCAACGAATTTAAAAATTTAATAGCTAAAAAAAAGGAACTTGATCCATTAAGTGTTTTTAGACTTGTGTCAACAGCCTATGTTAGTTAGAACTCTAGTTATAGAGGTTTGAGTGAGGGAAAATTTCGAAAAATTTTAATTTAAAATTGATTGTGCTCGCACTACTTTTCTCAAACTCAACAAATTTAAGCAGTTAATATCTCAAAAAAAAAATCTTTATTCACAGAGTGTTTTGAGAGTAACACGATCAAGATTCATTCATTTAAAGAGGAGCTATGAGAATTCGAATTGCTTGAGTGAATGTGTCCCATAAGAAATGTACAGGGAAGAATCGCGTTTGAGTATAACTTGAGTAAGGCGAGAGTTGAGTAAATTTCAATGATTGATGACATATCTGTGTCTAAATACCTTTCATTGAAAACAAAAATGAAGCAAATCGGCCGGATATAACGGCCAGACGGACTGACATTAGTTTTGATAATTTTTTTTAATATTTAAGATTATTGTTTTTTTCAAACGTACAGTGCAAAATCGGGTGATTCGCACGGCCTCTCGAATCTACAACCACTCGCTTATCTCGGCCTCGTAGTGATCGGAGTTCGGTTACGCACGTCATCTTTTACACGCGCACGTATGCATGTCTGACACATTACACGCGTTTGGACGTCGGCAAACGTCGTCGTCGCGCACCGGTACGTCGACGTGTAGGCCGTTTCGAAATGAGACGGGACGGAACGGTCCGATTTTAAGTGATGGTCCGAATCACCCGATTCCCTTCCCCTGGCCCTCTATCGATTGTTAAAAAAAAAAAAAAAAAATAAACAAATAAAAACACTTCGGTCAGTTCTCGAAATAAGTCTACGCTATAGCGCCGCGGTCTTCAACCGGTGGGTCGCATTTTCGGGTTGAGTATGCTTTAAAATTGGGTCTCGATAAGTCTTTTTTTTGAAAATGAAAATGAAATTTATAAAATTTTATAAGAAAAAGAAATATTTTTCATTTTATTTTATATTATTTTAAATTTTTTTTATATTATTTATGAATTGTATACATTTTCAATTAATAATAATTGAAAATTCTAACTACGACAATGTAATTTTTATTTATTCAGTTTTAATAGTACTACTGCAAAGTATTAAGCCATTTTAGATTTTTTATAAAGCTCGCGTGAGTCGCGAAAAATGTAGGCCTAAAAGAGTGAGTCGCGAGTCCAAAAAGGTTGAAGACCCCTGCAGTATAGCGTCTACTTGAGACGTCGGCAACCCACGACGCGTAACTTTTCACTGCGGCCCTTCAAATGTTTTTCACGATTTTTAAAACCACACAATATCAAAGCTGTCGTGAGTCTTTCTGGAACAGACTTCAGAGGTACAAACGATATTACTCGAATAACGATCGCCACAACGATGTAGTGGCACACTCGCATGTACGTTTTGCAAACAGACAACGATTTCGGTCGTAAAATTTCGAAAAAAAAACAAAATTCGTTCCGATTTAGACGTGACGTACGTTGAAATGCGAGTCAGAGAATGTCGGCTCAAAACACGTCCAACCTCGAAAATCACACGGTGACTTATTCTACTTTTAATAATGTTTATTTTGCCGTCGACGACAAAATCGGCCGGCGTCGGTTCAGAGATTGCCGCCGACTCGTGATGGCCGCCACAGGAGCAGACGTCCGTTGCACTCGGAACCGACGCGGAAGGGAATCAACATTTTGATGAAGCGGTAAAAAACGAGCGGCATTTGTAAAGCGTGCGATCTACCGGGTCCGCCGACGTGGTAAAGCGTCTGATCTACCGATAAAACAGTAGGTAAACAAATGAATGAAAATATGTAACATTATTTTATATCATTATTAAATTAAAAAAATAACTGTGTTTAATACATTAAAGTACACAAAACAAATGATGGGTACAATTAGTATTAGTCAAAAATTCGAAATATGTAAATCGTGTTCAAAATATGATAATAGTTACAATATCGTTTTTTATGAAACATAAACTTTTTTTATATCTTCCAAATTGTCCAAACCTTCTCTCTAAACGCCAGCTTCTCTCCAATATCTGTTCTTCCATCAATATTCCCTTTACCCTTCCACATATTTTCCAATCTCCTAACGCATTCCTTATTACTTCTGTTGTTAATTTCTTCTTCTCAGAAGGCTTTTCACTGTAATTGTTTTTTTTTCTTTCTTTATTGTCATCTTTGTAATTGTTATGTGTTGTTAAACTGTATAGTTTATTTATAATCGCCTAGGCAAATATTATTTAATGCGCCTCTTAATAAATAAAAAAAAAAAAAAAAAAAAAAAAAAAATATCTTCCAAAATATTTATGAATTAATCATTTCTATTCTTTATCGAGCGGTAGGTACCGACATTCGATTAAATGGCGTGGTAATAGATTTTCATTAGTCCCGTGAATTTTTCGTCATATTTCAAATTTTATTATTGACCATAAACATTACGTTGTTGTTTACGGGGCTACCGTTCACAGGATTCACGTTTTTTCAATACTTTATCGCACACATTATCGCCACGTATTTAGAGCCACGAAAGGCACATTATCCGTTACCTATTGACCGTAGATCACGGCGGACCCGGTAGATCACACGCTTTACCAATACAAAACGAGGAATATATCCCCCCCCCAAAAAACATAGACCTTTAACACGCCCCCGCGTGGAGGTAAATTATGATGGCGTGCGACTTACGTTTCGAAGACTGGAGCAGGACGAATCTCTCGTAGACACTTATTCGGAATCCGATCGAGACGGCGAGCACACGGACACACACTCACACACACACAATCACACGTACGTGCGCACACTCCGACTACACGCGACCGACGGACATGATCACACGCGCACGCACACACACACACTTACACGGACGAATGTGATTTTCACTAGATATTATTCGAATACGTTATGCGCGCCCGCGGGTATGTGTTGGAGATCGACGACGGAAGATGCCGTGATCGAACGATGTGTTTATCCAACGGCCGCGGAAACGGTCTCGGCGACGGTGAGATTGTTATTTCGCGATCGTCGTCGTCGTCTTCGTCGTCGTAGTCGTAGTCGTAGTCGTAGTCTTAGTCGAAAACGTCGTGTCGTACGTGCTTCGCGCGGTGCGGCTGTTGGCTTACTGTCCCGCCGATTCGCCGCCGCCGCCGCCGCCGCCGCCGCAGTCGCCGCCACCGACCGCGGCGTATAGTCTCATCGTCGCCGCCGCCGCCGCCGCGGAGCACAAAGCGTCCGTCTACCGGCCCCCGTCGTTTCCGCGTCCGACGCTTTTGCGGAGGTGCACGGGTGGAGGTTTCGTTCGGAGTTCGGAGGAGACGCAAACGACCACGGCAGACGACGGACTCGCGACCTTAAAACGACACCGGGCAGAAGAAGACGAGGAAGTAAAAAAAAAAAACGCGTCCATACGGTGAATGCCCTGGACCTTTATTCTCGTATTCTCGCACGTCTGGTGCTTCAATTCTGGAGCACGAAATTTCGAAATCCAAAGTGACCCTCCCCTTTCTATACCACCGTTCAACCGACAAAACATGGTTATTTTTTAAATCACCGAGCACACCGTCGTTTTGAAGCAGACACGAAGATTTCGTCCAAGGTCCACCGTTCTAATCATTAGGGTCTCGCGTCCTGTTAATAATTTTTCACCCCTAAAATACACAATCAACTTCAGGCACCTGCAAATTGTAAATTTCAATTGATCAAAATGTTTTTACATGATTTTCATCGCTAAACAATTAATGAATTCACGTTATAAACTCGGGCACAATTCACATTTTTTACCGACGGTGGCAAAATCGTGGCTCGCGACTTATTCTGTATGACGATAGACATTTCGGCAAGTGTAAATTTTTAAACTCTAATTATTGCCAGTATAACAATTCGTATTCGGAAACACGTTCATAGTTAAATAAACCATGTTGTATACAAAACCGGTAAAATAATAGTATTTTTCAATTTATAATCAATATTATACATTAATTTAACACTTGAATAATCGTTTGAACTCGAACGTGATTTCGGGTTATTGATTTTCAGATTTGTAAGGCTTTTGAAGTCCGGAATATACCTACGCAGTAAAATCAGTTCTTAGCATTTCTGTGTGCGATGAGCGTCTTTTTTTCAGCATACTCGTGTTTTCACGATAAGTCGATGTTTACATCTTGTTTAACGTTCTACACTCGGTATCTGATCTATAAAACTCTTATGATCATTTTAAAAATCTGTAAATACAGACAATTATTATAGGCATAGCTGAAACCGAATTTTTCTCGATGTCGAGAACTCTTTTTTTTTTTGTCTCGGCTCTTTTATATTTTTTTTTTAATTTTATTACGCGGCTCGGAAGTCTCTTCTGGTCGGCCACCTCTGTTTTATACAAACTGCAAACATTACAACAGAAATATAAATAATAACGAATATATTGTTACCTAGATGAAATCTATCGAGTGAAATCTTTAAAAAGGAATAAAACATGTCTATAAATAAAACAGGTATATGGTATTATTACACACCGTAAATATTTTTTCTATGCGCTGTGAACATTGTGATAAAACACATAATTTATGACGGTATATGCGATTCCTACACACGTGACACAGTTATCAATGTTTACCTGTGTCACCTAAGGTTTTTTCTTATCGAAATTGACAAAAGCGAATCGAACGAAAACCAAAAAAACAAAAAATAACTTTTGATGAATCAAACGATAAATATTATGAAATCGGAGCTCAGCCCAATATAAACTATGAGTGCTGATTTGAAATTTGAGGGTGCTGAGCAAAGCTCCGTACGCGTACTAGTTATCATACCTAATAGTCTATACCGCGTGTTTATATGAGACACAGTATTTGTTTTGGATATGATTCGATGGAATTTAATTTCACGTCGTTTCGTTGGCCTATGTTTTGGAATAAAAATCGATTTTTTTATTTTTTATTCTTTTTGGCGTCTTCCGTCTCGCCACCGTCGCGTCGCCAGCTTATTGAATTTCCAAATATCTATAGCGTATGTATACCTACATTATTTACGAAAAAACGCGCCTGTTCCGGCGCGAGTTTCCGCAATTTTCTAGGAAACAACCGGGAAATTCGAAAAAGTTATGTTTACATAATAAATAGACAGACGGTAGATAGGTATACCGTCCAGTGCCATCTGTGTCCGATTTAATTTCAACGCGCCGTGCGTCTGTATACAAATTAGTTTTTTCGGAACATTCTTGCCGAGAAAGGGTTCACCTTTGACATAGAAAGAAACGCGTTGACCGGCCACGAGATTATAACATTCGTCACAACTCTTTAAATCGAAAGTCATTAACTTTCTCTTGCTTTTGGCCGCCGTTACAATGATCGAAACTTTTAAAAGTTCCAAAAACAAATTTTTATTAAATTTAAATTTCGACAAAAACGAAATTACATTTTAGTTTTGAGGAGTTAATGATGACATACAATTTAGCTAAAGCAACAAAATAATGAAAAAATAATTGTTTTTTTCACTGAGCACGACAAAACAATATCATGGTTTTCTTAGTAAAACAAACTGTTTCTAGGTCTCGATTTAATCGTCGCGGTGTTTCATTTATGGTATGAAATTTCACAAAACTTAAATTTAGACTTTGAGAGAAGTCTTAAGCTGTCTAAAGATTCAAAAAAGTATAATCATGCGCCCTAATGGTTTGTTCGTGGTCAATCAGCCCCCAAATGGAGAGTCCACGAGTGAGGTCGTATTCCACGATCAATATTGTTTTCGCTAAAAGCTCTAATGAAGGTAAAAAAAAAAAAAAAACCTTTACGTCGATTGTCATTTTAAAACTATCGGTTAATATCAATTAATAATGTACCTTGCAAATTTCACGAAGGACTGATGAGAAATACGAGATAACATCCTCGTATGAACGAAACCGTATTTTGTAAATCGACGTGGAAAAACAGTCCAAATAGGCTTACAGTAATTGCAAGATGCATTGGGAAAATTAAATGGAAACGCAGATCAGTAATGAAAAAACTTGTAACATCCAAAAATTAACAGATTCGATACAGTATACGAATGATAAGTCAAATCAGTTTATTTTTAAAGTAGTAAACGAAATGAAGAAACTGAGCGAGCATAGTATAAAATGAGCAGAAACAAATGGAAAAATTATACTAAAATCACTAATAACATGACGAATATTTAATTAGAATAAATACATTTCACAAACAATGAGATATTCCGGGTTGTTAAAACGTCGAGGGAAGTAGCATCACCAGGTTTAGATACCATCTCGTCAAACTTGTTAATACAAATATCAGATTATGTGACAAACCGCTTATTCATTTGATTAATTTAAGTTTAGCCAAATGCGTATTCCCACAAATATACAAAAATCAATAATAAGTTCTATTTAAAAAGCAGACGAACCTATTGAATTGACAAACCATCGGCCAATTCCTTTAATATCGCGAAATAACAAAAAATTATTGAACAACGTGCAAAACTGCAATTACAAAGGATCATTAATGTCAAAAGAACGTTAACATTGAAAAACAATTTGGATTTAGAGAAAATATAAGTTTCTATGACACAATCTCCTATTTTTCTAATTTAATTTACGGAGCATTAGACAAAAACAAAAGACGCTTAGGTATATTCTTGGACATAATTTCTTGGCAAAAGCATTTCATTCAATATCGTATGAAATGCTGTAAAACAAATTATAAACAATAATAGGATACAACACATTTTGGTACTGGTTCAAATCATATCTCTTTAATCCCGAACGGTCAGAATTAATGATAATGTAAGATATTGATATATTATGTGGTATGGTCAAGGTTGCAAAAAAAACCCGTTTTAAACGTTTTGTACGTTTAAACAGTTTTTTCAACGTATTTAAAACAGTGTTTTAAATGGTCTTTTTTTTATTTGTCACCCAATTTAAACTATCAACAGCTTTTTTAAACATGGAATCATTTCTTACCTTAATGGCTCAGGGCAAGTATAAGTTTATCATAACAAAATTAAAAAATCCTTGTTAGTTAAAACTTAAATACTCAAACCAATGACAGTTTAATACGTGTTATTAAACATTGTATATAATATATCGACTCCCCCAATGAAAAAGGAAGTAACCCGAATTTTATCATTTTTCAGTAGAGCTATATTATAAGGTTTAACTTAAATTACTATCGGTTTTTAACTGTTTCATATCAAATTTTTATATGAACTTTGGTTGTTTGATTGAATATAATATTATCACCATATTTTTTTGTTTTTTAACTTCCGCAGTACAATGTATGATGAATAATAAACTTAAGTTACTTCTTTTTTCACGGGGAAAAAAGTTACTTAACTAAGTAACTCGAGTTACTTCCTTAATCTTGGGTAAATATAGATAATATTATTACTGACATCTGACACTAAACAGTCAAGTTTATTGAGTTTATGTATGTATAACATTATGCATGCTATCATCAAACACTATAAATACAATAATCAAAATAAACAATAAATTATTGTTGTATTTCAAAATACAAAAATGAATTACTTCCTTTATCTTGGGGAATGTTGATTTAAAAACAGAAGTAACTTAAGATACGTCTTTCTTCGCCGGAAACTTTATCACGAGAGATTATAAATATATTTTATTATTATGATTTCTAACCTCTTTGGAGTAGTAAAGTTACTGCCGTTTTCGTGGGAGGTACAGAACATATTCCTTTATCACATTTCAACAAAAAGTGAAAAATGATAAAATTCGAGTTGATTCCCTTTTCTTTGGAGGAGTCGATATGTGCATATAGACATATAGATATGTTTACGGTGAATACTACAAGTAATTGAAATAGCAAGTTTTTGTATTTTAAATTTATTACATTATGAGTTTAAAATTTTAAATGAAAAATAGTTTAAACTTTTAATCAAAGAAAAATTACAAAACGAAATCACATAAATTTCATAAAGTTATTTTACGAACAATTAATATTCTTATCAATTCATAAAAATTATCTCAAAATTTACAAAACATTTACCAGAATAATATGTTATTTTTTTATAATTTGTTTATACAATTTTTTAATATTTGATGCATAAAACGTTGAAAACATAATTACTTTAGGTCCGATACTATGTTCCATAATGTTAATGAATTATTAAATTTGGACATAGACGGCAGCATATTATTAGCTTTTGCTGACGATACTGTATTATTTACCAAGGGTGATAATTGGCATAATGTAGGAAAAACGGACTGAAGATGCTGTCAGTGCTTGATAAATTTGTATAAGACGAATAGTATAGTGCTAATGATTGGAGCAAAATCAAATTCTATTCTTTTCGCGTTGTCTAGTTAAAACAAACCAGAGCAAATAATAATAAAATTACTTAATAACAACTATGAAAAAAATAAATAAATGTAACTAATACTTGCGATAAAAACTTAAAGTATATATCTAGAGCAAGGCCAGCTAAACACTTAGGAGTAATATTTAATGTAAATATAAAATAAAAACCTCACGTCGAAATGGTAGTAATGCGCATTAGGAAATGTTTTTATGTTTTCAAAGAGCTACGGAATATCTTGAATATTCTGAGTCTACAAATGGTATCCTTTTTGCTGCAGTTCAGCCAATACTCGTGTGTAGAATAATCGTGTGGGAATCAGCTCGTAAAAATGTATTGGAACCATCAAAATATATAATGCGTAGAGTACTTATCAGAGTAATAACGAAGGACTTTAATATTAATCGCCGACATAACACGAATAAGTTAATCGAAAAACTAAAATTATTAACGTTAGGAAAGTTCAAAATAAACTGTCAATAATGAAAATCTACAACATCAAAAAAGAATTTGAATTTCATAATAAACACAACGCAAGAAGGGAAAATTAAGGCCGATAAAACAGAACGCGACTTTAATGGAAAATTATTATAATATAAATATAGGTGTACAATTTTTCAATCGCTACGAAATGATTTTTAATTGATTTAGAACAACATTAAATCGTAATTAATGATGGAAAAAATCTATACATTCGATCATTTGACTCGTGTCTCATTATTATTATTATTATTATTATTATTTATCTTTTTATAGAAATCGTTATAGATATTCGGTATTAGTGACACTATATAAACATTCATAATTATATTATTGCGATGTAATCATGGGTAAAATTTTTAATAAATAATTCGACTATAAACTACTTACTCTCGACACAAGCTTGCTCACAGAGAGTAGGTTATCAACTGTAAATTTAAAGACGATTAGTATTGTGTTCTGTATAGTTGAACTTCAATAAATAAAATAAAATTGTTTCCAAAATAATAAAAATATTTTTGACAGTTTAATTAAGAAGAGATTTGAATTAAGCTGTACCAAATAGTGATTGTCTGTTTAACGTCAATCATTTCCTCGTTTTTATTACACCAATCAATGAATGTCATTGAACGTTAAATCGTGTTTTACTTCAACTGTGTATTCGATTTAAGTAACCCGATAATTTTTACAATAACTACGTTTTGTTTGATTCGATTTAATTAATTAATTGACTTAAATGTAACGAATTTAATAAACTCGAGATAAAATGAAAACGTAAGCGGTTTACATCGTAGTATAATGTAATAATCATTTAATAACAATAAACGTAGGTATAAAGCCTACGATTTTGCGAGGATAATGATCTATAACAAGAAAGAGAAAATTCAGAAATAATTATAAAATGTTTAGGTTACCAAACAAAATACACAAGATGTTTTGTGTAACCCAGGATATTACGGTAAAGCTCATTTATCAAAGAATAGAATAAAGTATCCAGCTTATATAAAGAAGATTTTAAGAAAGAATTATTAATAAAATAGAATTGGATAAAAGACGTTGTACATGCATTTAAGTTTTATACGTACTATTTGGAATGGAAAACTAATTCAAAAAATAAACCGACAAAAAAAAAATATTATGTATGTAATATTTAGCAACGTAAAAAATAATACATACCAGAACGTCCAAATAGAATATAAATCATACGGGCCAGAGATACCCGTGGGTCGGCGACGGATACATAAATTATTCCGCGATGATAACACTTATCACATGTTTTATACACAACTGTTAAGGCAAACACATCGTATCATCGCATCCTAACACGATATATTTATAACTTTAAGAAATCATAAATATAAAACGATATTATTTTCTAACGGGATTTTTCTAGAAAAAAAAAAACAAAACAAAATGAAACAAATACTTTCAACAACATTATGATTAATTTATGAGCCCAGTAACCAGATATCAACAATAGAGCATAAGAATAATTGTTTATTGTTTTATTTGAAATTAAAATATCTCGTTTCACAATGATTAACAGCACAAATGGAAAAGGTCGGTTACCGAGGTCGTATAAAATACTTTTATGTTTAGTGGATATATTATTATGTGTAAATATAATTAAATTAAATGTCTGAAATTTTTTATTTATAATTTTTTTTTATTGTAGCTGTTGCTTATTGAACCATCAAACCGATTTGTTTTGAATTCGACATGAGAATTATCCAGATAATATCCGAATACAGACGGTTGTATTTATAACCCTCGAGCATTTCTCAAGTAGCGAAAAACAGGTAATGTGTGGTAAAAAAAAAAAAAAATAAATAAAACGACCGATGTTCGGGTCAAATTCATAGTTGTCCGGGTCTCTGAGCTAAGTGGTCACCGACCCAATGATATTTGTACCCGAGTTTAATCGATTAGAACGAATGTATGTATGTAGTTTAAAAAAAAAAAAAAAGTAGCTAAACACTCTAGCACAGTCGTGCAATTTAGTTAGTTTTAAACACGTTTTACAATGCGTGTATACCGTATGTATAGTAAACCTATAATTACGTATTATTACCATTACGTTACAACGATACCTATTATTATTATTTTGACTTTTTTATATAATAACTCACTGGTTTTTTAATAATATTATTTTAACGTGGTTTAGTGCCTATTGGTCTTTTTTTTATTAGCCTTTATAAAAAAAAAAAAAAATATTTGGCTCGACAATTACTAAAGCTTATTGGTCTTCATGCGACATAATATTATCAGCAGCAGTGGTGTATTTACCGGAGTGGACGTGGGGGATAGAATATATCCCCTCGGTTTTATTTTAATTTAATTTTTTTTTTTTTTTTTTGACTGGTGTAGAAAAATCGTTTTCTTTATTATTATTTTTGGTTATATATTACACGAGTACAGGACGCTATTACCGAGATCACTACACCGTCGTCGTAATAGTTATTCATGTAAATAGTATTAAAATATACAACCGACGCCCGGGGTTCATACTATACTAATGAGACTAATATGATTGGAAATAGTTCGTATCGTTAATCGTGTATCGTCAATTATTACTATCCGGCCATAACCGCATTACTAAACAACATGCGTTTGATAGCTGTTTAAGTCAAAATCTCTCGGATCGTAATAATCTATTAACATTATATACTGCAATACTTAGCGACCCGTAAAGAAGGTAAGTATACTCAAATGTTATAGTTCGTCAAACTTTCCGAACGTATTAAAGGCCATGTAATAATACGTAATAACTAATAAGGTGTACGGTAATATGTATATACTGTATTATATTCTAGGAAATATTTACGCGGGTAATATTAAGTGCGATGTTCGAAATTTCAATAATAAAACAGATAATAATCCAAAATACGATTTATTTTTTGTTCGTTCGCTCAACTCGTCCGTACCAACGAATTTCGACTAATAAAAAACTGTTCGGGCATAATTATTAAAATACATTTATTTTCTTCAATACCGACTTCTAAAAGAAATTACATTCTGTCAAAAGAAAATATTCTATAGAAAACGGCCGAGTGCGATCCTTGGTGGACGCGGTGATATTGTGACGCAGTAAGTGAACGATTTATGTTAAAATGATGATGTTTTTATTGTTTTGTTGAATACAAAATTGTATATTAATGATTTTTCCTCACCATGATTAAAATTGAAATTAAAATTCATTTTTTTTTTTTTTGCGTCCAAATGTCCTCGAGCCCAAACGGCCGCGTTAATTTGTCCTATGTCGATTAATTGTTAAGGTACCGACTCACGTTGCAATCGTTTTCATCAGACTAGCTTGATGTGAATTTTCATTTTGCTAATTTTCTTCCCCTCCCCCCATTGAAAAATTCCTAAATACGTTACAAATCGGCGGGATTGTTTTTTCGCCGAACAATTTACGATTTTCAAAAGTGCTCATTGGATGATCGTGTACTTCTAAACGTAATAATATGCCATTACTCGATTTTTTTGATGACAGATAACGATAGTAGCTATCATCGAAATATTCCACGACGAGTAGGTATTTTGCCGATTTATTTTCTTGCGTTTACTATACGATTCTCTACTGAATCGTGACAGACACGTGCGGTGTGCACACGACGCCCGGACAATACGGATTCGCGTGGTCGGACGCGGTGAATATCGCTGACACTATCGAAACGGATTTCGCGGTCGCGTCGTCACCCGGCCAAAAAAAATAAAAATAAAAAATCGACTAAATTACTGTTCGTCGTATAGCTATAGTTATTCGAGGAAAACACAATGTGTGGGGACGTGAAAATCGTACTGAAATTCGTGTCGCAGTTGAAATTCTCATGTATACGGTCTGTTAAACGAAACGCTCTACGTAACGAGTTATTTTTCTATGAAACCGTGATATGTTTACTCAAAAACGTTTCTGTTCTACGAACTAATTTTCAAATATAATTGCGCAAACAATTTTCAAATTCTCAAGTGTACTTAAAATTATTGTGATTTATAAAGTACGCTCTCCGTTCGCGACATGAGAGTGTACACATATAACATGATACATATATTATTTACCTAACTAATTACTGCCTTAAATAATTATCGTACGAGTATTGTCTAAGATTATTGGATACGATAGTCGATTGCCAAATACGATATTGCAATAAAAAACATTTTTTTTTTAATGATAATTTCTACTCAGGATTCGGCAAGTAATTTCTGTTGGAGTCCGCAAAACTAAAATTATACATAAACGAAGTCCAAATGTATTTTATTACATTATTCAATAGTTATTACAAAAATGTTAAATATTATTTGAAGATTAAACATGCATTTTAATGTTGTATGAGAAATTTCGTTTCTTGTCTTTGGCTAGTAACTTGAAATTGAGAACTCTTGTAGAACATCTAATACGTGATATATCCTCAAGGCACAAGGTGAGAATCCGTTAACTTTGTCCCATACTTTTTTTTATAAAAAATTGATCATAGAAAATAACGCCTTTTTTAATAATCACAATGTAAATTAAAATAACGTACTTATTAAACTATAAAAAAAAAAGTATGTAAACGGTCCAGATTACCGCCGTCCACGGTCCGGATCTGGACTGCGGTCCGCTAGTCACAGACCGTTGCTCTAACTAACTACTTGTCACTGTTCTTTTATTAGTTGTAGAAAATTACAAAATAATATACAATTTATATAACATGTCGGGCCGCAATTCACCTATATCTACGTCGTCACCAAACGTCTAAGGCGATTTCCGAACACGGTGTTGTGATGACGTCACGCGGCCGTGAAACGACGTAAGGTCGACGTAGTGTCGGAAAACGATTTACCGTCCGGTGGACGGCGTCGCTCCTTCGCAGTGCAATGGAGAGGAAAATCGTATCGAACGCATTATAATACTACGACTCAATTGATAATGGAAATAACGTTTTTTTTTTTTCGTTTGTCGTATTTATAATATAGTGATCGGGACAAACGTTCGCATATTATGATCTATCGCTAGCAGCTATGAATGCTCATTTAAACGGATTAGTTTTAATCGATATATTATGCTAAAATGTAATTCGACGAGTCAAAAGGCGTGCCGACAAATAATTCAATAATTATGAAAGTAATTTTTTTCACAATATACTCGAAAGTTGGAAATGATGAAAATAGTATTTTCTGACTTGTTGTGAATCATTGAAAAGCATTGAAACGTTGATATATACATATTATCATACATTTTGATGACAAAATGATTTCTATCGAACGTTCGACGTCTGTGGATCGTCACAACGAGAGGAAAATGAATTTCTGACGAATACAACTTTTTTTTTGTTTTTGTTTTTTTTTTTTCGTAAGACGCCTTTTGGTAAATACACACGAAATGAGTTCAATCACACCCGAAAACCCGTCGTCCGCCCTCGCGTATACCGAAACGCCGTGTTGAATCTCCCTTTTTACGTCCCGTACGATGCATCAGTGTCGTCTATGGCACAAAGTGCCAAAGTGAGTGCAACGTTTCAAATGGACAATAATTATTATCACCGAGACGGGGAACATTCGTTTTGACGTCCGTCCATCGTGACGTCACGGGAATATAATACCGTGTCCCAACAGTGTCGGGAGTCGGAGACCGACGCCGTCTGCCGTCGGGAACGCGGTCGTCGTACGACAGCGGAGGCCATATCGTGGTTCCGGCGGGCGGTGGCCTTACAATATCCCGGCAGTGGTACGGGGGCAGCCGCAGGCGGAGTGAACCGACGGAGAAGCTATGGAGGTGGACTTGGAGCCGTCCGCCGTCTTACGTTCCGTTTTTCTTTTTTTAATCCTAACGACAGTCAAGTGTCGAGTCGTCGTCAACAACCCAACAGGATCGCACGTATTCGCGTTGATCGTGTGTTCTTCGCAGCGTTTTAGACAAAGTTAGACAACGTCAGTACTTAATGCACTTTTATATTTGATACGTTGGCGCACAGTACAGTATAATGGACATTATTATTATTTTAATTCTAAATATATTCGTCGTATCTCAATTCGTGTTTTATTTAAAACTCGTTATTAATACAAAGAAAACAAAAATCTCACGAATCTCAGCTCTACTATAAATACGACGAGATTTCAAAAACGCTGCTGACGGCGACGACGTGGGGTTCGAACGTTAAATTTAGACGCCACTACGTAGGTACTCGTGATTCGGTAGTAAAGCCGTTTCATCGACGACCGGGAACGAAATCGAGGGAATATTTTGACTATAAATAGACGATTTTTTTTTTCACTTTCCACTCCGACACAAATGTGTGGTAGATGACTTTTGATTAGTGGTAATGCCGTTTCGGTGTTCTATATTATAACGGCATGCCGGTGACAAAAACAGAAACGAAATAAATATCCAGTGGATAAGTGGCGATGCTGCCCGTGGAATAAACAGATGAATTCACTTACAACACTTAAATTTTATCGTGAGCGGTATTCGAAATGATTTTGTTTCTGAGACGATACA
This sequence comes from Therioaphis trifolii, assembly GCA_027580255.1. Taxonomy (NCBI): domain Eukaryota; kingdom Metazoa; phylum Arthropoda; class Insecta; order Hemiptera; family Aphididae; genus Therioaphis; species Therioaphis trifolii. The sequence continues at coordinate 25,544,176 of CM050406.1, forward strand.
CTTTATAAGGTGTATTTATTGTTCTTAAAAATAAACGATAGTTTTTCTGCACTTGATGACGATGGCGTTTAAAAATAAGTTGAACTAGTCGATTGAATACGGTAAAATGTATTTTAAACGATTTCATAAACACGATTTCAAATATTACTACCTTTTTTCGTCTATTTTTGTTTGTTATATTATAAATCATTCATTTGTACATTTGATATTTTTTTTACATACAATTATGTGTAATTTATTAAAAGCCTCAGCTCTCTGTCACCTATAACAGGGGGGAGGGTTGTGAACCTTTTCCGAGTCGAGTGTCAAAATGTTCCAAACAAAGTTTTCTAAAACTGTTCGCGTGACCCCCCCCCCTAACACAAATAAGAAAGTTTAACGAAGTCAATACGTACTAAAAATGTAATTATATTTTAATTTGAACTTTTTAAAAATGTTTTCATGAATAAAAATTTTGTAACAGAGTATCTAAATATTTTATAATTTTAGTAAAACATTTTTTTTTTCGTTTTATCGGTCGAAGTTTTTTTTTTGCTTTGACTCGAAAAAATTGACTACACAGTATAAACTTGCAAGATAAATTACAAAAAAAAAAAAACTAAAAAGTCGGTACGAACCACTTTTTTTTACGTATGACACATTTATATGGCCGACAGTGAATTGTAGACTTCCAACATTTCGATGTCTGCATTTTTCACCACTTTTCCATGTAGGCGATTTATTTATATTTGTGATATTAGTAAAGCATTAGAAATATTATAAATAAATTAAAATCTGAAAAAAATTGTTTCATCGTATTTATTTTGGTTACCATTTCATAAACGTGTGATTCAAATTATTATTTTTGTTAAAATTTAGAAAAATTAAAAAAAAAAAAAGTTAAAACTTCAATTTTTTTTACGCGCCGTTGAAATTTCGTGAACGTGCCACTTTTGGCACGTGTGCCATAGGTCCACCACACCTGACCAATAAATTCATCAATTAGCTCCATGAAGAAATTCACGTATTCATTCACATGTGATATTATTATTGCGTTTTACAGGTATTCTTTCGCCTACACAGTTAATTAATTTCAATCGATATAAATGTTTTTAATTATGTTCCTAGACACAGGAACATAAACACTGTTTTCCGGAGTCGATCAATAAAAACGAATTGAAGGTAAGAATAAAAAAAAAAAAAAAACGAAAAATAACCTTTAATGCTATCAAGTTATTAGTATACGATAAAAATACAAGTTTAACTCTGAATGCATATTATTACTATTACAATAATACGTCCACGAGCCTTTTTTTTTTTACGCTGTTAATTATTTGTATTTATTATAAATACAGTAAAATACGCATTTTACATGCATGACGTCATGTAACGAATCGAGTTAATAAAGATTAGTTGATTTGTTTATTTTTTTATTTATGTTTTTAATTAACTATAAAACTGTAGTATTTAATTAAAACAAATAATAATCCGCATACGTATTATACATTTTTTTTAATGTTTCGCTGATTAATATATGATATCACTTGACAGCGAGGAATATACCTACGTCATATAAGACTTATTTGGTATTAAAGTATATATCATGAAAAAAAATAATAATAATAATAATAGTAATAACAACAACACGAAAGTCGATTTAATATTAATTTGCGTATTTTTTTTTTATTTTAGACAATCGACCTCGGACAAAAAAACGAACGTTCATATCCGACAACGGATTATTATTATAATTATTATTGTTATCATTATTATAATTATTATCTGTAGTTCCGGCGCCATAACGATAATGTCCCGTCGTAAATACGCACTCGACTAATTAAAACGGTTGTTAATTCGGGCGGAACTCGACGTTACGATATTAAATTATTAAACCGTAAACATGTCACAGGTGTTAGGTAGGTGCACGGCAGCAGCATGTGCCGTATACGGCGCGTGCGGACGGTGGCACCGACGACGGCCGTTTGCCTCTTGCTCAAACTTTTATGACTTGTGCCAACACCTTTGGATTTCTTGGAGGGCCACGGCCGTAAAGATATAGTGACACGTCTACGTGCGCGCGCATACATAGTACGATACGCGTTGTTCCATTCATCTCAAATTAAATATTAATAAACGCACACACTGTACTCCGGCATATTATTATATTTTTAGAGCGCCTCTCCCTTGGCAAACTCCTCTTGCAGCCACGTAGATTTTCAGATAAACCGCAGGACCGTTTGAAACGTTCCTTTTCTTCTTTTAACACGATGCCGACTGATGTACAAAGTGTCATATACACACATATACTCACACACACACACACACACACACACACACACACACACACACACACACACACACACACACACACACACACACACACACACACACACACACACACACACACACACGCACACACACACGCACACACACACACACACGCACACACACACGCACACACACACACGCACACACACAATTAGTAAGTTTGTGCTGCTTTGTTGACTAGAAAAGCCTATTAATTACGATCGCGCGTACAGAAAATAGTTTTAGATATACGTACATTCTTCGCGCGATAAACTAAACGTCTGAAATGTTAATTTCACTTCGACTTTGTTCGGTTAAGAGTTTAAAACGACTAATTTATACACCGTGACAATATTATTCCGCAGTCGTGACGTAAAATAAATTGTAGTTTTCGAATTTGGAATTGATAATTGAAAAAAAAAATTGTAAATTCCGCGAATTTTATGTCACAAATACATATACGCGTACGGTATTACGCTCCGGAAATGATATTGCGCGAAATAAATTTTGAACAGTGCAGCGTAACGGGGGAAACTATTCGTGGTCCGCCGAGTAATGAACAATTCAGACAACACTTGCGGAGTAAGTGTTCGTCACGGAGTACTTTGGCCGGATGACAAAGCGTCCGTGTGGTATTGTATTATGAGCAGCAGATAAGTTCGTAATGGGAAATAAAGTGAAAAAGAATAAAAAATAATAACTCTATAAGTATCAAATAATTTTTTTATTATTATTATTTTTTTTTTTTTAATACAGATCATATTTTTTACTGATTAACAAATGAAATCGAGTAAAAAAACACGATTGCGACAAACGTTTTGTTTTTTAAATAAAAACGTGAAACCGTCGGATGTTTTCAAATCGGTGATTTCAAAATTAAAAGTGATGTATAATAACGCGCGATATTTTACGCATTATCGTCTGCTGCCGTCCGCATTGGTCACTGAACAGAGCCGTATGATAATTGATTAAAAACGAAATCCGATGAAGCATAAGTAATGATTTACGGCAAACAATACACACGCACGCGCGCGTGCATGAAAAATAAAAAAATGAAATAAAAATAAAAAGGTAACTGCCGAGTAATACTTTTTAATCGAGCGGAGAAAAAACAAAAGACCCACGAGTATATCTGTCGGTTTTATTTTATTTCTCGACAGTTAATAATATTCTCTCGTCGACGACGTGCGCATACTTCCACCGCAACGCGTCATCATCGTTTCGACACACATACTCGTATATACGCACATTATTATTATTATTATTATTATTATTATTTTATTTATTATTATTATTATTATGTATTATTTTTTATTATTTTACTTATTATTATTATTATTATTTAATCCGTCGTCGACTGTGTGTGGGAGATGATATTATTATAACAAACGGTCGGAACGACTACGCGGCTGCGTTACCGCCCCGCACGGTCGGGTGACAAGTCATCCCCCGCCGAGGAGGGATTGATACGTTCAAGCGCGAAACGAATCCCCCGAACGAATGATTTTAATATAAAATATATTATTCCGCCGCGACGGAATACTAATATATTAACGAAAAAAAAAAAAAATTGAAAAATTAACTGAAAACCGCCGGCCGAGGAACGAGCTATGCCCGGTACTATTCGTCGGGGGATCGGGATTTTAAAGATTGGATATCGTATTTGTTTTGATTTTTTAATAGAAAAATTATACACATTTATATACGCAGAACCGTAATCCGCGACCGATAATTCAGTGAAATTTAACCTCGACCAGCATTAATTAATAGAGTTTTAAGGCGACGTTTCGAATAAATGTCGATCTGCCGTAAGGAACGAATATCGCGCTTATACGGATAAATAATTATAATTAATAAATGTCGAATCGTTATGCGATGAGATACGCGATTCGTCCAACTAATGTATGAATATATTTTACTCGGTGCAAGTCCAACGCAGGGACAAAATAACAAATGTTTAATCAATGATGAACGAAATCGTCAATGTGAGTATCAGTTGCTAGTTCGCTTATTATTTCTGAATACATTTACAATGTAATATAATATTATTTATTTAGTTTAATGTGTTTTTATACATATTTATTCAAACGCTCCGATATCCGGACATTGCTTAGATTTCGTTGGTATTTTCGTCAAAGTTCATCCTATGGGGAAAAAAAAGTCTTTCCGAAATAAAATCTATCCTGGTGGCACACGAATGTGATCGACGAGTTACGTATTTTTAAATCACCGACATAGGCGGACCCAGACTTCTACATTTGAGTGTGCCCAACCTTTTTTGTAGTAATTTTTTAGAAGGGTAAGCTATAAACAAAATTTAATTCAACTGTTTATGGAATTTTTTCAGCAAATAATTTTTTCCATTAGACAATATATAAAATATATTAAAAATATATTCTCGGTTTCCGAGATAAAGCAATATTTTTCGCTAAAAATAGTTACCACCACTATTAGACTGATTAGACCGAAGTTTTTGTATGGAGGACAATAACATCGAATAAAATATATTCAACATGACGATAAACGAGTACGATGTAATGATTTTACTCGTCTAAACATCCAGGCTTCGTTATTAATGTAAAAAAATAACGATTGATAAAAAATGCACGTAATTATTATTTCAGAGACTGAACTCTTGCAGTTTTACTTATGAAAAACTGAAATTTAATTGATGTGTATTTATAGTTAGTAAAATTTAACTATAATAATATTATAATTTATAATGTATTAAATTATTTTATTTATACTATAATTTTTTTTTTTACATTAGAGTGTGCCCTGGCACACCCCGTAGATCCGCCTATGATCACCGATATCGATAAACATTGCAACATCTAGTAACGCAAATAACTATAATATGCAGATGACTTTTTTGATAATTCAAAGTCGGAGGGACTTGTGGAAAATTTTTAATTACCGAATGTTCGAATCGTCGTAAAGAGTGAAACGTCGAGAGTGCAGAAAACAAAAAATAATCCGATTGTCGGGGTTTGTTAAAACTACTTAAGTATTGCGATAACTCGACGTTGGCGGAGAAAAACGATCTGCGTGTATAGATAATATTATACCTAATAATTATTGTAAACGAATCACGAAAATATCGTAAGAATGTAAATTTTACGAAAAAAAAACGCACCCGCCCCGCGCCGGAAATGAGCGTGTGAGTAGTAGTCGTTGCGGTGGTCTCGATGGTCGTGGTGGTTTTGGTGGTGGGGGTGGGGGTGGCACGTGGTGTCGTATGACCGTGCAACGACCGTCGAAACAGCAGCCGCAGCCGCCGCCGCCCTCGCGTCGACGTATTACTATTATTATTATTATTATTGTTTTTATTGCAGTGGCGTTTGGAAACGGGCGCGCGAGCGATTTATGGCCGGAACGTTTACGGTATTTTTCCCGGCCGACGCCGACGGGACGTGATCGTCGGGACCAGCCGCTAAAACCCCATTACGACGACGACGACGACGACTGCGGGGTGACGGTATAGGAGTAATAATAAGTCACGTGCACGTACGTTCGTGTGTATCCGGTCGGGTCTCGGTCGGTCGACCCGAAAAATGTCGTGCAATTAAAACAGAAAAAAAAAATTAAGCACTCGTATGTAAAGTATAAAGTAGAATTCAAAACAACATTTTAAATAATAAGTTAATACGGTAAACGAACAGGAAAAGTCTACTCAGCAAGCATACCACGAAACCGGTTGGTTAAGGTTTATTTATATTTGTTAGCGAATTACTATACCGAATACGAAATGAACTTGATTCAAATAATTAATTCTAATAGTTCTAATATTCGAAATAGATTCTAGTGAACGCTAGCGTTTCTAAAAAAAAATTGAATTTAAATTTCATTTTTAAACTAAAATGATTGTTGCAATACACTCGCAATGCAAATTACTAATTATCAAGTCACTTTATAATAACTATCTATCTGATTTCATTACATTTTATTGTTTTAAGAAATACAGTACAAAATACACAAAATCAGTCATACTCGGACCTTGGGTATTCTTCGCTCTTCGGACTAAATATCGTGAAGGATCAATTTGATGTTTTATAAACGATACACAATTTCTTTATTCAAACGATTCTGAGCAAAACTTCAGTGTAACAAAATACCGTTTATATAAAATATTATATTACTATTTTTATTTTAATTGTCGGTAACTTTTTATTTTTATGAAAACCATTTTAAAAGTTTTTTTTTTTAGAACAAAAGAGATATTTTTTTTAACAAAACATTAAAACACGATGTTCCATCTGCATCTAACGGTTTACATAGGTAATGTTTGAATTGACCAGTCATTTTTTATAAATATTTTAAGTTAAAAATATATGTTAAAACAGTGGATTCCTTAAAAATGTAAAAATCGTATAATAATTTAGTTAAAAGCTTCCAAAAAAATTCTTACGAACGATGTTTGATACTTTTCAGCATCGTTAGTCAAGTACACAAATAAGGTCATATTAAATTTTCAGAACTCTTTGTCAAATATTAAAAATTGTAATAAAGATACACTTTAAATAACGAGGTATTTTACAAGTACTATTTTTATTAAAAGTGTAATTTTTCTTTTTTTACCTTTCGTAAACTATAAAACAATATTTCTTTAATATATAATGAAAATTTCAAGCTTCTAGCAACACAACTTTTGTAGTAATGACTGAATAACTCAAATCGATTTCGTGTATAGGTCACGTTTACGGAAAAATCTCGACGTTTTTACCAGGTTTTTCGGCAGTTTTTCTTCGCGCTCGGAAAAACTGTTGATAAGCGAGAAAAACAAACCCCGAAAGTACTGTCGACATGCGATTTCTAATCTATAGAATCGCCGGGTGAAACTTGTTGACAAAGCCGAGTGTACCGAAAAGCGTTTCCGGGGAAAAATAAACCTATTTTCAAAACCAACGGACGAATTCGCAAAATCGAATAAGACGGAACGATTTCGTTCTAAAACCGTTACGCGTTCGATACAATATTATATTATTTTATCCGTACGTCTGGCCGGAATCGTGTTTTCTCATATTCATACGTGTGTCTACGCGAAGTATAAATAAACACATAATCGTCCGAATCATTAAATAAGAAAATACTCTGACGGTGTAATAAATTAAACTCGTTTGCCGGCACGGCCGTATTATCGTCTCGTACGCGGTGCGACGATACACGTAACGACGTGATATTTAATAATAACGACATCGTGTTTCCCGAGACGATGATACGTTTACGGTTAGATTTCGAAGAGAAAAAAAAGCAAAAAAATTTGTATTCCGGCCTCCGTCGGGTTCTTTATTTCTTTTCGGTGGCCGCCGATGGTACGATTTCCCACTCGGTACGGGTAAGGGCCGCGCGTTCGGGTCATCGAAAAAGGGGAGAAAAAGGTCCGTTTGCCCCGCGATCGTCCCGTCGTCGGTCGGTCGGCCGGGGGACTCGACGTCGGTCGCGTTCCGGCCGTGTGTTTTCTTCCGAACGGACGACGGGAAATAATACGTTAAACGCGCGCGCGCGCCCACGTGGTCGTAATATTTATTTTTACATACGCACGCCATGGAACGTCACGCCGTCGCTATACGAGACGTAATAAAAAAATGTACGGAAATTATGACGTGACGGTGAGCGATGCCGGAGGACAGTGAGAGGGGTCTAGCCACGGAGTAATAATACACAGAGATCTATAGGCATAGCCTGGGGCGGCGGTAACTTCGGGCAATACCATACTTACCAGAGTAGATGATGGTTATAGGTCGCCGTCCTGTGAATTTTTTTTTGTTTTTTGTTTTTTGTTTTTTTTTTTTTATAAACAGACGGACTTGGAATCATTTGACTTATTATTATTATTATTATAATAGTTGTTATACTATTTTGTTCTAAATAAATCAATCAATATTCAATTTTTGTTTTTCTCGGATAAACATTTGGATCAACCGACCTCTTGTATAAGATTGAATGCTAGCGTCGGATGTAGGCCTAAAACAACATAATATAATATGGAAACGAACACGGTTATGACGCATTATTTCGTTATTCTAAAAATTAAATACTTATAGGCGAAGTTTTTATTATTTATATTTTTACACCATATTAATATGTTGGAACTCGATAAAAGTAAAATGAGAAATTAAGCTTTGGAATAAATCCAAAGAAATTAGATTTCGTTTTGCCTTTTTATAATAAAGATACGAAAAACAAAAATTAAAGTCCATTCACACCGTAACACGAATTGAAATTTCAGATTTTAAGTGAAGCAAAAGATCAACATCGGATAGTTAATATTATTAATATAATATAATTAAAATTATTCTATGATTGCATTTTTTTTTCTGGAGACAATTTTCGTAATAGTGGAATTTGTTTAAAAGTTTCGCTTTAGGAAATATAGCAAGGGATAATTGCTGAAATTTCGAGGAAAAACGATAAAATGAGCAGTAAACGAGATGCTGACCAAATCGATTTTAGTGATAAAGCCATAATTCTGAAAGCAATACAGCAAGAATTTTATGTAATATAGTGTTATATTGTCACACATTATACTGTTATATAATGTAACCCATTATACTATTACATACTTGAGTAAAGTTTCAACGAATGTTTATATTATTTGGGATAAATAAAATACTTTAAAAAAACAAAGATTTTAAAAGATTTTTTTTTATTATTATTTATTTTAAGACTTGAAAATGCAATTTCAAAAAAATAATCTCAACGATATAATCACAATCGCTACAAAGTATACATTATGCACAATAAAGATGAACTAATTATCTGTATTAGTGGAATACATGAGAACCGAAAAGAACGTAAACATGATGTCGAGAAAGCTACGTTCTGTCAATAGTGAGCTGGTCTTAGCAAGTGTGAAATTAAATGCGTGTGTGCGCGAACGGGGCTTTATGTCATTCTTCGAAATGACGCTGAGAGCACGTGGGACAAATTAAAACCAAAAATAGACTATACTTGGATGAGACGTAGGTTTCGGCACCGTAGTGCTCTAAACGGTCTGGTCTACACCGGTCCAGACCGGACAGGACCGGGCCGGACCACGGTCCAGTCTTTTCGGTCTTTGTGTACAGGACTCAAACACGATCCGGTCTTTTTCGGTCTTTGTGTAATTTAATCCGGTCCGGTCCGCCTTCGATTTCAGTATGACATAAGTTTTGATAACAGAATCACGGTCTTGTCTGGTTTATTTTAACACGTAATACAATATATGTAGATTGTAGAATTATATAATTAACACGTTCAATTCGTCAATCATCGTAATATTTCCTGGAACGTTGTGGTGGTGCGGAAGGGGTGGATATTTTAAATTTATTTATATAATCGAAAGATATTTAATAACTTTAAAAAAATATTTAAGATCATTTTTTACAATCGGTCCAGCTTGGTTTCATTTGTATAGTTTTTTTTTTCAAATCGGTACAGTATTGGTCTTTTATAATGCAATAAAAATGAAACGGTCCGGTGCAGTCTGGCTTGAATTTTTTTTTCGGTCCGGTCCGATCCATTTTGGCTTAATTTGTTTTTTTATCGGTCCGGTCCAGTCACGGAATAGGTGAAAATGTATAAGTCCGGTCCGGTCGAAAAAAAACGGGCCGTGCAGAACACTACTGCACCGGGATCCGATGTATAACAATGACGTTTTATTAAGCGGATCGGACTAATTTGTATCCGATAACAAGTCTCTGTACGCAAAAATGAGAGCACGTAAGTGGATGTCATTCAGTAAATTTCAAAGATGGAGGTTTTTTCGCCCAATAAGGTATGTTACAATTAACGCTCACGTTTCGTTCTTGTCCAAACAAAAGTAAGAAAAAAAACGATTTGGTTTCCGCCCAGAGAAATGTTTTTTAAAATTATAAAAACGCGCTGGTAATAAATTACTGTTATTAGTTTTGAACATTTTTTAATTTTCGATTATCGTTTCAAATATAGTCTGAATTTCATTAAACCGTTAAGAATTAAAATCGAAACGACAAGAGCTAAATTAATTACGATTCTTGCAATACTTCTGAGAAGTCTGACCTTCTGAGAAGGCCAATTAACACGGTATTGGTTCATTAATTCAATGTGCCATAATTTTGTTTTTTTTTTTTTAATTGTTATTTATATTTTATTATTTTTATATCAATTTTTAATCGTACTTAATAATGATATGGTTAAAACGTATTATAAATAAATAAATAAATAAATATATATATATATATATATATTAAATATTTATTTATTTATATTTATATTTATTTCTTTATTTTAAATTTATCCATTACACATATTTACATTACATTGACATTAATTACGGGGTTAATCACGAAGATCTGACATGTGAAATAACTTTCATTCGATACTTTAAATATTTTTTTTAATACAATATAACTGTTCTATTACAAATGTTTTCAATTTTTTTATGAATTCATGTTAAAATTTTGATTTCATTTTAAAATTTCATAAAAAATCAAAATACCAATTTCATAAACCTGATTTTTAGAAAAATGTTAATACTTAAAATTCTAGTAAAGGTTCATCCATTCATTTCCAACCACTTTTTAAAGTTTTTTGAAAATTTTAATTATATTGTCTATAATTCATTTATAATCTAATATTTTTCGGAAAAATAAATCTCAATTCTAATATAATATTAATCGAACATAAAACTATTTAATTCGATAACTAGACATAATTTTCAAAAAGTTTGACAAATCATAATTAATAATTAACGTAACTTTTAGAAGACATTTTACTTCCGATATTTTTCCAAAAATCTGGATTATAAAATTAAAATTACATGTTATAATAATAATAAAGCAATCGATAAAACATTTTCAGTAGATAATCTAAATGTTTTTATTTGTTGTAATGAATAATTTTGGGTGAAATTAAAACGTGATCGTTAGCCAAAAGGTACCTTACTGGGGCAGTGGTGGACGCAGGGGCTTCGACCCTATTCTGGAAATTGATAACATCGGCTATTTCAAACGCGATTGCGATTCCAACGATTCCTACCGTGGGTTCAAATGACGGTACGGTTATTCCAGTGATGAATAATTAAATTTCGTTGCACGACGAGTTGAAATACAAAACTAGCCAATGTGGCTATTAGATTCATTTATCACCATTCACCTTCCCGTAGATCTTATTTCCACGTTTACATTCAGCCGGGTCTACTGCTCCTGACGCTGCAGAATCAACTCACACAACTCTGTGGCACCGTCAAAGGCAGCGAGTGTTTACGTCGCTTTAACCTAACCGGAGCAGTTGCCGAGGCGTTGCCCGTTTGCGCCGAAACAAAAAAGATTAATTTTTACCCATAGCCCATTTGCCTGCCCAAATTTACCTGCATAAACAAAATTATAAAATATTAATAACTAAACAAATCGGTTGCACTTCATCATAAAACTGTTATGTTTATATTAAAATTCGTCCTAGCGCGTTTCACATGATCTCGAAAAAATGCCGTATAATAAGGTAACAATCGTAAACGGAAATATTTTGCCGCTTTCAATTTACATCTTAAGCTCTAAGCAGTATAATAGTCATTATAGCTAGGTGTTTGTGAAATAAAATACAAGAAATATATGTGATAGCGAAAATTTGTCAGTGAGATTGAAAAATATTTACACTGAAATTAATCCGATTCGCATAATAAAACGTCGTGGTTATACATAGGATCCCAGCGCAGTAGTGCTCTGCGCGATCCGGTTTTTTTTTTTTTTTAGACAGAACCGAACCGATACATTTTAACTTATTCCAGGACTGGACCGGACCGATAAAAACAAATCAAGTCAAGCCAGACCGGACCGGACCGTTTCATTTTTATTGCATTAAAAAAGGCCTAGACAGTATCGATTTGAAAAAAAAACTATAAGAATAAAACCGAGCTGGACCAATTGCAAAAAAATGATCTTGAATATTTTGTTAAAACAATGAAATATCTTTCTATTGCACAAATAAATTTAGAATACCCGTCCCTTCGGCACAATCGAGCTACGTTCCGGGAAAAATTACGATGATGGACGAATTGAACGTGTTCATTATATTATAATTCCCTATATAATATTGCATTACATGTTTTAAAATAAACCAGACATAACCACGATTCTGTTATCAAAACTTATGTCGGACTGAAATCGAAGGTGGACCGGACCGTACTAAATCATTTTAGACCATAATACACAAAGACCGAAAAGACTGGACGGTGGTAAATATAAACCCTTTTTTGTTTCGGCGCCAACGGTTCGTACCGGATTTGATAATTTGTTTTTCTTTGCCGCGATCGGGCATTTCCCGCGGCGAAGTTAACTCGTATTCGATCTCCGAACAATGGATCGAGCAAGTTGAAACGATTGCGGCGACCACGACGCTCTGTCTGCCGAGTTTAATTAACTACGTGCGGTGTTTCAAAAAGAAATAATATTGACGTCGTCGTCGTCGTCGTGGGTGAGCGGAATTACGGCGATAACGCAATGTCGTGTGCGTAAACAACGGTCGAGTAATAGTCGAAACGCCGACGGAGAATAACGCGATTTCACACCGAAGGCACGACTTGTGCAAGTGTGTTCACGCACGGCGCTTTAGTCAGGCAATTTAACAGCGAACGCGTGTCGGGTACGAGATCTAAATCACGGCGTTTCCGTTTATACAGACGTTCTCAAAACTTTTCTCGGTGAGACTAGTTTTTTTTTTTTTTTTTTACTAAACTGTACATTTTGATGATTAAATAAATCCCATTCCGTATTGGCTTTATTGGAATTTTTTTTTGTGAATTTCGCAGAAAACAATACAAATATTATGTTAAATAATAAATAATAGAAAATCAATGGAAAATGCTACTGTCACTAGTCGTTCGAGTTAAAATTATTTTTATGATTAATTGTGATACGATGACACAACTCTATTTTTTTTTTTAGAATAAATATTATTCGAAATATTATCGATGAGCCACCAAATGAATTCAATCGTGACCCGTTTCCATAATTTAGGAATTTCTGATTTAACAGGTTTTGAATGAAACTAAGCGAACCAATGAACAAATGCACAATACTAAGCAATCTATTGATGAAGAATCTATCGGTTTTACAATGATGATTATTTATTTTTTCCGAAAACAATTTGTCTGGTTGTAAACTTGTGCAAAATGTACGTTCAGCTTCTAAAATCAGAAATTGTGTGTAAATGGTACTATACATATATCTGTTCTCATAAGCGTGAGAAAAAACCACAATAAAATTACGTAAAAACTGCATTCATTAGTAAGTAGTATTTACCAATGACAAGATTTTGAAAAGAAATATTTCGTTTAATTTGCTTACTCATAACTCCAAAAATAATAAGACTAGAAACTTGAAACGTTTACCACATATTGACAACACACATTTTTACATACTTGACAAAAATTTCAAAAAAATTCAACCATTTTTTGGCTAATTATAGAACTTTTATAAACTTCTCGTTTTTTTAAAGTTTATTTCTCATAAAATTTTTCTTTTTTGGAACTTAGACTTCACAATTCAATATGAATTAACTCATATACCGTATGATACCGTATTTTCTTTATTTATTTATTTTTTAAATTTTAATTCAGAATTTTTATTCATGGGCATTTAATAAAATTTCTAAACAATTTTTATGAAATCAACTAATTTTACATGTGAATAAAAATATATACTCAACGTAATTCTTATAAAAATTGAAACGTTGAAAGAAAAACATATTTTGAATCTTCCGGCAAAAAAAAATGTCTACTGTGTTTATAATAAAAAATTTATAAGGCTTTGATAAAAAAAAAACCACATCGACAGTGAGACTAAAAACGGTAAAATGTGTAAACGGTATGTACTACACTGAAGTTTTGCTCAGAACTGTTAAACTAAAGAAATAATGATTTATATTTCGTTTAAAATTCAACGCACAAAACACTGGTATCTTTACCGAAGAATGCAGGAATGAAGACAAACTTCCACCCCTATTATCTTACCAGTATTTTTTTTTTATGCGTGTGGCCACATTTTTGGGTAGTTAAAGTTTTTTCTTTCGAAAATTAACTTTTTACATACGTTTGACTAGTATGATAAGAATCGGTTATGATTTACTACGGTGCGTAATGTTTTATGCTTCGATTAATATGTCGAGTCGACGATATAACATGTCTTCACAGTCATCGCAGTTTTATCGCGTAGGTGATATTAGTTTATTATTCAAATTTAATTTTGAAATAAAACGTTACAAGTCCTATTAATATAAATGATTTTCATAACCATACCACGAGTAAGGCAGTGAAGGGATCGATAGAGAAAGAGAGAGAGAGAGAGAGAGAGAGAGAGAGAGAGAGAGAGAGAGAGAGAGAGAGAGAGAGAGAGAGAGAGAGAGAAAGAGAACTTTTGTTGTTTATTATTGAAAGAAGCCCGGCATCTTGATGTCCAGCATCGGGGACCCACAGTAGGCTCTTCATTTTACATCGGTTGTGGCAAGATCCGGGTCGTACGCCGCCGCCGTCGGCACTACGCGTATGGAACGGGCGCGGTTTTATTCGCCATAACTATTTGATGGCTTTTGTCCCGTCGTTATTCGCCGCGTATCGTTTCGCGGCGTATAACAACAACAATAATAACATTACATCGGTGGACGGGCGGAAAACACTAAACGTTCGGCAGAACGTGTCATACAAGGTTTTTATTATGTGGTTCGCGCAGCAGTCGTAGTGAGTACGGCAAGTCGCGGCGCGACCACTTTGGCCGAATGTGAAAAACCTCCTTTACAGAGGATACTTCTTTTTCTCGGCTTTAACACCATCCAAGAGTCTTCGCCGCCACCGTCAAATCTTTCCATATTTCCCTATCCCGGACAATAGCCGTCCAATATGTTCTTAAATCTCGACTTACTCCGCCGAACCACCGCGACGCATCGCTTCCTAGGTCTTTTCCCACCTGCTCGGTACTCTATGGCTGTTCTCGCCGTCTTCGATTCGTCCCTTCGCATAGCGTGTCCGAACCATTGCAATCGTTGTGCCTTCACTTAGTCGGTTATCTTCGGGCTTTGTGTGCTTGCCCGGATTTCGGCATTTGTCCGTCTTCGCCAGCACCCCGACTCGTCATCGTTCATCGCACCGTAAATCCTTCTCGATACCTCATTCTCGAAAGAAAACGGGGCCTTTTCTCCGTTCGCGCTGTTTTGGTCCACACCTGACAAACTATCAGCTCCGGTCTAACTAGTAGTGTTGGCCAACGATATATTTTTAATAATCGTTATCGTATTCATTTGTCCGGTATCGAAAAAATACCGATATCGATATCGATTCATATTTTTACATAATTACGACAAGTTACATTTTATATAATTTAGTTTATTAAAAGCATATTAAAAGTATAGAATACATATTACATTAATATATTACGAATGTAAATTAATTATAAATTATTTTGTACTAAGTGAAAATTATTCATTGAGTATTTATTTATTTATAAAGTATTAATGTAATCGAATATTTCTTCTTCGAACAGTTTTCCCATCAATGTTTCAGAACTTGGGTTCGATTTCATACGTATATGAATTCATGAATAACAGTTGATTGAGTCACTCAGGAGATAACCTAACCGTCGCGACGTGTCCCAATCGTCGTCGAATATTATCACGCAATTAACCGAAATTCGCGAATTACATTATCATCGTTATTGATATTATTATTACTATCTAATGATATTGTAAATTTTAAAAACGAGGCTAAATATATACAAAAAAAAAAAAAAAAAATTTGTTTCATAATGTTCAATTTTTTTTCAATAGTTTTGTTTTACAAAAGCCGATTACTTCTATATTGAGAAAATTTAGTTGTAAAAAGTATGCTCAAAAAGAACTTACATTTAGTAGATCATTTTCCCCTACTGCAGTATCATCCTTTTAGAGAATCGTTCACCACCGAACACACTAAATTCCTATCTTAAAATACTGATCGGCCACCATTATGCCCAGCTAGGCGTATAAATGTCATTAATCTTTTCTTCGTCTCTTCTTCTGCAAATAATTTAATTTACAATAACTCGCTAAGTAAACTTATATCGAAACAACTTAATTAAAAGAAAAGTAAAATTTAAAAAGTGTTATCTCAGTCATTATTAATGATTATCATTTAAGTGAACTCTTGAATGATGACGACATATACTTGTATTTTGTTTAGTTCAATTCGTGCAAATCATAATTAAAACAAAAATAATATGAAATGTGGGGGTAAACTAACGGAGAAAAACATCGGATCTGCAACCAGTGTAAACGGAAAGCATTTATTTCTGACATAAAACAACATGAAATTATTTATATTTTAATGACGAATCAGTGATTAATTTGACATTAAAGAAATAAAACTGTTTTCTTGAAACATTTTCTTGATTTGAACTACGAATCTTTGAAATGGCATTCTGTTGTTGGGTTACCAATATAAATTTAATAAATTGAGTAATTTAAGACGAATAATAAAATGTGTATACGGTTTATATTGACATACCATATCCAATTATAAACGTATATAAATACAAAACAATAATGACTCATAAAAAAGAAGAACGTATCGATATTTGTGAAATTATGACGTTTTGTTCTACATTCTAACCAATATGAAATGTATTATTTAAAATGCGACGAGCTTATTTTGTGATGTCCCAGAAAGAATATTAAAACGAAGAGAGGATGAGATTGAAACAAGTGAATACAAATATTAATCTATCCTTTTCAAAAACAAAATAACAATATAACTGGTACTTTTTGACGGTAAAATTTTGTTAAATCTCAGAATTTTTTCGAAAAAAATAAAGGGGCGTTTGAAATAACGAAAACACAATAATCCAGTTATCATGTTGAAGTAAAGCTATTTAAATTTAAAACTTGAAAATATGAACATAATTTAAAAATAATCCTTAAGTTTCAATTTTAGTTTTCTGTGAATAAAATTTAAACACTTACGAAGAATTTAAACGGAAAAAATGTTGAGGTACTACAAAAACTAAGCTATACAAACCATTGCAACGACAGCCAACATCGCAAAAAGTCATTAACACGAGTAGGCATATTTTTGAGTACTTTCGATCATTCCATTTGTCAAATTCCACAAGAACTTTGTCACAGGTTCGACGAGAATGAACTGACAGTTTCACAAACAATACTTATATATATATAAATTGAAAACATGTAAGAAAGTACGTTATTGCTTACATTGGATAGCAATCATTCAATTTTCTTAAGAATTTGTCCAAAAAAATATGAACAATCACTAAAGCACTCTTTTTCATTTATTTTTCATTATTTTATCGTCTACACAAGCAACATAATGATTGTTTTTACTGAAACCAAATAAAACACTGCTTTGAACATATACCTCCCATCCAGCGCATCGACTTTTTTCTTGGTAGAACTCAAAAGACAAAATTAATTGTTTTTTTTTTTTTTAATTTGTATGTATTATTTTATCAAAACTTTATTTTAACGCTGAAAAAATTATTTTTCGTCGCTATTCCAAAGTTTGAACTTTATTTATTTCATAGTTTCATCTTCTACTCACAATATATGCACCTTTATTGACTAGGTGCTTGTATTCCCTAAACAATTGAGATGTATTTCACTTGTGTATGAATAAATCAGATTTTTTAGAATGGTTTTGCTGTAAGTTACACGTAGATTTACTTTATCTATTTGCATATTGATATTTTTAGAGCCCAAAAATCCGGTGAGATGATGGCGGTGGAAGTTTCCTCTCAGTCCCTTTGGTTCTGCGACGAGATAATGGTGATCCGTATAATTAACTTTTATAAAAAGATAAATTATTTCTTTAATAAAAAGATTCAGAGTAAAACTTCAAGGTAATAATATATATATTAATTATTCAGATCAATTATTTCCAATAAACATTCACAGTAAACAATGCGATGTAAAATCAATTGATCCGTCAAAATTCGAATTAAATAATTTGAAAAAAAGCTGATTTTAGTTAACACACAAATTTTTCCGATTTTATCAATGGCATTTTTTCGTTTTGTTTTTTATTGAATCCACATTATATTTCGAATATGAAATCCTGTAAAAATTGTATTTCATAGAAAAACTCCAATTATTCTTATGTATTTACATTCCAAGTTTTATGAATATTAACTTGACTGATTACTTTTTATAAACATTAAAGTAGAAAATCTACGTAAACATTTGTTGTAAGAAAACCCATGAAAATTCTGACCTTAAAAAACACCCTTAAAAAATACTACCCTGTGAGAAAATGCAGGATTTTAACTATTCTGCGACTATTATTTTAAGGTCTCAAGTGCAGCTTCTCAAATCAACTTCCTAGCAACATCTCATTGGCTACACACAACTGATTTATTTCAAAATTATGATTATGCGATATAACAGTATAGAAGTGTACACGAGATAGATTTATGATGTAACATAGGCATTCGTATTGTGATTATCACATTTTAGTACCTACTCGCATATTTGTAACATTGATGTTCCTACTAAAGGCCCGGTTCACATGGACGCATGATGATACTAATTTTAGACGTTATCGCTGTAAAATCCTACAATACACGACACGCGCGATAATACACCTCCTCCTCGCCGCTCCCCTATCATTGACAAAGAACACCACCGGATCGCATTTAGGAACAACTTAAAATTGTGTAGCGCATCGCGTGTGTGTTTCACAATTTTACATATTTTAACAGCATGCACTCGTCTCCTCGTAAAATATTTTCGATGTTTATTATAATT
Organism: Therioaphis trifolii; assembly: GCA_027580255.1. NCBI lineage: Eukaryota > Metazoa > Arthropoda > Insecta > Hemiptera > Aphididae > Therioaphis > Therioaphis trifolii. The sequence continues at coordinate 25,563,202 of CM050406.1, forward strand.
TGCAGATATTGTTGTGCTTATGTTGATGTATTTAATTTATCATTGACTTTATAATTGTTTAATTGTGTGGCGGAAGGCGGAACTGCGTTGTTTATACCTTAAGTTATATACAGTAATGTATCTACATTATTATTAACATCCTATTTAATATTTGTACGTCTTGAAAATCATGTCTTCTAAACAGGTAATTAATCAATTCAATTATACCTATTACTATTTCATAATTTGTTGTATAAGTATTTAAATGTTTATTATTAAGAACCTAATTACAACAAAAATAATATGTTATAATAAAAATAAATAAAAAACAAGACATTTTGAAGTATAAAATATGCAATTAATTAGAGCAACTTATTTCACATTATTAAATACACTCGTATTTATAATGGTCAAATAAATTTCAAGTATTTTTAAAATACTTTAGGTATATCATTTATAACCCATATAGGTGATATATTTTATTATTATTATGTAAAAAATTAGAATTGTGTGCATTGCAATTTGCAAAGGTACATTATTAATGTTAAATGTAGGTGTCTAAATACTTAAAATTTGTTGGTTAGGTAGTTATTTAATAATAGTTACATATTTTTTGTCATAAAAGATAACAATAATAATATATAATATATATGCACCTCTCAGATCATTTTAATTATTTAAACACTGTAAATAAAAATGTACAGTGGGTTGTTGGATATTTCACTGAAGAAAATAAGTATTCGGTTATACCCTACTGTTGGATAATTACATGTGGCAATCTACATATATCAAAATGGTCAAAATCTGGAAATATCAATACACTCATACAAACATCATTTGAACCGCAAATCGATTGGCCAACGTATCCTGTTAAAATTGTATCAGAATATTTTAGTAAGTACATTATTATGTTTCATTAATTTAAGTTTAGATAGAATGGTTGTTTGTAATTCCTTTGTTAATTCTTTAATATAAAAGCCAAGTTCTGACATTGTTTAATAAAACTATTTTTAAGTTGTTTTATAATATGTTGATGTATAATTGTATATTATATAATAATTACTTCAAAAAAATAACCATGCAACTTATGTTCCTTATTTAGAATGAAAAAAATATTTCTTTTAACCCAAGTTTTACCCTTGATTTCTATAATAATGTATGGTGCTAATTAGTTGTAACTGAATATATCTACTGCAGTCATTTTTTTTTTTTTTTTTTAACTCGCAGCTACCTACTAACCATAGTTAAAGGTAATAGGTATAGGTATATTTTTAATTGTGTTACTCACTAATATTAAAATAATAATTAAATGCATTGCATACCTACATCTTATATTTAATTTTCATTTAATTTCATGATAATTTTATCTTTTTTTTTGTTTACCTATATTTAGACAGTTATGATGAAGCTGCATTCAAAGAACGGCAAATTTTTTTATCTGTTTCATCATCGGAGTCCGAAGAATATGTAGTTCAAGATAAAAATAAAAGAAACAAACATGTTCCTCAAGTTCATGAAGATAGCAGTGATAGTAAGTTCAGTTAAACAGTACTATGTATAGATGTTAATTTTTGCATAAGTAAAACATTTAAGTATCAAAATAATTATAATAGTAATATTTACTTAATTATTCAGTTAAAAAAAAAAATATGAATTAATTTTTATATTTTCACACAGTTTTTAAATTAAGATAATGTTCTTTTAGCATGCAGTAGTGCTTCACAGACACCAATAATTAAAATATTTAAAACTAGTTCCTCATCTAAAATCAGTTCAAAACAAGATAAAATTGATTTGAATACACTTTATCGAGCACTTTATGAAGAAGAGTTAACCACTAATCATTTAAAAAGCAATACAATATCATGTACGTATTTAAACATTGATTAATTATATTTGACTGTTATATATATATATATATATATATATATATATATATATATATATATATATATATATATATATATATATATATATATATATATAGAGAGAGAGAGAGAGAGAGAGAGATCCAATACTTCTTCGTTTCACTCGGAATCAAAAAAATATGCTAGCTTACAATAGTGAAATTTTTATGATTTTAGCTGCCATGAATTTGATGTATAACATGACTGAAGATGATTTAAATGCTGCGCTTGTAACACCCTCAGCTTATGTCTTACCGGGTAATCTAAAATCTTTTTTTATTTTAGCAAAAAAATTATTTCCAATTTTTTTTCTTCGACAGTTCGTTCAACACCTACTGAAACTCATATACATACAACATACAAGTAAGTCATCAGCCATCACAAATAATAAAGAACCGTCAACTTCTACTCACACAAAGTCTGATTTCTCCAAAAACCAGAAAGATATTTATCAATCTATGCACGAAAACATCATTATGACACTTGGATTTGTGAAGAGAATAGAAGGTAGATTAGATGGAATAGAAGCTCAGTTGCAAAGTGGTGTTACAGTTAATACGACAGTAAATAATGATATATTGTCACAACTTCCCATGAAGACTGTCTTGGATGTTGAAGATATGGAAACCAAGTTTTCTACTGACCCCAATTTTAAAAGTCAAATGGTAATAATAATTGTTTGATGATATAGTAAATAAATATTGGTTGAACAAAGTGTTCTAATAAAATATTTAATTGGTATTTTTCAGAGGAATGTTATATTTAGAATCGGAGGAACAAATTCCAAAAACTTAATAAAAAGAACATTACCAAGATTATTTACAAATGAGCTCTCAACTAAATATACTTGGACTGGCTTTAGACAACATAATCACTTTCATGGGCTTCAAATAGTAGAAATTATTAAAGGTAGTTATAAATTAAGTAGTTCTCAAATATAATACTCAATTGATAAATTATTATTATTATTACTGTACATACTAAATTGTTACAATATATTTCAGAAATTGCTTTGAATACATTTTCATCAACAGAATCAGATTTTGAGGCACATGTAAAGAATTGATTCAGACATGGATCTCAATGCTTTGGCCGTGAAAAAAAATGAAATATTTCCCTCTTGACTATAAACTATCATAATTTTTAATAATAATCTAAAACTTCTAAATTTATAAATCATATTATAAAAGTTTTCACGTTGTGTTTTAATATCCTTAAAGTACACTACTTATTATATGTTTTATTGTAAGGTCCATCAAAGGCAGATGGTTTTTTTCTTCTAACATCATTACATTATTTATTGATTTTATCAAAATCGCATATTTTTTAATTAAAGTAGAAAATTTTATTTTTTAATTCATATTTCAAATAAACAGGTTATTAATTTATTACATTGTAATATTTAGTTTCTTCAAAATACTGATCATAAATAATATACCTTTGCAACGTATATTACAAATTATTATTATAGCTATAAAGTTAAGGTTGGACAAGAAGCAAAAAAGCATTTTTTTAAACTTGTAAAACTTGAAAATAAAAGTAACTTGGTAAACAATGATACCTTTTTTTGAAGCTAACAAATATCATAGTAATTTATAGAAGTCTTACAGTTTTAAATGAATTGCTGTATGTATTTAATAAAAAATATACTTCAAATTTCAATACTCTAATTAATGACGAAATCCACCGAAATAATTATGTTTATGTATTAGTTTACTTAATGATTCCCAGCTACACTAAATTATGATTACCAAATGAATTAATAGAATATAATTACTTCTAAAACAAATTAACTTGTGTATTTTAATATTTTAACTAACCTTGACTTTTTAAATAGTTAATGTCCAACTTTGGCTATAATTAAGGCTGTAGATTTAATGATTGTTTTTACTGATGTAAGGTCCGAAAAAGATAGTCAATTCAGTCTATCACTAAAAGACATTTTATGCGTTGTATAAAAGCCGATGAATACAAACAGATTTCCTTGGTCAACAAAAGCATTAATAAAGAAATTATCAGCTCAAAACAACCACTTATAGATGATGATACGTCTTCAGGTCAATATGAACCAATTATAATTCCAGTTGAAAATTTTACATCTACGGCTTCAACCAAATGCTGGTTTACTCCAATATACTTATGAGGTAGTCAATAGTAATAAAGGTACTAATTATGGTTATCCTATTTTAACAGATGATGATAAAAGCATTAATTTAAGTGAAAAGTTACGTAGTTGGGTGATTAAATATCATGTTTCCCATAACTGTGTTGATGAACTGTTGTCAATTCTGATATCTGTTGGTATAAAAGTACCAAAAACAACTAAAACGTTGTTTCAAACTCCCAAAGTAAACAGCCACAAAATTAGTATTGTTCATCCTGGCTCATATATACATCTAGGTGTAGAGTTAATGCTAACTAAAATCTTAACTCAACATATTTGCTACATTGAAAATAAAATCCCGATAAAATTAAGTGTTAACATTGATGGCCTACCATTAAAATCCAGTTCAAAGTCCAGTTTTTTGCCAATACTTATATCTTTTGTAAATATACCAATATTATTAAAAACCGTAGTTCCAGTAGGAATTTATCATGGTCAATTCGCAAAACCTTCTTCGAGTCATGCATTTTTAAATCTTTTTATTACTGAAATTAAAGAAATTATTAATAATGGTTTGTGTATTAATACAATTTTACTTAAATTTGAAATTTCTCAAATTGTGTGCGACGCCCCTGCAAAAAGTTTTGTGTTAAATGTAAACAATTTTAATGCCTATCATGGGTGTAACTCGTGTACAGTAGAAGGTACTTTCATAAAAAATCGAATGGCTTTTTTAGAACTAAATGTTCCTTTAAGGTCCAATGAAAAATTTAGAAATAAACTTGATGAACACTATCATAAAGATGCAAGTCCATTAGAAGAATTGCCCATAAATATAACATCAGTGGTAGTACTTGAATACATGCATAACATATGTCTGGGTGTTGTTAAAAAGTTAATTGTTTTTTGGACAAAAGGTAAAAAGCCTGTTCGACTAATAAATCCTGATGAAATATCACAAGAATTAATCAATACTAAACTTTTTTTACCATCAGAGTTTAATCGTTTGCCTAGGATATTAGAAGAAGTTGAATATTGGAAAGCCACAGAATTTAGAACTTTTTTGCTATATACTGGTCCAATAGTATTAAAAGGCTGATTAAAAACATCACTATATAAGCATTTTATGCTTTTGAGTTTAGCTGTTCGTCTCCTTATTTCTCCTGAAACTTGTCTCACTCATAATTACTTAGCCAAAGATTTGTTGACAACATTTGTAAGTGAATATTCACCGTATTATGGTGAAGAATATATTGGTTATAATGTACATAGGTTAATTCATGTGGGTGATTTTGTTTTGACACATGGCGCTTTAGATTTATTTAGCGCTTTTAAATTTGAAAATTATTTACAATTTATTAAAAAAAGTTCTAAAAATTCCAAAAATCCACTAGAATATATTTATAATCGCTTAATCGAACACTGCAATGCTCAAACTAATATTATTCCATCCAATTTCCCTATTCTTCAAAATGAATTTCCCTATAATGATATTGAAAATAATTCGATAACTGAAACATTATATGAGAAAATTATTTTAAAACAATTTATTGTGAGCTCAAAAAAGTTAAAGATTCATATTTTATGCTTGAAAATGATGATTTAGTCAAAGTCAATAAAATAATTCGTTTTTTGAGTGGTAATATTAAACTAGAGGTAACTAAATTCAAATGTTCACCTTTTTTTGTTAACCCAGTATCTTCTGATATAATTAAAATATAATATTCTGTTGATGAAATTTTACCTGAAATTCGACTTTTAATTAATTTAAATGTATTAAAATATAAATATTTTGCAGTGCCGATTTAAAAAACTAAATATATATCAATTGCATTGCTACATACTGATTGATTTTAAATGTGTATTATTTTATACAATTTATCAGAATAATATTATACATTTTATATTTTATTTATGGATTAGTATTTGACTAGGTAGGCACCTAGCTTACTAAACTAATTGTAATTTGTATAATAGGATAAATATTGTTTTATGTATATTAAATAATATTTGTTATTGGTTTTTTTTTTATTTTATTAAATTATATATTATTTTAAAAATTTTAAAATTGTAAGTATAATAAAATGTAATAATTTAATGTGTAATATATTCTCTATATTTAAGTTATTTATGATGTTACTGATTTTTTTGTTGAACCAGAATCTTAGAATACTATATATTAGGTATATAATCCTTTGCCTTGTACAAATGTAATAAAAGTGTTCCTTATGTGGATTACAAATGAAAACATTATATGTATATTATTTTATTAAATAGTGACTGTACCTAGTTCTTTTAATACATATTCATATTGACAAAATTAAAATAATATATATAATGTATATAGCTGCTTTCTAGCTGTTTCCTCATTTACCTCTGAGATATACCATAGCAGATATTAATTAACCTCTAATACACTTCGCAATGTGCACACTAATTGAATTACCTATATAATATCTATTATATTTCTAGTATTATACTATGTGATATCTATGAGAAAATAATAAGAAGTTATATGGATATCACATACAAGTCTTACTATATTTTTTATAGGTTATCGCATATAAGGACTTCCTGTTTCTGGACATTAAGCGTCACATAGGTACTAATCTCGGAGATGTACATAGTCAAAAATTTAAACAGTCTCACTTCTCAATGTTATGTTTATGTTACATCGAGGGGATTAAATTTTGATCGTAGGGTAACGTTAACAAGTTAAAAAAAAAAATTTGACTAATAATTTTTTAGCATTATAAGTAAAGTACTTGAGTAAGTTGATGCAGTTAGCTTTATTCAATATTCAGTACTAAATATCAAAAATTAAAAATAGTATTAGATAAAACATAAAACTAAGATATTTTTAGACATCTATATCTAACCCGAAAAAGCAATTTTTTTTTAAATATTTTTTAAATCTGTTCAAGGTATTTTTGATATCTACCAAAAATTTAAAGTTATTATCATGTTCTGAGTTACGACTAAATAGCTAAAATTGACCACATGAAAATCTTGTTCATGGCACATTTTACAGTTACTGCAGTCGTTTTTTTTTTTTTTTGCAAATATTTAAAAATAATTGAGAGTTGAAAAAAACGACCTCTTACATTCTATACGTATATAATATTTGATGTATAGAGTTTTTAAACGCCACTGTTGGCTGAAGTCTTATACTTTAAAAATGTTTCCTAATACTTAACAGACAAAAAATAATAATGTATAAACATTATTATGAAACCAATTAATCTTCCGCTTCATTCAGAATCCAAAATACCTGCAGATCACAATATTGGTTTTACAGTTAATTAGTACATTTTTGTTCGTCTTTGATTCAGGATGACTGAATAACATTTCAACTAAAAATATTTCAAATTGCCAAACTTTATAACTATTTTATTTAATAATGGAAATGTGTTTAAGTTTTTTTTTTTTCATTGACAACACTTACCTTTTTAAAAACTACGTTCTTACTAAAGTTTTAAGTAATTGAAATCGGCTATAGCGATTTCATGTGATTTTCCTTCTCTCAAGTCTTCTATTTAGAAAAAATAAACTGACTTTGGGGTTTCCAGGAAGAATCGTGACTCTACAAGACACTAATGTCGAAATTCATTAAAATGGCTAGACATATCAAAGAAGGAATTTTGAAGGATGATAAAACTCCAACTACAATTATTATTAGTTACGTATCAAAATTAATATTAAATGAGTGTCATAAACACGGCTTGAATATCCACATTTGCGAAACACAAAATAGTTTTTCGTCTCCACTCATTAATTTGAGATCATTCTCAAAGTTTGTACAAAAACCCGGTAGTATCCGATTAATTGTGTAACGTAGAGAAGCGTTCAGATCTTAGATCATATACAATATAGTATATCATATATCATATAGTATATGATCTAAGGTTCAGAATTTCAGATCATCGGATGATATGGTTAGGTTATTGTGAAAATTACATACACGCGAATCGACCACTGACTGTATTTTGATAAGGACAAGTAGAGATTACGTTTTTATGGATGTATCGTAGGGACGCACCAATGACATTTGTACCTATTATACAATTCAATTAAAAGCGTTCGCGTACACAGAAAGTATAAACGTACAAACAAAATATAGTTGAAACACGTGCAATGAAATAAATAACGCGGTCAGTAAGTTTAGCTCGCATTGAGAACTAGAATCGTTTTCAAAAAGTATCGTCAAACGGTACACTCTCAAAACATATTCGAGTCACAATTTATTCGTTTGTCAGACGTATCAGTACGCGATGGTTTTTGATTAAATTCGTTCGATACGTATATATTCAATTTTTTTTTCTACTATTATTATGTCAGTAGGTATCCGTATCACAGATATATAAAACAACTAGATAGCCGACTCAACGAATGAAATTGAAGTCTAGAATCCATATGCGAACAGGGCAAAATATGATTGATTAATCCATGACATTTTATATTATTCCATGAAATATAATTTTTCTGTGATTGAAACCGCATTTTTTTGAAACCGTAATCTTTCTATATGGATTCGGATTGAAACACAATTTTTCGATTATAATTTATAAACTATAAACTATAAAGTGCAATTCAAGTAATTCAACATCATGGTGGTTTCTTGTTCTGTGTTTGGTTGTGTCAATAGGAGACTGAAAGGAAGCAAAGTTAATTTTTTTTCGTAAGTTATACATTGTTATACTTATATATTATGTAAACTTATTATTAGTTAGGTTATTAAATTGTTTTTAAAAAAATCATAGAGTAATTAAATATTTCATGGATTAATCAATCGCATTTGCCCTGTTCGTATATGGCTGTCAGACTTCTTAGGTCTTATGAGACTTTATCACTGAGTCGGCTATCTAGTTGTTTTATATATCTGTGGTAGGTATTAATCTCGTTTCTACCGTTTTGTTTTTAAACGACCGACTTCAACACTCTGTACACTAAATACTATACATTTGACTACAATATTGAATATAATACCTACGTATAATACGTATCGTTGTCGACGGGACAATTCTGAGAATCGGTTATCCCCTCTCGAGCGAAGTATTAAAAACGCCACTGGCTATTATGACGCGTAATATTATTTCTGCACAGTGCAGACTGCACTTGATGGTTATTAATCACTTATAGTGGATTTCGAAGTGTGTTTTTATCGTTACTGTGATCAAAATATATTTTGAATCGATCGTTTTTATTATTAGCATACATTGTTATCAGAGGTGGATGTTTTTATTTTTTTTTTTACGGCTATATAGGTACCAAACATTTGCCGTCCCCATTATTAGGTGAACAAGTTACAATACCCCCTTGAAAATACCTAGTGTAAATAATAAATATATAGACGATAGTAACTACATTCATTTGCATCTATATTCTATTTTTTTCGCTTTTAGTTATTCAGACAACATTGAAAAAAATGTCAATGGACGTCCAACACTATAATTACTAATAAAAATTGTTAGAAACATCATGTAAAACACTACAATTTACCATAATTTTATAATAAAAAAATTTTCTTTTTATAACACACAGTTAAATCGTCGACCGTGCATATTTTTAACGTGACGACGCGGGTTCTCGGTGGGGGTCTCTGTAAATTGCGTCCCATTTCAAATTTTTTATGTAAATTGCGGCCCAGGTATATTTTATACATACGTAAATTGCGGCCCGGGTATATTTTATATATACGTTAATTGCGGCCCGGGTATATTTTATATATACGTAAATTGCGGCCCGGGTATATTTTTGTACATATGCCTATCTAACTATTTCTTATTAATATGTAAATTACGTCTAAGCCTTTTTTCCACAAAACCAATATTTTCCTTCCCATTTTTCAGACTTAGGACTATAACTATAACAGACTTAAAACTATCTATACAAATATTATTATCATCAAATTTCAAAAAATACTTACACGTTTTAACTGTGCAACACCGATGTTGAATATCATTGTTTAGAAATTTATGAAAACGAAATTTGAAACCATCAACTATTTTCAACGTTTTATTCCTTTCACTTTTCATAACGTCCATTTTTATTAGATTGAAAAAAAATACTGTAAACTGTAGAGCAACCACAGATATATAAAACAACTAGATAGCCGACTCAACGAATAAAATTGAAGTCTAGAATCCATATGCAAACAGGGCAAAATATTATGATTGATTAATCCATGACATTTTATATTATTCCACGAAATATAATTTTTCTGTGATTGAAACCAAAGATATAATATAAAAATGTTGTTTTATATATCAGTTATCTTTTTATATGGATTCGGATTAAAACACAATTTTTCGATTATAATTTATAAACTATAAACTATAAAGTGCAATAAAAGTAATTCAACATCATGGTGGTTTCTTGTTCTGTGTCTGGTTGTGTCAATAGGAGAGTGAAAGGAAGCAAAGTTCATTTTTTTTCGTAAGTTCCCGGGACGCAATTTACGTATGTTTTAAAAATACTCGGGCCGCAATTTACGTATGTTTTAAAAGTACACGGCCCGCAATTCACATAGTATATGACCATGACCGTACTTATAGGGACGCAATTTACCGACTCCGCTCGGTGGCGTACTATACCAACGTGTTAAATTTAGTATTATCAAAAAACTTTTTTCTATACAGTTGTTTACCGTATTAATAATGACTATAAATTATAACGAACCAAAACAGACAGGTACACCATATTCGATATACAATAATAAAATAAAATATAAAAAAAATACCCACGCACATTAGGTATTTATACGATTATTTTTGGTACATATATAATAATTGATTTTCGATTTTTTTTTCATGCGTTTGATGTTTCGATAAAATACCACTTAATTTGCCGAACACTTCTAATTTTTCCCGCCCTAGGTAGCTGCTTACAGTGCCTAATAGGAAATTTACCCCTGATTGTTATTATTTCATTTCTCACGTTCAATCTGCTTTACAGTAGATTATTTGTGTTTAATACATAACACGTTCACAACTAACAGAACTACATGGCATTTTTCCGTGTTACAAATTATGATTTTCACTTTTTTTTCTCGGATATGGTTAAGAAGTCTTGACATAACACTGAGTTTCTAACGTTATCATTTGATCAAATTATCTGGCTTTGTCTGTGTCGGACATCGTTTTGCCGTTTTGGATTCTATATTCGTACCTTTTTCTTTTTTTATTATTTACACTTGTTAAATTATTAATTACGACCCATATATTATACATATTACATAATTTTTATTATTTCCTAATTGCGTCTTTACTTATTTAGTAAACGATCTATTTATTTAATTTATTGCCGCCATAAAAATAATGGGTAATATAAATTGTTTTGCGTTGCTTCGTTTCCATGGTTACCTACTGATATTATCGAATCAGAGTCACATAATTAATGCTTTTTACAAATTTATTAACGAATATTTTATGAATTCATTATAATACCTATGATATTTTCCAAGAACATCTTTACCGAATAAAAATAATCGCACCTGAGACAAACGTGCAATAATTTCCAAATTTACCCCGAATATCGAGACATAAACAATGGAAATTCGACTTTTTTGTACACCAATATTTATTCTTGAATTAAAACATTGTCACAGCGATTGTAGAAAATAGTAAAATATTCATTCTATTAACTGTAAATAATTTTATGATTATTGAATTTATTGAATTAATATTTATTGAATTAAAAACATTATTTTGATGAACACTTGAACGAGTGAACATTTCATTTTAAATTTAAATTAACGCATATTTACCAATTTTTAATTTGAAATAAAATTTTTCTGAAAAATGTACATTTTTAAAATGTAAGTATCTTATACTATAAAACGAGCAAGGAATTGTATGTACCTATTTCCAGTCATGCCATCTCGAAAACGGCTCTAACGATTTTTCTTATATTTCATATATAAAGAGTTTTCGACCTCAGGAATCCAATGGACTTAGTCAAAATTTCAAGAAAATATCATTTCTATGAGTTTTCATAAAAAATCCTTTTACAGTAAAAGTATCTGTGGAGTGTGGGTGAAGTTCGCGTTAGGTTAAAGGTACGGCAACGGACGGCGGCTAGACGTGGCCCCCCAAACTTCCCCTTCCATATCACTGTCACGCGACGTGATAGTTCATATCTTTGGAAAACCTTTCTTGGGACCGCGATGATGACAACGCGACGTTCTAGGTTCTGGTAACCTACAATTCGATTCTCCCTGCATGTAGCGTTCTCCCTGCATCGGACCCCCAGATTCTCCCTGCATCGGACCCCCAGCGTGTCCGACGGCCAGTCGTTGAGTGATAAAAAAAAATAATACACATTTAACTATTTAAATGATACAAATAATACTTTTAAAAATTCAAAAAATTAATTTTTTAAATAATATTCACAAATTTAATGGTAAATATCTTTTAATTTTACATTTTATGAAACATTTTATTAAACAGTACTTCTGCAAAAAGAACAAATTCAAAACTCAAATTCAAACTTCCGTGTATATACTTATCAAGTAAATATTAATATTTTTTATTAAATGCAATTTACAGATTATTTTATGGAAAAAAATGTATTTTAAAATCATAAATTACAAAATTTTCTTCGTTTAATTACACGAAATTTCCCACGTATACCTCAATACCTCATATTCGGAAAGTACCAATAAATTCTTTAAGCTTTGAACTTTCGGTTTATCACTATCTGCATTGGGGAATTCGCGATTTCATGGTAAAAATAATTAACTTCATGAATTCTCCCTATAAGACTAATGCAATATTTATTTATCTTTGCACCCTTATATCTAAAAATTTTGCACGACAATCGACTATAAGACCCATACCATTTGATTCCTGAGGCTTTTCTCTAACAACCTGTATATGTCTTAGTTGGGGAATTCATTGGCCAGAGCGTCCTTAAAATCTTTAAGATATTTTTTTTCATAATACCCTAAAAAAATATAAATTTATAAATATACAAAGATAAAAAATTCGTTTGACATCTTAATATTTTATTTTTCAAATATTGATTCCGAAAACAAATTAGTAAAAAATAGTAAAATTTCAAAACACAACATATCAAGTTTATACATTAAGGGTGACTTTTCCAAGCTATAATTTTCTGAAAATTTTTTATTTATCAACGAAAATCTACTTACAAAAAAATAAGCATACTTTTTTGCATAAAAACAATACAGTGTAAAATAACCGCACCTTATTTACTAATAAATAGATCGGAGATCTACGATATCTTACGATCGGAGATCGACCTTCCTGGTACAACTATATAATACTTGCAATATTAAATATGTTTTGTGAAAAATATGTATATATATATATATATATTTTTTTTTTTTTTTTTGTTAGAATGATGTGTGTAAAATTTACATGTATATTATAAGAAATGCTATCATCAATAATGATGCAACTATTACGTTTTATATTAGTAAATTATAAATATGTATATATTATTTGTTATATTATTAAGTTACGTATATTATTATTTGTTATATAATTGTTTCTAAACGAACTAAAAAAAAAAAAAAACAACTACACACAACGAATATTTTACAAGATATTGAATACCTAATAATATAGCATTGTTCAGTTTAAATTATTCGACTAGTAACAATAATTTTAAGCACTTTTAAAATATTATTTTTTATTTACACGTCGTAACTTGAAGATCTTCTATGTTATCATTTCAACAATTATATTTTCTTAAACAATTATTAAACTTCTCGATGTGTACACAAACGGTTTTATAGAAAGAATCAGAATTGTCTTCTGAAAATCCGAAATCTTATGGCTCATGTCTGCGAATAATACAATTTCACATTTAGTTAGTTTTGTAAAAGACATGATTTTTAGCTATACTGTGGTTTTTAGTTAGATAAATGAAACAACTCGTATCTACTTAAACATTATTAATTCAAATAAAATCGTTAATGCAACTAAATTGAAATATTAGATAATGATTTGTATGGGAAAAAATAATTTTTCCCGTACAAACCATTATCTCATATGATCTCTGACACAACATTTAATTGAAAAAAAAGCATGGTTTTTTGCAATACATTTATGAGTATAGTTAAGGATTACAATGGAAAATGTATGTTTTTGTTTATCAAAACATCTGTTAATGGATATTGATAATTTTATTTTCTGTATTAAAAACTTTATGAAGTTACTTCGATTTTAACACTTCTAGTTCAAATAGCATATTAATGCAATGTGTTTATACACTTGTCAACGTTATGAGTGCAATACACATCGCCACTGAATGATTACTTCTAATACACAATACAAATAAATTGCTTATTGAGTGTTTTTGTTGCGCTCAGGGATAATTCGTGTTTTTTAAAATAGACGAATGTCCATAAACGCAGTTTTGCAACATTTCATCAAATAAATACATTTTTTATTAAAATGTGCAGTGTTTATCTTCTTTTGGTTTGTACAACCAACACAAATATTAATACTTTAACCGAAAATCAAATTTTGAAAGCCAGTCAACTCATGGATTCCGTTGACTAGTTATGCAGTTTGGTGCCATAATTGTGTTACAACTTCAATGGTATCGTATTCAAAAGTAATGAAAACAATAAAACAATTCTGATCACACACACACACACACACACACACACACACACACACACACACACACACACACACACACACACACACACACACACACACACACACACACACACACACACACACACACACACACACACACACACACACACACACACACACACACACACACACACACACTAATCTATGTAGTATACATACATATATTTCAATATAAATATGTGTGTGTGTATATATATATATATATACTGCAGAATATTAAAAGACAAACAAATGTAAAATGTAATGTATTTTAAATTATATATATTTCCTATAAAACAAACGTTTTATTCCATAACATAATGTTTTTCTGTTCTCATAATATTATTTTGCAATCATATTATTTTAAAATTCTTATAATATACGACTGAACGTAACAAATGTTTTACAAAACTAATAATTAACCAACAGTTTTTATATTTTATTATTTATAATACTTAATAATATAATCATATAGAATTATTTTTACAATTGACTACATGTTTGTTTAAATTTATAGTTATAATATATGCCGTATAATAACCTTATCAATAGAGGTAAGTATAACCTTAATTTTGTAATAGTCTAATTAATTAATATCGTATCTATGTTTTTCATTATTATTATATTATTCAAACGACCGCTATGGAGTGGTTAGTCCTTGGTCTCTACTCAAGTGGTGTAAAAATACCTTAAAACTTTCATCTACAGAGCACTCAGTTAATTGTATATAAACTCATAATTAATTATTATTATACGTACCTAACAAAGCTATAAAATAATTTTGAATTTTTTTTTTTTATTATATGAACAGAAATAGTTTATAGAGTAGAAAATTAATTAATATTATATGTATTTTTATGGCTATGTACATAATTATAAATAATGAGGACGGTCATCTCAAAATGAAAAATTTTGTACCACTTTTGTGAGTAAGATGTACAAATACGAATTATCATATTTAACTCACATAATATTTGTCTCCCATCAATTTTGTATTCAACATCGCGTTTTTTTTCCACTTGAATTATTTTTATTATTATTATTATTATTAGGTATTTACATAGAGTTACATTTTTGTACTGATTTTCTTTAGTTCTAAAAAATTGCATTTAACGCAAAAAATTTTAATCCCAAATTACGAGAAATATAAACATATTGTTTTCTTTAATAATATATGAGTACCTTTAGTAAATATGAATTAATCGACAATACAGTAACATTGTTAATCCAATTTAACATTGAAACTATGCTGCATGAAACTTGAAAAGTTTTAAAATTATTTTTGAAAAAAAAAACAAATGTAAAACCAACAATATTTGGAGATTCAACCCAAAATGAAAACATGCGATTGTTGATATTGAAAAAATGATGGGGTTACTTTTGACAAGCCGTCTGATAGAATAATACCATAATTTATAATTTCTTTGAGAAATCCGTAATTTTTATATAATTTAAAAATAATGTAAAGTTTTTTTTTCAAAATATCAGACCTACAGTATAATCTTATTGACATTTTTTTTTCTTATCTAGGTCTATTTATTTATACAATATATATTGAGCACATTTCTAATAATATTGACTTAAGTAAGAGTTAAATTGGCACAAAAATAAACAAAAGTTACACTGAAGGGCATGAAAAAAGATTCGAAAATAAATTGCTCAATTAAATTTAACGTTCTGTAGGCCGTAAGTACGAGGTATGTTAATTAACTACACCATATGTTTGGACGGAACTACCTACAAATAAAGCTAACTCATATTATATATAATATATTTTATATACGCATACACACTGGGTTGGATACAGTGTATTCCCGTTGTCTTGTGTCGGCTGTATGGCGAACGGGGAAAACACTGCGGCCCACATTGTATGCATATAACTAATACATATTTATGTTAATATGAATAATAAATATATAATATAATGTATGTATACATATATATACTTATTACTTATACATATATAAATATATATATAATATTTTGTTGCGACCATGTTTACCTAAACCAGTCAAATTATAAAAATTAACCCTATTTATTATATTTTAAATTATTACAATATTTGTATGTTATAATATTATATTCGAACATATTTAATTCCACAACAAATTTTGCGTATTTTATAAATTTTAAATTCTAACAGGAACAATTTTTTTTTAACACTTCCCAATGTTTAGGCCTAAGAATGTTTTGTTTTCGGCCGAACCCGTATAGTACTTTCTATGCGTAAACGAAAATCAACAATAATATTGTCTTATTAAATAAAATTCAACTAATTAATATCCGGTAATTCTAAAACATTATTGTTAACAATTTTAATGAATATAATTTATAAACAAAACAAAAACAAACAAAAAAACAAAAAAAACTTAAAATAATAGAAGCTAAAAATTACCCTCTGTCAGTGATCACTCGTATGAATATCTATGGCACGGAAATTACTATACAATAATAAATATATATTTTATAAATTAAGTTCAATTATTATGTTAAAATATCAAAGAGTATGTATGAAATAAAAACCCTAAGTACGTTAATTTACTGGAAAAAGTTTAATTTAAATCTTGAAATGTTTATAGTAATTAGAAGAGAATTTAATGAAAAACACCTGTTGGCAAAAATGTCGGATTGTACACAAGAAAATATTTCTTTTAGCTAACCCAAAATAACTGGGAGCAAGGCTAAGTAAAAAGAAAGAATATACCAAAAAATAACGGTTTTGAAAAACAAAAAAAGAACGAAAGTTAATTTTACTTAGTTAAATGTCAAATGTCAAATTTGAAACTTTATTTTCGAGTTTACCGAGAAAAAAAACTGGAACTCCGGTGTAATCGAAACTGCTTCGTGAACGTTTTTATACATAATTTAAGCGCGTTGGATTAAAATAAAGTGAATGTTCAAGACATCGAGTGCGTTGCACATGAACATGTATAGTTATTAAAATTTGAACAACCGAGATCACAACAGCTATACAACGCACGTCAGGTATAACAACGTAGGGGGATGAAGGTAATGTAGTGAAAACGGATCTCGTAATAGTTTACGACGATAACGATTAAAAATTAATAACTTTTAGAAGGGTTAATATTATTTTCTTTTTTTTTTTTTCGTAATCGATCGTGTGGCGTATGCACGACATTTCCGAATATAAACCTACTCTTCTCGTAAAAACGATAATAATAAGAACAAGAAGAAGAATAAATAAGAATACAAAGATAATAATAATAATATTAAACAATAAACAAACTGACACAACGCGCGCGAATCGCTTCTCACTCTATACAATCTCTGCGGACTTAGTGTCGCGAAACACACTACAACCTAAGTATATACGCGTATACTTATATATATATATATATTATTTTTTATGTGTTAACATTTTCATATATCATGTATGTTGTATGTACATATGTATATATTGGTATAATAATACATATGCATATGTATACATATATATTACCGTTTTAACAACAATGGATAATATCATAGTTTTTAATAATAATAATATTTCGCGCAGTGAGCGTATGGTTTTATAATAATACTCATAATAATATAATAACGCATACGTTACAACAATACGTCTTGTGTGCGTTTATCAATACAACAACACGACGTCGTTCGAACGTGTTTTACCGCTGGTAATAATAATAACATCATAATTAAAATTGCGCGCGTAATGATAATAATAATAATAATAATAATAATAATAATAATGATAATAATAATAATAATAATATCGTATCGCGGATGCGGTTTTTTTTTTTTTTTAATTTTATACGTTTAATTTTTATTTATTTTTTTTTTTATTGGTCCCCGGTCTAAAAAAATAAACCTGCGGCGCCAACGACGAGCGTGTGTGTACTTGCGGGCGAGTGTGGTGCGTCGAATTCGTTTTTCTTTTCCGTTATTATTCTTCTCGCGTCGCTTTTCCTTCGGTTTTCGTCAAATTACGCGGATATCGTCTTATCGGGGCGTAGAAACGCGAGAGAAGAAGACCCGGCGACGGCGGCGGCGGCGGTGGTGGTGGTCGCGCGCGCGGAGATACGTAGGACGACGTGTCGATGAGATCGTTCTGCTCTGCCGCCGTCGGGTCGCCCGCGGGGCCGTTCGCGCGCACGCCGTAGCGACGGACACGGGGGACGACGAGAGGGGGAAAAAATCGTTTATACTGTGTTTTATTATTATTATTATTATTTTATTTATTTCGTTTTTTTTTTCTTTTTTTAATCGTCGTTCGTCTTCGCGTGGGTTTCAGGCGTTTTTCTTTTCTCCTCCCCCCGCGGCCGCTCGCACGTTTGATGTATTTATTTCGTTTTTCTCCGTGTTCGTTTCTCTTTCTCCTCTCGCCCAATAAAAAAAAAAAAAAAAATACGAAAAAAAAAAGAACGTTTTTCTTCTGCGGCGGCGGCGGCGGTGGCATGCCATGGCAGTCACCGCCGCACGTCGATTCACCGATCCTCCCCGTTGTTCGCGTGTTCGTGTCGTCGTCGTCGTCGTCGTCGGCGGGACGGATGAAAACGGTTCTCGCGAACAGCCGTTTAATAATATCATTATTATTATTATTATTATTATTTTTTAATTTTTAATTTTTAATTTTTTTTTTTTTAATTTTTTTTTTATCATTTTCTAGTCGTTGTCCCGCGCCGGCCTCTTCGTCCTCGTCGGTCGGTCCGATCGGCTGTCCGGCCGGGGTCGGTCGTCCTCGTCGGTCGGTGTCCACGTACTCTGTCGCGTCGTCGTCCGTCGTCCTCGTCTTCGTCGTAGTCGTGTGTCGGTCGTCATGGCCGCCGGCGCGGGTCGTCGACTACGTGACGGCCGCCGTCCGCGCGGCCACCGACAGTGCGGACAACAGCGACAGGAACGGCAGCGACGGGGACGGGGCGCCCGAGTCGGTCAGACTGTAGTCGGTGCACTCGGACTCCTCGACGACCAGCGGCACCTTTTCCACGCACACCGGCCGCCGGCTGGCCGCGTCGTCGTCGCGGCACGCCGTCGCGTTCCGCGTGCACAGCCCGTCGGCGCAGTGCTCGTAACAGCATTCCTCCCTGGCGTCCGCCGCCGACATCTGGAACCCGATGTCCGGATCTGTGGACACGGAGGGAAAGAAAAAAAAACGACCCGACGGTCGCGTTTAGTAAACAGTCGAGACACACACACAATGAAAGGGTATAAAATACATAATAATATATCGTTAGAGCAGCGGTTCCCGACCTTTTTTTCCTGCTGTACCCCTAAGCTTAATATTTTTCTAGATCGTACCCCTCTTTATATTTTTGAAAATCTTTCACATGACCACTCTTAAAGCGTTTAATTAAAAATAACAATAATATAATATAATCTAATAATGTATGTATTTTTATAGTGAGTAATGAGACACATACAAAAATTAATTTAATTATTTTGCATATTTAATAGTTTAATTTAATAAACGAAAAATTGAAATGTAAATAATTAGTGAGATCCTTGACCTTGTTTCAATTTACATGGTTTTTTAATATCGGGTTCAAATGATGCGAGATATAATCTTAAATCTGGAACTGCGTTTAGTTTAGTTCTATACTTATTTTTAATAAAGATATATGAAGAAAACGCTTTTTCGAAGAAGACGTTTTTTTCGGGACGAAGAGCCGGCCCGGGACCAGACTTTTGTTTTTTATTTTTTTGTTCCTATTCATATATGGGACGATGGAGAAGTTCGATTAAGATTGAAGACGGTTTTTTTTTTTTTGGTAACGTGAAATCGTTTCACTATAGGTACGGTTTGATATTTATAAATTTTAATCACCAACAGGGGTAATACTGCAAAAATGCTTGAAGTGAAAAGAAATTATACGATTTTCTTTTCTTTTCTTTTCTTTTTTTTTTTTTTGAGTCGATTTTTTAAACGCACTGCCACCCAGTTTTTTTCTTTTTTTTTGTTATAGTTCTATTTGTTTTAAACACGCATGTAAAATATTTTAAAAACCGAATAATTTTTTTCCCTGATACTTTCGATAACACGCGCCTTTTAAATGTTACGAACTGGAGCAGATACTCCTTCAGTCACCCCCTTTAATCCAGCCCTGGTAGTAAGACTGTTGTTTTTCTACCAATAAAAATACTATGATTCGACATGATGCTCTTGAAAATATAACGTTTCACTAGAGTAACTAACGTTTTACTTAACCAGACCGTTCTCGATCATCATTTAAATTTTATACTACCTATATAAATCATTAAATCCAGAGTTAGGACCTAGACACAAAAATTTAACAAATAGTGCGCATAGTGCGTTTGTTACCTTAACTTGTTGAAAATCTGGGAAAAAACGGCTGGTTTAGCCCCTAAATTAAGCAAGTGCATTGTGTATTGATTAACAGCCAACCGATATGATCAACCCTTAAATTTTACACATTTACAATATACATTTCTTGTATAAAGGACGAAGTGTCGAAGAAATAACATCCACTACTGTTATCTTATGAATTTTTACAGATTTATTAATGAAAATGAAAATAATTAAAACCGAGACTGTAAAATTAATATTTATCGAAATTTTACGTACACGATGAACATACCACTATGATTTTAGTGGTACGGAGACGTGGTACCTACAGCTTACTTTTCAATACATTTTACCCGTCCCCATCTTCATTAAAATTTCCGATTACGTCACTGGTACGAGTTAGTGGTACTCTAATTAAAACGCACGTGAAGTAAGTGCTCACGTACGAGCAATGATGGACATCAACGCGGTGGAAAAGGTTTTCCTGCAGGCCCGTTCGTCGCTGAACGAACTATAAGCGCACGCGCACACGGGATTGTACCACCGCCAGATTTCATCGGATTTTCCATTATTATCGAATGTTTTTGTCGGAAAATATCATATTACATACGTATACATGGAAAACGGTTGAAGAAAAGCTTCGTGTATGGAGGAAGACCTATCACGTCGGCTACTGCAGCGATCGTACACAGCGGTTTTGAGATGGACGTACGGAGTGTAAGCCTTTCGATATTTAAATTACTCTGCGAAATCAAATTAAGGTATTTATTATGCATTTAAAATTCATACAATTATTTTGATTTTTCGCTTGAATATAAATATATTTTTCTACAGTACAGTACATACATTGTAAGCGATTTCATAACTCAAAATATCATAGTGTACTGTGTTAATTTCCATAGAGTGTATGTTAAATATTTCTTTATTTTTTTCTTCTCTCTCACTATCTGTCTGTTCATTATATAATATTATATTACGGTGATGATCTTGAACCTCCTTAACAAAAAAAAAAAAAAAAAAAATCAAATTCTAAACCAATCAATTGCGTCGACCATTCCACTAATTGACACCGAATCCGAAGTTACTGCAGCGTTTGCTCGACGAATTACGTTTACGTTTTGGACAATGCGATGCTATGGAATTTAACGAATTCGCGCGATACCGCAGGGTCGTTTTTATGCGTACTGCGGTATTCGACTATGCGTTTTGTGCGGTAATAGGTTATATATCGGGTCGCATTTTTGCGCGTAAACAGAGGAACGCCGTCCCCCGGATAATCCGTGCGACTCGGCGATTGTTTAAAACTCGGAAAACACGAGTAATGCCGCGATAACACGATGTTTTACAAACGCCAAGACAATACGGTATTGCCGTCGCGTGGCATTATCGTGTAAAAAAAAACCGTACCATCTCCGTTAGAACTCGGATAGTTGTGCGTGTGTGTAATGCGGGCCCCGAAATCTTTGAACGATTCACGACTGGACGATACAAATCTAAATTAGCACTTTTCAAAAACAATACACGCCAGAGTACAGAGTGAGGACCTTGCAGGATTTCAACGAGATCCTATACGATAAGTGAATCTTGTGTGTTTGAACCGACTAAAACAGCGGTCCCCGAACTTTTTTACCGGCGGTGCCCTTTTTTGGACCAGATCCAGTAATGGTGCCCTACTGACAATATCAAGAACACGAATCACAATTCGAATATACAATACACGTGATGTTCTTATAGGATTTGAATTGAAATCGACAAAATGCAACGAGCATAAATAATTTCTCAAGTTTGACAGTGTCCCTGGTAAGTGCTCACGGTGCTCCCAGGGCACCGCGGTGAACAGTTTGAAAACCTCCGGTCTTAAACATTGTGCAGTTCACATTTTCATAATTGATTTGAAGATGTTTTCATTTTAACCAACAAAAAAAATAAAAAAAACAGCACCCGAATGTGTGATATCATGATGTTGAATTGACCGATGTTTTTTCGCCTCATCTTCTCGTACTCTATTCAGAATAATTAATTCACTCAGTTTATTCGAGTGGGTTAAAATGTGTATTGTTTTTAGATTTTAACGAGATTCATTTATTTCGCGACGTTTTCATTGATGACTACGAGTATTTTGATACAATTTAAAAATTATTCAAAACTTTAAAATTACGTTACGCAGTGACACCGAAACATACGCTCAACACATTTAAGGGATGTTTACTGACAGTTTCCTCGGCTATAAGTTTTTAAATTGGAAAAACCGCATAATAATATTAACATTTCTAAAAAACTAATATTCTCTGGGAATTATTATTTAATTTCGTGGCATTGATTTAACATTACTTTGAGCTAGAAGCTAATAATACAACGCTATAGCTGATTACAACAGGTCTGTGAAACGAGAAGTACGTGACAACTGACGAACTCAATCAATTTATTTTCTAAAACAAATTTTAACTTTTTCAAACAATAATTTTCTCATCATTTTAACGTAATTTGGATCAAAATTAATTTTTCCGTAATTTATACTTTTAATTCGACTTAATGGTGATAAACATATAGTTATTTGGTTAAAGTTGAAGGTTTTAAAGAAAAAAATTTCAAAATTTCATGAAAACAACGATGTTTTCATACTATTACACGTTCAACAATGTTTTCACAGGGTCAACTATTTTTTTTTTTTTTTTTTTTTTTTCATAAGACTCGGTTGGCATTTCGCATAATACGTGCCTGACACAAAAAGCCTTTCGTAATCGGACGAAACAAAGAATAGCGGAAAACACGTATTTGTAAGACTCTTTTTTTTCTTTTTGTTTCCAACATTTTTTTTTTATTTACAAAACGTTATATTCATAAAAAAAAAAGAAGAAAAAACGTCTTGTGTAGACTTTACACATTTAATGAAGGGAATCGTTTCGACATTTTTTAGTAATGGTAAAATGTTTGAGTACTTTATTAAAATTAATCATTTTATTAAATAAGAAAAAAAATGTAGATCTCTTAAACGACTAAACGCCAAGTTTCAGTATGAAATAAAACAATATTAACGATGGAAACATCTTATCGAATATTATTTACGTAATTATTACTGTACATTTATATTTTTTTTTTATAAAATGAATATTAAAATATAATAATTAAATTTGTTTTATTCTGAAAAAAGCGAGAAAGTTTTAAGTTTTTTCTATGTTTTATTTTTTCGAAAACACTTATCGAGATAATGAAAAATCTCATATTTCAAGTTTGATTATTTATTAATGCTTTTTGAATATTTTTGAATTCTTTATTGTGTTCTAGAGTATCAATGAATCACTGTATATGGTTGATTTTTATTCAAGTTTGCGATTGATAGTATAATATATTGACTACATCAAATACTTATTTCTGAGTATTCCTTTCAAAAGCATACACCTATTAACAAATATTTTAACAAGACCATTAGTCTCTGGAAAAAAAATAATATTCAAAAAAATATTCGTACTACTTCTTTAAAATGCAGTTCAAAAAAAAAATGTAAAATCAAAGAAATTTCATGAATAAAGAATCTGTATAAAAAAAAAAAAAAATATATATATATATATATATATAAATAACACGCTTAAAAACATTTGACATTGTAACTATGACGTACGAAAAATCATAGATGTTGTATGTATATATCATACATATTATAAATTTTCTAAACGAATACATGAAAATAAAACAATATTTACGGAAAACAATATCTTGTCATCTAATTACATTTTAATATTTACTAATGAGATTTAATTGTAAACTAAATTTGAATATTATTACAGAACAACTGATTCGTCGTGAATGTTTTTCAAAACCGTAATCATACAGAGTTATTCGATTTCTTATTATTTCCAAGTTAAAATATTGTAGGAGAGTACTGATTTTTTTTTCAAGTAGAATTTTAAAGTTCAATTTTTTAGTTTTGGATTTTCGTGTAACATCGTGTTTTCTTTTTCTATTTTACGCTTCCATTAATTATTTTTGTCTTTTCTTCCCGATAAATTATTAAGCGGTCTGATACGATCATAAACGTAAATTGTATAATATATTGTTCCAGGTATCCGGAGCAGAGCTGCGAGCCGTCCGTCTATTTCTATTCGTAGGCGTGCAACATTATACCCCCATACATTATTAAAATAACGTCTTACGAATAACGGCACAGTGTCTACGAAGTAATTACGAGCACCGACTGTTTTAACGGCATTTCAATGGCGTTTTCTCAAAATTGGATACGAATAATAATGGTGTCGGAATAACAATTAACCCAATTCGAAAGGTCGGCGGAAAACGTAGTGTATATCGTACGCGTGTAGTTGATGAAAGGGGGCCGCGCGACGCTGGTGCGTTGAATCAACTGCTGCGTTCGGATGGTTATAATAGCGCCGTGTACTGTGTGCGTGTGTCATTGTGTGCGTACATACGTGTGTGTGTGTGTGTGTGTGTGTGTGTGTGTGTGTGTGTGTGTGTGTGTGTGTGTGTGTGTGTGTGTGTGTGTGTGTGTGTGTGTGTGTGTGTGTGTGTGTGTGTGTGTGTGTGTGTGTGTGTGTGTGTGTGTGTGTGTGTGTGTGTGTGTGTGTATGGGGGTATGCCTATTTATTAAAACAGTATTCTCGATTTCGTCTGGGACGCGAACGACTCACGGCTGTAATCGGCGACGTGCGGCAACGACCATCCGGCTTCAAGGGGGAAAAACTAATAAAAGTAATTATAACGACGTGCACAACGATGAACCAACGACAAAGCAGTGAGTATTATTTCATTAAGCAAAATAGGCGGTATCATCAAGGTAACATGACGACATTTTAATGAGTTTCATAATTCGTTTAGCGTTGAAAAGGAAAAATTAATTTAATAATATACTTACCGCTTTCTTGTTTATTTATTATATTGTAATGAATTACGTTGTTTTTTTTTTTTTACTTTTTATTCAGGTAAACGTTCCGTTTTTAACCGCTTAATTTACTTTCTTACGTGCGGTTTTTATTTATACATTTTTTTTTTATTTTTTTTATTCGTTTTATCAAGGCGTACCCCTAATCGTCTAAACATGTCATTGATGTATAATAATAATAAATACAGCCAATCTTACGGAACAATGAATGCGTATTCGTTTTATCAGAATTCGTTTTTCTCCTCTTAACCAGAACGTTTTCGCATTAAGAGGTGGTGTTTTCGTACGTGCGTATAACATAGGTTCGCGCGAATATTGTTTTTTGTTTTTTCAAGTTACGTAATAGGGAATTTTGTGCGAGGTATATCGAAGGACGCGTGTGTGCGATGCGTTCGTTTTGGATTTCGTAAAAATTATACGGGTACCGACGGTAAATTTCAATAATGTTCCGCGCGGTGTTATCGAACGGTCCGGTTCGGTAGGACACTTTGTTGTTCGGTTAACGCAGTGGAAGTGAAAACCGCGGACAGTTGTACGGGCTCGGGAAGCAAAAAAAAAAACCCCCGTGTATAAATTCTACATGAATATCATTATCATAAATTTAAATAGGTACCCACTAAAGGTTAGGTCGTATAAATTTTGCGTTGTAGATTTGACGCAATAATAAATAACCGGTCAATAATCGTTACGTCACGGTGTACTTACATGCATACTTAACGGTACGGTTTCTTTTAAAATAATTTCATTGGTTCGTATCGATTTAAAAATGTGGCGAATAATATCGAGTGTGATTTTCGACTAATAATGTTTTGTTTGAGTGCGAGCTTTGTAAGATATTGAGTGAAAATGATTGATTTTTTGTTTTTGTTTTTTTTTTAACTTCAAATTTTGAATGATAACGGGCGATTTGACTCGACCGTTTTATAAGTTCCCCGAGTACACTCACACGACGAATGTGGTGCGTTTCGATCGATCGATCAAACGAATGTTTTACCGTCAAATCTAATCTTGTCTTTTTTATAGGTCTGATATTCTAATGTGCAAATCAAACAATAGACGGCGCGTATCGTACAAGGCGTCCTGATCACCGATCGTCGGTGAGCTCTGCGCGGAAGAACAATAACTTCGCGGGTGGCAGGTAATCGGTCGGTTGGTCGGCCGGCTCTGGGTCATTGGCAGGGGATGGAGGATGAAATAAACATATTAAAAAACGACGTCGGGCGAGGACGCGGCGTGAAGATCAGTACGGCCCGTCGAGGGCGGGTAGGGTCAGTGAGGTCAGGAGAAACGGGGGTGGTCGTTTTACCTATGCACGTAAACGCCGCTTCGCCGGCGTACGGGTTGGCGTCGTCGGCCACCGGAAGCAGCCACGGACACTTTTGCTCGGCCTCCAGGCACACGGACCGGCAAGCGGTCACCCTGTAACGGCGTCCCTGTCCCGCCGCCGTCCGCGTCCAGTGCGGCAGTACCGCGGTGCACGCCCACAGCGCATAAGCGTCCTGCGAAAAACAAAAATTCAAAATTAAAACACACAAACACACGACAACAACAATAAAACAATATTATATTATCTTCGTCGGTCGTGATCGAGGGGGCGCTGACTATGGTCGGGGAAAAGGACTTTGAGAATGTAATTCTCGATTTTTGACTTTGGCATTTGTTTTACGCGTCTTTTTCGATCGGAGCCGTGTCACGAGCAACAGCGACTCCTTTCCGGGCGCAATATAACGTCTTGCGATCGAGCGATGACACCGTATAGAGTGAAAACAATGTTGTATATTATAGGCCGTGTGGTTTTTTTTGTTTTTTTTTCATTTGTGACCCGAACGCAGTGCCGTTTTCTCGCCACGCTCAAACATGGCGGTCAGATGGCGATTTCAGGACGATTTCAATCGTCTATCGAGAATATGCGGTACGATTTTCGATCTGTAGAAAAGAGCACGATTCGGTGGAAAAAACGGAATTTTACTAAGTTATTATATAAACTTCAATCAAACGATATATACATGTATAATTTAAAAAAGACGTGCACTTGTTTCCCAATTATTTTTAATGACGAATTAAAAAAGTGGAAACAAAACAATTCGATTGATTGATTGCGATGAATTTATTGCATTATCATGGCCGATACACCGGTTCTTTTTACGTCTATGGATGTGATTATTGTTCAATATTCACTGTGTAAGCTTTTTGTCGTAAGATCTAAAATTTTGGACTTTTTTTTATGTTTTAAATGGTTCGCAGTGTTGTACGAGTGACATTTAACAGACGCGTGCCTAGACGTTTTGCACTGCGGATCGCGGACATAGTAATAGACACGTTTTCGTATGGACGTAATTGACGTGTTTGACAAAAACAAAAATAACAATAAAAAAAAAAAAAAAATGAAAGGTATAAAACGCACGGAATGAAGCTCATGAGGGAGACGTTAAAAAGGACACACGATTCTTCAGCCGATCTCGAGTGCAAATTTTAACCTCGGATCGCATTAATATTGAATTTTCAAATCACAATCGTCGTGAACAACGCACGGGAAATACCGTTGTTCATTCGTTTTAGTGCTAAGTAATATATTATGGTCCAACGTAAAAATCTCATTTTTCCGTCGCCCCATGACCGTCTCGAGTCGCACGTTTTCAGCACCGAGCCCGTGGACACGCCTACGTATTATGCGTACGACGAACAGGCGATCCGAGTTCCGACGCGGACGTTCGACGGTAGCGCCGACGCGACGGTAAAGATCCTTGTCGCCCAGTCGTAACGGGCACCGCCAGCGCTCCTGTCGGTCGACACCAGTCGGCCGGTCGCTCGCTCGCCCACTACGACGTCACAATACAATATATTACCTATCTATAATCCAAAGACCGTTCGAATCGGACGGTTACTCGTGGAACATCCTGTCTGTGTGATATTCGTAAACGTACCGTTGGATCGTTTCAGAAATTAATCGCGGAGCGGAAGTAAGGGGAGGGGGCAATCAAAATCTATTCGACACTACATTTTAGTGTGTACTAATAATTTGTTATCATTCTTTCAATCGATTCTTACAAACTGGCATCGAACGTGTATGCTCTAACCAGCGTTAAGAACTGATAACAAAAAAATTATCAGGATAAAGATAAAAATATCAAAACTACATTTTTTATCTAACACACAGATAAAAGATAAATAAATCAAATTCATATAGCGAAAAGATATAAGATAAAAATATTTTATCTAGATAAATAACAGATAATAATACATATTAAAATTTAAAAAAAATGCATGTACTGTCATGTGAGTACATGCCTGTACAATACGTTTATTATAACTTGTCTGTTTCTATGATTCCTATTTTAACTATCATTTTAAAATATTTATAATATTCTGGGAAATAACACTGGTCGCAACGAACAAGTAACAACTACAGAAATATAGGATATTTATATATTTATAAGTTATAATCTAATACAGAATATTGATTATTAATATCAATAACTAATTATAAGCGCTGAATAGGAATAATTTAATAATTTTTAGTATTTTCAGAACAACTTCATATATTTTTAGCCCAGGATTGTATTTTACGTACAAATTGTGCCTGAGACAACGAGAATAAAAACGAAACGATTGATAATCAAATATAGCTAATTTTCACAAAAACAAATGTATCTTTTAAATTTACCTAGATTTGTGAAATTTTCATCTAAAATAAATACTTGGATAACTTAAATTTATCTATCTAGATAAGATAAAAGGTAAAAGAATAATTATCTTAATAATTTATCTAGATAAATCATTCACGTTCAAATCTACCGTAACGTTTACAAATACGTTTTCTCCCCGATGCTCGCGTTCGATCGTTTGACATTTGACTATTTCGTCAGGAATTTCATCCATCTAGATAAATTTATCTAGATAAATTATTAGTCTCTAATTCTCTATACAAAAAAAAAAAATATAAAAAAATACATATTGGTTTTTATTGTCAATTAATTTTTTTGATAATTAATACTTTAAATTTGACTTTTTAAGTCATCTGAGTAAAAAATTGTATGTTCCTAATAATACTATATACCTATTGGCTATAAGGTATTATTCATTATTTATCTTTTTGCTAGGGGCCTGGAACTTGGTAGGTGCTCAAATATAGAGTAAACCTACAGTTCATTGTTATGTTGTGTGGATGACTCGTCATTTTACCTGTGGCATAATACTGAGATAGGACCATAGACAAAAATATCCCTCCCTAAAATTTTGTGCTAGTGGCGTCACTGGTTGGATGCCTAAGAAGTGAAGGGTAGTTTTATACTTACGTCTCAACATTATGCCCTACGCCCCTACCCTAGAAAATATTGAAATGATGACCCTGCTTTAAAGTAGGAATTCGCGGAAACGTAAGAGTTCGATAACATTTGAATCTGAGAAACTCCGGTGGGAGGATTGCTTCCGGGGGGTATGTGCTCCGTGCACCCCACTTGGGTTCGCCTCGGCGGTTTATCCCGTCTGGTCCGGTCGTCGATGTGTCCGGTCTGAAATAATATCGCCGTGACGCGCGACAATACGAAACGCGACGAACGATTAACCGCGCGTTCGGTCGGCAAGGGCGAAGACGTGCTTTTTTTCCCAACCCCCACCCCGTGCAAATCTCTCGTGCGCGCTCGACCCTCACGTCGCGGCTGACAGTTTCGTTGTCTGAACACGTGGACCGTTTACGCGATTCCACACACACACACACACACACACACACACACACACACACACACACACACACACACACACACACACACACACACATACACACGCACACACACACACACACACACGCACGCACGCACACACTCACACGCACGCACACGCACTGGAATTCGTTTTAGGTACCCATCTACCCCCTCACACCGACCCCGACACCGCAGGCCGTTTTTACCCGGCCGAAAACTCCGATTTTCCGGCCGCCGCGCGATACAGCTGCACGAACCGCCGCCCCCGGGGTAGTAGCGTCGCCGTGCCGAACAGCCGAAATCGTCACGCGAACCCTAGCCTGTGCTACTCGGACGGGAATTATTCTCCGCCAGAGAGGGACCCGGTCGGCCCGTCGCCACGAGTCGTACGTTTCACCGCCCCAGCGTACGGACCGGCGAGGGAGGAAGGAGGACGGAACGACGACGACGACGACGACGACGACACGTCCTGCACAATACGACTCGTCAGCGGTTTTTTTTCTCCGTCTCTTTCAACCCTCACGTACGTCTAGCTCTTCTCGTTCCGCTCGCACGCTCGTCTCTCGTCGTCAACCTCGTGCATCGTGTATCGTTTTCGTATTTTATATTTATAATATTTTCCACGTCATTCGATTTCCGTCGCTATATCCGTGAGAACATCGTTTAACGCTCGTGTGTAACACACGGGTACAGGGTGATTCAAAATTCACGTTACGTCGGGTTTTTCGTATAAATATTCTAAATAAAGAAAACGGATGTTATGAAAAGATTTTTTTATTTATTTATTTATTTATTTTTTTTTATTTACAAAACCTTGTATGGTTTCTACATTTTGTATTTTTTACGACCCTTAAGGGGTAGTTTTTTCGTAAGTGATCTTTCGGAAATCAAATGCAAACACATCCTTTTTTCCGTCTTGACGATAAGATATTTTTTTATATATTTAAGTGATTTAAAAACATGAATTTATGCAAAGCTTCTTCATGTTTCTGTGAAGTATATAAAAAAGAAAAAACTTAAAATCACCTCCGAACAAAGAGTTTTGCATTAATTAATGTTATTCGACCTTTACGATTTGTGTATAGGTTTCTATTCGGTTGTCTAAATTTAAACCCCGGGACAACTCCGCGTTTCGTAAAAAAAACGTTTACATTATTTATTTATTTTTCAAACTGCAAATCGTTTTAGATTTTCCAAACTCTCAAAACACTTGCATACCGTATATTCATTTTTCTCTACACCGAATATTAGTGTATAAAAGCTCGGCGTGACATAAATATATTATATTTCGAATCGTCCTGTACGTTATGTGCGCTCGAACGTGCACGACCTAGCGCGTGACGCGAACACATCCCAAGGTATTTGAGTGGTACGCGCTCGAGGGAGGAAAAAAACACACATCGACCGTTGTCGTGTGGAATTGACGGCGATACGTATACATAATATTATTATGTCATATCATACGTACGTAGAACAACGGCGGCCCAGCACTGTGTGCGGGTATCGCGTGACACGTGTAACGGACGTGCGACCTTCTAGAGATGTGATAAACACACATTTCCCTCCCCCGTCCCCACGCGCGTTTCGCGAACTGTCGACGCGGACGTTTTTCGTCCGGGATCCATCGATCCCCTGGATCCTCGTCCGTTCTTCCCCGAGTCGATCCCGTAAAAAGACACAAGCGAGCAGAGTGTTCACACGGCGTATGGTTTATAACAGCGGTTCTCAAACTATGGTGTGCGTACCACTAGTGGTTACGTGACAAGCTCATAAGTGGTACGCGATGAAAATCTCCTTTTATAAAAAAAATCGAAATGAATCGTTGTTCACAAGCTTTACGGTTTCTAATCTCTTTTGTGTCAACTCACCGGTACGAAAATACATTTTCCCGCTTTTTGTACACGAAAAATAAATACAGAAATTAATCAAACGTAGAAACCGACGATTTAAGGCTTTGAGTTACTGAATTATGAAATAAACCATAATAATAATGATAATATTTGTACCTACATGATATGTAATTAAATTTCTTTTTGTGCGTTCAACGCTTATAATGCCATCGTTTTGTAGTTCCTAATAAAATGAAATTCTACCGCATAAAAAAAAAAAAAAGATAAAATTATTAAAAAGCAAAAAAAAAAACGTCAGGCGGTACGTAAAAATGTTCAAACTGCGTAGGTGGTAAGCGAATATAAAAAGATTGAGAACCGCTGGTCTACAATATTGTACGTCTAAATAATACGCGTGCGCAGCAATACCGTCAACGAGCGAGGACTTCGCGTACGGCCTAGTGTCGGATTTCAAAACCGATTCACACGCGTTGCGATAATAATATTGTGTTTATCGATATTTTATTTACCCGTAAACCGTTGGCTTACGTGCCACGTCGGTCGGACAAAAACTATGACGTGTAAACACGGGCTCGGCAAAAAAATTATGAAAACGAATACGTCCGCAGACCTACGGAATCGCGCGAAAACACTTGCCGCCGCCGGTACGACACGCGAATCCGTATACTGAATCGTTTTACTCCGTTCACGTTTCGACCGCACCGGTTCGATTCGTAATCAAAAAAAAATAAATAAAAATGCCGTCGTTGTTTTCGTCTCCGGGCTACGGGTGTGCCGACGGGCATACGAAAAGTTTCCATTCGGTCGCACCGACGCGACGACGTCGGCGTAGTGTGGGCGTTTTCGGTCGTGACAATTTTTAAAACGCCTCCGCAGCTTCGCCCGCCGCGCCGTGACGTTTTCACATAGAATATTTTTCGAAATATATAATAAGTAAAATCGGATGATACATATATTTCAATTTAACTTCCCTTCGTTTTATGCCGTCGTCGGATTGAGACGTTTCCTCGGAGGGTCACCCATCCACAACATGTTTGATACTCGTTGGTTTATGATATTTTAAAATCTGCCCATCAATCATCGTCATGGAAATCTTGGCAGCTATTACAAACGGGGGAACGTCCGAGCCGGGTGGGAGAGGGTTGGTTTTTATTTAGTAAAAAAATATACGCAGTAATAAAATACTTATAGTCATATTATTATTATTATTGTAATGTTATGTATCCTTGATAATTTGAAATTCATGTTTAAAGAAACTATTTTTCTCTCGCGATTTTTCCCCGACAGAACTGTTTGCGCGCGAGAAGTGCCCCGATGTTGATAATGGTGATTTATCATTTAATTTACGGCCGCGCATTTTATTTCACGCGCTGTTTATTTATTTCCGTCGTGATTATCGACCGAGCGGCCGCCAACGTTATTCCGCCCGTGTTTGTTTTCAGTCGTTCAACCGATCTCAAAACTGGTTGAATTTTTGATACGCGTCGTCGTCCGATTGTATTTTATTATTGTTATACACTTGAACTGTAAGCTCCGATGTATCGTGTATTCAATTTATTATTAATCCTCTTCCACGGACTGAATTGAAAATAAGTCGCTGCGATTTTGAATAACTCGAGAATCGATTAAGAAAACTGCAAAACAATTTCTCGATATGACGTTGAACATAACTATTATACCGTTCTGAATGTAAGAACACTGAAACGAACGACGTCATAGGTTTCGTAAAAAATATTTTCGAGCAATGTTCTGCCACGCTTTTTCAATCGATCATCAGCTAATAGCGTATCTCGATCGTGTAAAAAGAAACAAATTAAAAGCGATGTATTTGGATTTTTTCTTCGTATTTATAGCGTTAAATATTTATTGAAACGCAAAATATTCCGAGACGTACGATTTTGAACGATTATTTTATCGTAACATTTATTTGAATGTTTGAAAATTTCGTATTGTCTTAAGAAGGATTTGATACCGTATGTTAAATAAATATCGGGTGGTTCGAATTGTATATATGTACGTATTAAACGAGGATATAACAATATTTGTTCTACCTTTAAAGAATCTTAACTGAAAAACAATATTGTGATAAATACTAACTACGTAGTATTTCAAGACTAACTGTGTCTATAACTATTATACCGATATAAACAATAGTATTAAGTGAAAATTAACATTGAAAATTCCGCAGCGATAAAAGTAAAAAATAGTAAGAAACCAAAAGAACTGGTGTAATGATTCCAAGCCGAGAAAATGATTGAAAATGATATGCACGTTTTTATTTTTTTTTTTTTTTTCATCGAGTTATCTTTAAATACGCAGAGCTATAATAACTGCGTATGTGCAGCGCGGAAAATTAATTTCCATATACCGTTTTTTCACGTTGATTTTATACTTATAATATGATTATTCAGATACGCGGCTAAGGCGGAAGGAAGACGAGAGGACAAGAAATTCACGATGTAATTTGCAGATGAATAAAATCGAGTATGTTTACCGAAGGCTTTTACTCTTGAGGCATTGATCTGACTATTGAACGGCAAAAACTGAAGTGTTTGAATTAAAATATGCATTTTTTCCCGACAAATTCTGTATAAAAAAGTGTTGAAAATTTTTAAATTTCCGATTTCTAATTTCGCTAAATTCCGATACACTAAAAGAGTGGTAACGTTATCAATAATATTTAACAGAGTCAAATGTTGGTATTGGCGATTAAAAACTACGGGATATACGTGAAAATAACTAAAACAATCAAGTTCAAAAAATTAACAGAAACCCGTAATGCACCGATGTTTTTTTCAAAGACACGTGAGTTCATTATAATTACTTCACTAAGAAACTGCGAGACGATTTCTTAACGTTTAAACTTTTTCAATTAAAACTTGACATTATTTTATTTTTATTCCTTCTTTATTCGCTATCTACACCCCTCCCTTTAATTTTATTTCTCTCTCTCACACACACACTCCTTCTCTTTCTCTCTCTTACACTTCATCTCGTCCGCCTGCGATATATATCCCTTCTCCTCACCTTCCAGATTGGTTGGCCTGCCACTCGGTGATCATGGAGACCGGAAAATAACACTGGAAGGCACATGCTAAAGTGGGCTTACGACTACAGACTCTTATAGTCTGACAAAGGCGTGACGGGTGTCGATCGGAGTTCAAGAGGTCGGTGCTCGTTTTATCTTTACCTTTCTCTCTCTCGCTCTCTCTCTCTCTACCTCTACTTCTGTCTTCTTTCTCCCTCTCACCCTTTCCCCCGGACTCCTCCATCTCGATTTTACTTCCTCTACATATTCCTCTCTTGCTCACTCAACTTTTTCAACCATCGCTTTTTCTAAGCCCTGTATACAATGGCAAATAGTGAGACTGCGAATTTTACTCGGATACTAAACTCTTCTACCACGTCCTTTTATTTCACTATATCAACACAAAAGAGAGCTGATTATTTTCATGACTAATTTTTATTTCTTTTTTTTCTGAAATCCTAACTTACATGTTCAAACTTATAAGACTTGAATTATAAGTCTGGTTAAAATATGATGAAAATAGATAAGTGTAATGTTTTAATGAATATTGAAGATGTCATTCTCAAATCGTTGTGTATAATTTTAGAATTGATATGAAAATTTATTTAGCTTCCCTAATAAACTAAGTAATATTTCAATCCTACTTTGTTAAAAAAACGAATGCTAAAAATGTATTGTACGAGTAAGTTATACGTTAAATTTTACTTTGCTCGTAAATTCGTCAAATTATACGTAACTTATAAATAATCGTTTTGAAAATCACGTAGTTATAATAACTAA
Source organism: Therioaphis trifolii (assembly GCA_027580255.1). NCBI lineage: Eukaryota > Metazoa > Arthropoda > Insecta > Hemiptera > Aphididae > Therioaphis > Therioaphis trifolii. The sequence goes on from CM050406.1 coordinate 25,599,319, forward strand.
GTTGTTAAACCAAGTTACTATAATCACTATGAGATAAAACGGTCTATATTTCATTATTACTCGTTAAATGTAATGGATTATTCTTATTTTATCAATTAAAATAAACATACGTTAAGTGTAAACCATTTTGACATTAAATATATAAACAGTGTCGCCGTAAATAATATTAACTAGAAAGTAAATTCAAAATAATAAGAAAATGTAAATGATCGTCTTAATTAATATTTATCATAGTTGGTAAAACAGTGTGAGGAAAAGTTTAAATTAAAATGTTTAACATAATGTTTATAGTAAAAGTCTTTAAAAATAAATTATTTATGAAATTCTTACGGGGTAAATTACTTAATGTATTGAATTTGCGCGGAGTTTTAATTTGAATTGAACGCGATAAATTTCAAAAAATAAGAAAAAAAATTTTCAATTTTCAAAAATATCCTTGACCCTAGTACACCCTGAATATTATATATAATACCCTACGCAACCAAAGTATATTTGATAAATTAACAAACCCTATTAGTGATTATTATCTCAGGTGTGACTGTCGGATATTTTTGTTTATACGCCCAAAAAGTTTTATGTGGCACATAAAATAATGTTTTTCTCTCGTGATATGATCACATTTAGAAATTTAATAACGATTATTGTTATATTCATGACTTTTTTTTATTAAGGTAATTGCAAAAATATGTAATAATATTACTACCTAGTCGATGACGAAATAACATAAATAAAATTAATTTATAAAGTGCATTTCTCAAGCCATATTATCTTATGCCGTTATCGTCGAAATCTTAAACTAAATCAAATTTAAAACTGTATTTACTTAATTCTTATTTATACGTACACGAGTAAACTCGATATTTTATGAAACGTCCACTCGTATTTCACTGTTAAAAATATTGTCTATTTTTTAGGTAGGTAATTGAGAGTGATAGTCATTGAAAAAATCGCACCGTGTCATGCTACAAAGTTTTAAAATAATAAATACAAGACGTTCAGACGTCATCGACTTAATAAAGGTCATGATAAAATAAACCATTAAGTAGACGTCTGAATAGTTGTCAAACTAAATATAAATATAATTGAATTATTGACTTAATATAGAGAATCAATGAAATAAACAAAAAAGATTTATCTTCATTCCAATTTAAACCCGATAAACATCTTAGAATTTAAACAAATTTCATTCGAATTAAATTGACATTCGAAACACAGACGAGCACGGTTATATTTCACGTGTCTTAACGGCTTTTTGTATAATTTAAATGTGTTTGCATCTCAACAAAACGCAATATAAACGATATAACTGGAAACGTAATTATGTTTTTAACAACTTAATCATAATAATACTACTTTCAAATTTTAATTTCATCAGGATAGTGGGCAGTAAAAATATACGACGAACGACCTATGTAATCCTATTAAAAAAAAGTATGAGCAGTAAATAAATGCTATATAGTTTTAAGTCGTAAGGAACACTTTGTTAATCTCAGTTCAAACTAATGTACTAACTTTATTATTATTATTATTATTATTATTATTAACATTATTATTATTATTAAACCTTTTTTTTAAGATAAAATGTCGCGTTACAAATATGTGAATTCAAAAAAAAATTGAGATGTCGTGTTCAATTTTGTATAGTATTCAATTAAATAAAAAAAAATTACGATTATTCTATCTTTTCACATATCATAGTCACAACTATCACAATACAAATTCAAAAATAAACCGTAACAATATCATCTTAAAATTGACTTAAATAATATAGATATTTATTATGATTAATTTAAAAAATTCTTCAAATTAAAATTGTGAATTTCACAATTTCTAAAATAAGTATTGATATCAATAGGAAGTTATATTAAGAACATATTACAATTAATAATTATTTAAAATGCAATACTTTTAAACGTGTAATGTTATTAATTATAGTATAAAATGGCACATCGATAATTTTTTACTAATTTATGTGACCATGATAAATATCGAGAAGTAAATGAAAATTATAAAAATTACCTTTCAAAAATAATATCCAAGTTAAATTTACATTCAATAAAAAGTAAGGCTTGTCCAAACGAAATAGTTTTTAGAAAATTAAAAAAAATATATATATATATATATGTACGTAAACCAAAGAACTTTATCACTCCGGTTCGGAATCAAAAAGAAATCCGTAATTATTTATCGTTACATAATGGAGGTAAATTGTTGACCTTCTGTTTCATTTGTATGATATCGTGAACTGTAATTTGTGCTTACTACAATAATATAAGACCTTAAGAAAAAATAATATAAAATACATTTTTAATTACATTATTTGCATGTAAATGAATAATAGACGCTTGAGGGTACTTATCATTTCCAGATCTCAAGTAAGTACTCCCGCTGTTTTGATGGCAACTTTTAAAATTGTGCAAGCTACTGATTTTGCATTAACAGAATATACATTGTAATATATATTATTTTTTATTTTTATTTTTAGCACTTATAGGTGACATAAAAAGTGCTTAAAAATCCCATCCGTCGATGCGGTTGATTAACTTGGTACTCAAAACAGGTAGCGTTCGAAAATTTTCAAAACGGTCGGAATAACTGAAAAAAAAAATTAAAATTTCCCGAAAACACTCTTTACCTGACATTATATTATTTACAATAAAACTTCAGATTTTATAGAATAAAAATAGTTTAAAAATTGTATCATATATTATGCGACTTATATATTTTTTGACTATAAGATGCAGTATAGTTTTGAAATGTAATTATTTTGAGAGCTATTCAAGAAAAATAGAGTCAACGACATTAAAAGTTTGAATAACATTAAAATGTAATGCTGTAATAATATACTTACTGTCGTATTATTTTTATATTTCATTTTTCCTTATAGATACTAAGACTTGACATTTTTTTCGATAGGTCTCTCATAACATTCGACTAAATATTTTATTAAATCTCAAAATTCTTTTGTGAACATTTTTTTTCACGTCTCGACTTTGATACGCGACGAAATTCATTCTTTATGTTTGTCGATATTGCTTTCCGTGGTTGTAATTTTACGTTTATTCACAGCACAATAATTTGCAATCTAAGTTTTGAACACTTGACGTTTAAAAAGTTAATTGATCCGACCGCATTTATTTTACACATCAAAATCAACGAATCTTATCGGGGTGCAGAAGGTTTCGTACTTGGTATGAATATTTAAGGTGAACACGACGATACATTTTTTCCACTGGGCTCTTCGTGTTCACGAGTCATTTTTCCGATATATTGTTTGATCATGATTTTAATACAATACAATATGGCGACTTAGTAAACTATAATGAAAAAGTGCTCAGTAGGCTTAATATAATCATATTCGTGTTGACTTTGATTTTTTCATGTACTCAAATTCCATTAAAAATAAAAAAAAAAAAAAAAAATCTTACCCGAGATTTAATTAAAGTCAAGTGTGTTATTTCAACCAGAAATTTTTTATGCGTTTGGGCGATCAAATAAATTATTTATTTGCTCGTGCATATGACACTCGGCGCGAAACTCGATGCTAAAATATTTAAATGTAATAAGATCAATAATTAAAATAAATTAAATCGGAAAAAATCAATACGCTAATAGATGGATACGGGCGTGGTAAAATTTGCCACAGAATATCGGGAGCATATTATTAAACTAGTAGACATTTAGACATTGGGAAAACTGATCTCTTATACAAAGTGTTCACTGAGACGGTTAATCTTAATAGTTAGATTACTTATTTGTATTTTTCATTATTTCCTAATTATACAAATCTAATTCGTATACAAAAAAAATTATTAAATAATTTTCTGATAGTCGACAAATTTAAATTATTAAACTAAATTTGTCCACATGATATTACTCACAATTCATTGTAATAACTAGCTTTAAATAATATCAACGAATATTATCGATCGGCAGTAGACCTAAACGGCCGTGTATGTGTGTGTGTGTGTGTGTGTGTGTGTGTGTGTGTGTGTGTGTGTGTGTGTGTGTGTGTGTGTGTGTGTGTGTGTGTGTTTGTGTACACGCGCGCGTATTGACGATCGATAAAATGTAAACATGTAGAGAGTATCAGGAAGATAATACACCTATGAACAATTCATAGTCTTGCGTTATAATCGATATTTAGGTGAAAACAATAACGTCTTGGAATTCGTTCGCGCCATGAGCCTGATTCGTTTGCATAGAAAAGTCCGAGAATTGCATTTTCATTGCGCCCAACCGTCCGCGCCAAATTGTTGTACGCTTAATTTTCTGCGACTACGTGTCTGGATACCCAAACAGACGAATATAATAAAATCAAGTCTTCTTTTTCGTTTCTTTCACGACGTCTGTCAGAGCTTTTGGCTTACAGGGCAAAAATAGTCCTTCTTAGAGCATCCTTGAGCTCACGCGCATGAGCTACGACAAATAAATAATTAAACGTACGACGGTGCAACTTTTAACGAAAAGCGGACAGTTTAAAATATTGATTACCGTATCTCACACAAACCGTATGGACGAGAGCGAAACAAATATATTCTAACAATGGAATTTAAATTTATGGAGTCGATGATAAATGGATTTAGTGATGAAGCCGTCACGGGTCTATAGGTATTAAAACAAATATAATTTGAACTCTCCTTAAATTCCGATTTCGAGTGTCTATTTCTTTTAGACGAAATTTCGAGTTATTTAGCAAAAATAAAAAAAAAATAAAAAAAATTTATTATTAATGACTGCTCAAAATAAACAAAGTATGATATGTTTACATAAAGTCAACCAAAACACTTATTAATAATAATTATTGATGGTTAATTCATTAAAATGGATTTGAAACTAAATAAATAAAAATAGTTTTCTATATTTTTTTTAATACGTTTTATTCGTAGACCATAGCGTGTTTCGTGTTAAATGATTACGGTGTAATCCCGTTCTTGCGTCGAACGTTACACATTTTTGTAATTTTTGATTGTAAATTTCATCATAATTTTTGATTTTTAAATATACGGTCAGCCATATAGTAATTAAAAGTATGAACATCAAGCTGAAATGATGAAGGTCTAATTTTTCAAATAACACTTATAATCTTGAGAAGAAAATAAATTTGATACCTAACTATCAATTTTTATTTATAATAATATTTATCTGGCAAAATTCAATTTCGTAGCCATAAATGATTTAAGTTATGATGAGATGTTTACTTATATTCATAATACGATTATTGAAACTTATAATTAGTTCAGAGCTATACATTACACAAAAAAAATACTTATAATTATGGAATTTTTTTTATATTAATAATTAAGGTTCAAATGAAAAACATTATTTGACTGAGAGTTTTTGTAAAAAATATTTTTAAAAAACCTAACTAACTATTAATCTTAAACTTTCTGTATTTTTTTTCCTTAAAAGAACGTTAATATGTCGTTAAGAACGACAAAAAGCGTATAAAAACATCAAAGTTCCTCCCTTCGTTTTCCGTTTTAGAAGAAGAGTGAGGAAATTGTGACATCAGAGTTGATGGATATTCAGCATAGGGAGGAACCTCATCGGGGTATTTTATCCCAAATTCTGCTGACAAGCAGCATCTTCTAAAAGAAGAGATGTATTGAACAGCTCAAATGAGTAAGACCAATTTATGTAAAAAAAAACTCCCAGGCACTTTTAACCACCGTTATCCCAAACAAACCAAAGCTTATTTTAATGACAAGTCGAAATAATGCAATTAATATATGAATTTAAACTTGACTTCCAGAACAAATAGAACTTGAATAAAAAAAATTAAGTTACAATCGAAATGATATTGTTTGTACGTGTAATATAATAATATTTACACAATATAAGTCACTTAAATAAATAAAATTATGATATTTAACTATAAACGTTATAAAATGATAATTATTCTGATATAATAAAAATGTACTTGTAATTTGAGTTATTAAACATATATAATATTATATACTGAACGTTTAAATCAATAATTTTAATTAGTCGCAACGTCAAATAAAAATCGTATTATCATTATTATTATTATTATTACTATTATTTTTATTTCACCTTTAATTGAATTGTTATTATTTTTCTATTTCCCTCATCATTATTAATGACATTTTGAAATCAGTAAAACTCACATCACATAAAATAATGAGTGACCTTCTAAATAAATGATATGACATAAGTATGGAGCTATTGTATCAATCTTATTAATTATAATTGTCATTTTTTTTATGTTACACCTAGAAACTAATTAATCAAAATTGATCGGCTTTAAAATGAGTATACTAGTGACATGTTTTTAGAAAATGCGCTACTATTATAATATAAACACAAACCAACGTGATATTAATTTATTAGACTCAAGTAGAGTTTAATAGTATTGTTTTGATAAAACTAAATAATAAAAACTAAAATATAAAAAACGAAAATTCAGAAAAAAAATTATATTTCCTATAACTGTATGACATTGGAAAAAACACTTGTTTTATAAAGAATAATATTTGATTGTGAATGCTTGCCATCAAAATTAATTATATTAATTTATGATTTCCGCTTTATAAAATCGAGATAAATATACAAACAAAATTAATTGTTTTAAGTACACTTTAAACTCAATCATCAAAACATACGTATACTTTTATTCATCGTTAATTTTGATAAATGACCTAGTGATGGTGAAACGTTTTCAATTGATCATGTGTTTATTACTCAGATCTTATATTGTAGGTAAATACATTTTTCTTCGAAATGAATAAATTAACAATGTATAACCGACAAAAGTGTAATAATCATAATGGATTTTCAAAAATCGTATCGACGGCAATAGTGTATTTGAACGTAAAAAGTATCTCCTACATATTATTTCGTATGATTATTTTACGTTTACTAGAAAACACCACACATGGTCGATAGATTTAAAACTATAACAGTCAAAATTGAATTTATTGTCTTAAACTTGGGCGGATTCAAGTATGAATCTGACCCGGATTACAATTACTTTTTCCTCCGAACGGACGTTCGGAACACGTGATCTCATAACTTTGTTATGGACTGCAATAAGCATTGTTCATAACTATAACATTTTATTGATCATCAGACTACAATACCATCTTATACCACGGACGTTAAACAAAACGAACCTTTCCGTCCCCGGTTCTTTTGCAGCCGAAAAAGTATATATATATATGTATATTGTATTATTGATTTCGGTTAAATATACATTTGGGTACCCCTGAAATTTTCATTGAAAGCTCTCAGGTCTTCTTAAACGAATTCATTGTATTCCGATATTGTTTTAACAACGAACAAGTCAAATCAATTAGATGAATAATTTACTGATATTTAATAATTGTTTCATTATAATTATTATTATTATTATTATTTTTATGACAAAGCATTCCACTGTAACAATGACGGTTGTGTGCTGTATGGTCAAAGAGAGGAAATATTAGGCATGACGAAGATAATATTATATCCAAAGCAGAGAACATAAAATGACTCGCGTTTATTTCGTGCGTTTTATTTACTCAATGTATCTACATAAATGTACATAAATGTGTGACGAACATAAATAGCAATATAAACTGTTTGAATATGAATAAAATATGTATGCAAATTTTTTGATCGTGCAAGGAAACGTTAGAAATTTTAATTTCAGATAATAATATTCTCTCGATTATACCAATCTCAATAAACTTGAATTTAAACGTATTTAAAAATCGCTATTGTTGTGACACTTTTCAAATGTTTCATTCCTGATCGCGTGTTCGAGTAGTCATATAAAAAATAAAAAAATAATGATAAAAGAAAATGTCGAATAACTTTATTAATTTATGGATAATAATTCGGTCATACAATATTTACGCAAATACTAGGGTACTAAAAGACCTACGTATTTTAATATGATAATAATTACAGTGCACTTGAATACTTCATGATTTATACATGACGGGTATCGTGTTAACGAAGTAATTACAATATTTATATTAACGGCGGAGTAGTGGGTGGCCATAGCAGCTACTCTCGGTGTACAAGAAAAATCGGAAACAAACGACAGAGGTTTAGGAAATATTCTCAAATTATAAAAAAAGCGAGTAAAATATTATAGTTTTTAAACGACGTCGTGGTGGTAGATTAGTAAAAAAAGTAATTATTTATTTAAAAAGTAAATTATTCATTAAATAAAATATCTTGTCACGGTACCTACTAATATCATGAACTGCAATACGGCTTTTATTTAGAAATTAGACTACATTACGATTTGATCAAATATGTAAAATCCTACAGACTTAAATGCCATAAAACATATGCATACACGATTCTGGAAGGTTATGAATTATTTTATTTGTAGTTCTAAAATATCTTCGTATATAGTTACTCATTAAAAAAGTTTCAGTAAAAGTCTGATTTTATCCTAAGAAAAATAATTGTATTAAATTAAAAATTACTAAGGGCCATACAAAAACTTAATGATGACATTTTTGTATCGAAAAAGAAAACATAACAATCATTGTTAAAAGTTAATACTCAACTAAAGAAATAATTAAATATATACATAATATGTGCATATTTTACGATTTTTACAGGAGCATACAGTTATACGTAGGTATTTAAATTTACATTATAGTTTGAAAATTGATAAAAATATAAAAAATTGTCAGAAACCAAGTCTTGAAGCTGATAAATCGTTCCTTTCTTTGTATAAATTGGATTTTTTTTTTTTTAATTTTGAAAATTCAGAGTGAAGACATGAAGACAGAGTGAAGTAAAATAACAAATAAAATACGGCAACGTTGTGACAAAAAAAATCGTGTAGGATAATGTTTATATAGATGAAATTACGAAATCGTATGCGTATATAATTTATTTTTAGAATCTATACGTTGTTCCCCGGAAAATTAGCTCGTCGAAACGGCCGGCAAATGCCAGTGCGTTGTGAGTGGACAACGTAATCGTCACGGGACACTTGGATCGAGAGGTATTTCAACGGCCGCGGCACATACCGATCGTCTCGATGACGACAACAATCAACATGAGGGAGTGTGTGTGTGTGTAAAGTAAAAATTTCTAATGGAATTTCACGGTTTGCGGAAATCCGTGCGGAACACTAGTTGAAATCACATTGCTTTGTCGCCGACGGCAAGACCCGTTTCGACCTGCAGTATTTTCCTTCCTATTTTAATAGGCTTTGGCCTGTCTTTGGCATAGTCAAAAAGAGCTAATCATTATTTTTATCGATACAATACGATATATCAGTATACCTAGGTATTAATTTTTTATAAAATAACTTGGTCGTAGAGATGAAATTATAAAAAAAAAAAAAAAAATTAATAAATTATAACGTTACACTAACAGCAATACCACGTAACTACAAATTTTTCAAACTTTAATTTTCGTTTTCAAATTATTATTTTTTTGTGTGTTAAATGTATTCAGCTTCATATTGCTACCGAAAAAAAAAGTGCAAAGCTCGTAGCTACGCGGTGTTGCAGCCGTCACTCGTTAGTGAAACGATTGGTTATTTGCATTCGAGCTGCATGAAACGTCCGTTCGATTCAATTCAAAGTATGTCAACTGAAAAATCAAACCATTTTTGCACCGCATCCGTCTTGTGCGTGTGTGTGTGTGTGTGTGTCATAAAACACGGCGATACGTTTTAACTATACTTTTTATCGTAAACGGTGATTAAAGTGTTACGGCGACGCGCGAGTATAATATTTACGATAATAAAATCGGTCTGGATCCCGGCCCGGACGGGTCGCAGCAGTTTTACGGGCGGCCCGACCGTTTCCGCGGTCCGGACAACGTGGCCGGCGGCGTGCTCGGCGACGACGGCAGCCAGCGCCGGCGGAAGGGCAGGGCAGACGGGGCAGCTACCCCGGGCCCCGACGTTTTAGGGGCCCCGCGACTTTCACGGAATTCGATGATTTGTCGGCCTAAAATTTTGTTTTTCAAACTTATTAACAAGTTCCGTCTATTTTGTAAAAATGTGTGTGGTATTTTAATATTTAACTTTAATATTGTGTTTCATGTGTAGGTACTTCTAATAAAATCGTCGACATTATTCACTTCTTCGCCCAACTAGTAAACAATATTACGTAAAAAATCTACAAAAAATATTATTGGGTTCTATTCTATTTGCATAATGAAAAACAGAAAATGTGAATAAACTCGAAATCACAAGTAGTTACTGCTCTAACCGACCCAAGGTTTACTCCCAGGGCCCAGTGAAAACATCTGCCCCGGGCCCCGCTAAATCTTCCGCCGACGCTGACGGCAGCAGTACGACGACGACGACGACGACGACGACGCGATTGATTCCAATCCTACGATTCGTAACGCAACGAAAACCGACGGGTCGTGACGATGACGATTACACCGTGTTCCGGCCGCGTTCTCGCCGGGTTATTATTTTTGTCGCGCTGCATACACCTGCTGCAAGCAGTCATTAAAATAAACACAATCGATTTCGGCAGCGGCGGGACGACGAGTGAGCGCGCAGAATCGCCGCCGCGGTCCTACACACAGAGTGTGCCCCCGTGTGCCGCGGATACGCGGGACGTATTGAAAATGCGTTTCCGAAGGGTTCGAACCGTGCCGCCGCCGCCGCCGCCGCCGGCGTGATATAACGCGATGTGAATTGCGTCGTGAACAGCCGTACGCGCGCGTTCGATATTTCGAAATCCCCAAAGACGTCGCGTGAAACGTACCGTACAGTGCAGCGGGCAGGGGCCGTGTCCGTGATTAATACGAACGCGATACCGACGTCGAATAATATTATTCATCGCGGAGAGACGGAGAGAAAGATAATTGGGACGACGACAGCGTTTCCGTGTCGGCGGGTCTGTGTTTTAATTTTATAGTCTAGGTCATCGTCGTCGTCGGTGTGTATGTGTGTGTGTGTGTGTGTGTGTGTGTGTGACGGTTATAAAAATCAAATCAGGCGGCCACGGCGACCGGACGATGACAGGGTACAGCGTAATATTTTATTATATAAATATACGATACATAATATATGCCTTTGTGCGTTGTTTTTTTTTTATTTTTTTGTTTTTTTTTTTTTTACAACCAACAAACTAATGAAATAATAACACGGTAATAAAAGTAGGTAAGTTAAAACTGCCTCAGTCCAGTACGTGTCGGAGTATGTGTGTGTGCGCGCGCGCGTGTGTGTGTGTGTGTGTGTGTGTGTGTGTGTGTGTGTGTGTGTGTGTGTGTGTGTGTGTGTGTGTGTGTGTGTGTGTGTGTGTGTGTGTGTGTATGCATTATGTGTGTGTGTGTGTGTGTGTGCACGCGCGTGCGTCCCCGTGTGAGCGAGAGCGTGAACGTATGTGCGTGTGTGTGTGCGTGTGCGCGCACGCGTGTGTGTGTGTGTGTGGAGAGGAGTAAATCGATTAACGGCATGTAGCGTCTGTAAGTCGCAAACCACACGTGACACCCCCGTCTGATGATACTCCGGTCGCCATAGTAACCCGACCGGAGGATTATAACCTACGATCATCCGGCAGCAGGCGCTTACACACAGCCTCTCGGCCCGGCACGATCGGCCGCCGCCGCCGCCGCCGCCGCCGCCACCGCCACGGCCGTGGCAATAAACGCGCCGCCGTCCCGCCCCCGCCCTCCCGGTGCTCCGGTCCTCGCCTGCCCTTGCCGGCCGCCTTCGCGTCGTCGTCGTCACCGCCATACACTCGACCGCCGCCGAGAGCACGTCGAACGACACGACGCGGCGGAGACTACACTTTCGGCGGCGTCGACGGCGGTGGTGTCGTGACGGTGGTGGCGGTTGACAGACTGACACCACCGCCGCCATCGCCGCCACTGCCATCGATGCCACCGCCACCGACACGTCTCTCCCCGACTCACTGGACATCGCGGCCGCCGCCGGACCGCGAAGACGGCGCGCGCGGGTGGAAAGAGAGTAGAAAGAGAGAGAGAGTGAGAGAGAGAGAAAGAGAGAGAGAGAGAAAGTGAGAGAGAGAGAGAGAAAAAAAAATGTTTGCATTGTTAAGATTCTTTCCGTCCCCCGACAACTACGACTGTGCGGCTCTACTGCGCGTGACTACGACCGACGGCCGGGCAGAACAAAGTTCAAAGTGGCCGGCGGAGAGCAAAAAAAAAAAAAAACGAATTGAATACCAAACCACCTCCTTGTCTCGTTGTGTTTGTGTTTTGTACATTTCGGTTCAGACTACGCGAATGTATGCGGTCAACTTTTTGCCGTTCTTTGTAATGCGTGTGTGTGAGTGTGTGTGCGTGTGCGTAGTTTTTTTTCCTCCACGAAAAACGAGCACCTCAGGTATTGTGCGCCGCACGACCTCCGTACCGTTGACATTGTTACGGTCCTCACACACACACACACACACACACACACACACACACACACACACACACACACACACGTGCGCATACAGTAAACACGAATTTCTATAGGACTGTGTGTACACGCATTCGTATGTATATGTGTGTGTGTGTGTGTGTGTGTGTGTGCAGTGTTTACTCACACACGTACGTATGTATGCTTTTTTATTCCATTTTTTTTTTCGTTTTTTTTTTTTTTCTTTGCGTTACACTATTTAAGTTCGGTTCGGTCGTAAACTTGAATTTTGCACTATTAAAAACGTAATCACGACCCGCGGCAATTAAAATATGCGGCGCGACACGAGCCTACGGCGACCAGAGCAAACAAATTATTACGCGAATTTACCTTCGTCAAACACGGCGCGCGGCGATGATGTTTCCGGAAAATCAAAAGTGCAATTTTCCCCCATTCGGTCGGAGGCAATTTTCATCGTGGACAATAGGCGTGAGCGGAGGCTTATTCAAAAACTAAGCGTTCACTCGAATAGAACGTATGGACAAAAAAAAAAAAAAAAAAAAATGTTAAACTTTCATACGCTTAATCGCATACCGACAAGACAATAAATTATGAATGAAGTAAATGCGCGGAAATTTTTCCCTTTTTTTTTTTTTTTTTTGTACTCGAATAATCGAGTAGGCACTGTTATGCATAGAAATATAAATAGTAAATACGCGTGCGTATGAATAATACACATCACGGCGTAACGGACTATTCGTCGGTGGTTTTTATTTTTTTTGTTTTCTCTCTCGATTTCCCGGACAAAGTTTTCAACGATCATTGTTCGCGCGTTCACAATGTCGCCCGCGAATCGTTATTAAATAACACGGGTGGTTTTCATCAGCCGCGGCGGCCCGCGCGACGCCGTGAGAGGGTGAGCGAAAAAATTAAACCGTTCACACCCCGCCCGGAATTTAATTCCGAGCCACTGCCGACGCAAAACTCGTCTCTCTTTCGGGCTGGCCGGAACACGTTAGATAAATCAAGGTGTATTTTTTCGCCACGAGACACTATTGTAATACATATAGATTTATGTTCGCGGTGTAAACGAATGGTTTTCTTGTCTTAACAATAAGCTTCCAAAGCTCGCGCGTCAGAGAATTATTGCAAGACGAACCACAATATATTATAACGGCGTGTGACTAAAGTTCTGATTTGTGTTCCGAGATTTATGACGCGACCGTAATGATCTATTAAAATTTATTCACTGCCGGTAAAAATGTTTAATTAATTGCCGCGCCGGTGGCTCAATGTATACGCACGTCGAACGGTCGTCGTCGTCGTCGTGCACGTTATACCTACACCGGTGTCGTGGAAATTAATGTTACGGTTCACTCGTAGTCGTCATCGTCAGCGTTTGTGCAGACGAATACGCGTACTACACGCGAGTAACGTTTCTGCGGGTCAATTGACGAGTGCGAAGGATTTACTCCTATATATTTATATATAGACATTACTGCGCACGACGAACAAGCAATGCAGTGAATCTTCCGTATTGCAAAGTCGTTCAGGCAAAATAAAAAAAATAAAAACGATCGTACTATCGAGAAGTTTATTAATTATAATAGAATGTATTTTTTGTTTCATATTTTAATCAATTGCATGCGTATGAAAATAAAGCTGCGTATACTTCGTGACACGGAGCTCATGAGGATGGGTCAGTTGGATTTTAAATAAACGATACACAATTTCTTTAGTCCAAACGATTCTGAACAAGAATTCAGTATAAAAATATATCTTAAACATATTTTACCATTTTAGTTAAATTGTCAGTAAGTTTTTTTTATCAAACCGGTTTAGATTTAAAAACTTTCTCGTTTGAAATAGCAGACATTTTTTTTACCAAAATATTTCCATCTAAAATTTTACCAAAATATTATTTCCATCTAAATCAGAAATTTCATTTTAATTGGGTAGACCATTTATTTTAGCTAGCATTTTATGTCGAAAATTGATGTGAAAATAATCTGTCCCATAAAAATCGTATAATTATTATAATAAACTCTTATGAAAAAAAAAATGTGTTACAAATTTTGAAAATTTTTAGTAACGTGAGTGAATTATATATGATTAAAGTCATATTTAATTTTCAGTACTTTTTTCAAATATTAAAAATGTGATCTAAAATAAGTAATAAAAAACGAGGCATTTTGAAAGATTTATTTTTAACTCGAAAGTTGTCAATTTTTTTTTAGCTTTCGTAAATTATGTAGCGATACATCACTAATATAATATGGTGACAATTTCGAGTTTCTAGCAACATCACTAATGACAAAATAAGTAAAATAGATTTAGTGAACGTGTTGTTCACGACAAATTTTACTATTTTTACTCGAATTTTCAGAAGCTGTTCCTCGGTCCTAGAAAAACTATCAAGCGCAAAGAAAAATGACCCCATTTAAAGTGACAACTAGATAGCATTTTTATCTTTAGACATGTTGTATGAAACTTTTGGAAACATTTTAGTGAACCAAAAAGTGTTTACAGAAATAAAAAATTTTAAACAAACATCATTGTAAAACCAATAGAACTTCGCTCCGGATCTAAAATAGGTATATAGGTAGGTAGTATAATATAAGTGTGTACATCTAATATCGTCAGTGTATTTATGTTGACTGATTGCATTATTTTAAAGTTCCCAAAAAATTCAATTTCAATCGAAATAGCCTGTGAGTATCGTTTATATTTGTAAATTGTATTTATTCAAAAAAAAAAAACTTTCTATTTTATAAGGTCAAATAAAAATGTCATCAGAAATGTTTACTCGCTGTTTTAAACCGTTTTTTATTGAAACAAAATCATTTGATACCTATATCTTCATCTGAAAAAAAACTGCATCGTAAAATATTAGAAACTGAATGGTTTCTTATAGAGTAATTATAGAAACATTGGATTCGTTATACTGAGGTAATGTCTCTCAAAATCATCAACGAAGGTCTCGGTTCCCAAAAATAGTTTGGTTGTTTTACTAGGCAAGTTGGTTTTACTAGGAAATTTTACCGCGTCGCGATATCGACGTGTCTAGTTGTAAACGGAAAAAAATCTATTTGCGTTCACGTCTTCGTCACTAAAAACATAAATTTGGCAAACATTCGATCATATTATTATTTAGTTGTTGCAACACTAGGAACACACGTGTTCGCATAAAAAATAAAAGTATAATATGACAAATCTTCAAAAAAAAAAAAAAAACCTTTTCGCTTCACGTGCATACAAATATTATATGTATGGTGATTATTATTTTCGTGGCGATACCAATATCGACACTATGCCCGGTTAGGTTCTCGGGTTAGGTTTCTCGATCCCGGGAGTCTCGGTACCGGAACATCGTGTCCCTCAATATCATAAATAATATATTATGTTTATATAAAAAATGCGAGCGGAAAAACAAAATATCGGTAAACGCGAATCAGTTTTGTCGAATCACCCGTTAAACGTGACATTTAATTAAACCGTTTTTGACCGCACATCGGCACGTGTCGAGTCGTGTGGTTTTGTCGTTCTCGCGGAGCGTGGAAAAAAAGGAAAAAACGCGTCCGTGTGCACGTGGAAAAAACATCGTCACGGCAGCTGGTACTGAATAATAGTACACGGCGGAGTGGTAATGCGATAGACGTCGATTGTAGTTGGATACAAACGATGACGATGAGACGTAATAGACCGGAATAAGTATTTTTATGTGCATCCCTCACATTCGATCGGACAGTTGTGTGTTTATTGACTAGCCGGGTGGTATAAAATTATATTAGTATGCGTGCGCGCGCTTTACGCGACGTTTTTTTTTCTCTGCCAACTCTGGGCAACGAGCTGCGTTTTAAGGTGTAACTTTTATCGTCAAAAAATGCAATTTATTCATTGTATTTTTATCGCATTGTTGCTCGTATTATTATTGCTCAAACTACCTCCTTTATTTATTTATTTTTTATATATACTTTATTTGTAGTGAATGATAATAAGTTAATAACTATTTTAGGAAAAAAAAACAATTAAATTAAAAAAATACTATTCGATAATTTTACCAGTTTATTCGATCAATTTAAATAATAATTTTTATTGCAGTGCGATTATATTTTAGAAAATTATAAAATATAAAAACATAAACGAATTAGAATGCGGTAAAAATTAAATCATACATCACAAAAAAATGATTTCAGGATAAAATTTTCCAAACTTTGAATCTATCTCCGAGAATAATGAGTTAAGTTTAAATATTAAACTCTTCGGGTAATAAATATGCTTACATATGAATGTCCTTAGTATATGTCGGTGCTACGTTCGTTTTTAATACACTTATTGCATATTGTATTGTGTTTTACTGATTTCATTCTTATTGTCAGATTGCTGATTTCAAAATAATTAAAGGTATTTTTATCTGATCCGTTCAATAGAATCATTTTTTTGTCAAATACATAGTGAAAAGTAACGCATCACCATGCACGATAAATATTATCGTTTAAAACAAAATCACCTCCTTCGAGTACCGAGCAAATGCAATTTTTGATTTATAGAGGCCCTTTTGGACAAATTTCACAACCCGAAAATTTGTTTCCAGAAAAACGAAAATCGTAGTGAAACCGTGAAAAAAAAAAAAGATTCGTAATAATACATCGGAGATACGAGCATAACACCGTCGCCCGTTTTCACGGAACATCTGAGTCGAACAACACGTCTTATTTCGTATTACACAAACGGTTAGGTAATATTCAGAGCCACTTTTCTCTATCAACTCACACACACGCACGCACGCACGCACACACAAACCGTTTCTCGAGCTTTTGTTCACCGTTATTTTTCGCCTTTAGAAAAAAAAAAGTAAATAAAACAATCGAAAACGATTTTCCGAAAAACGATCATAATAAAACGCTTTTATACGATCAAGTAGAGACGTCGGTACCTAATGAGAGTATAAAAGCTCGTGAATGGGAATTCTCGTCGTCGGTTATTTTTTTTTTACCGTGAAGCGCGATGATACCGAACCGAACGGTTTTTTTTTCTTTCCTGCTTCACAGACGATACGTAGTCGTCCTCACAATACGCGAGCTCGGCCAGCGTATCGTTAGCGTGTCGATACGGTAAAACACGATTCCGGTTCGTCGACGGACTGCGCGCGTATCGTCGTCAGGTTTACGTCCAAGTCGTGCACGAACCCATCCGACGACGTCGCCGCGCGTGTGACTGTTTCAACGTCGACGTTTCCGTTCGGACGCTGCCGTTTCGTACGACATAGTACGCACGCGCGTGACGTTTTGAAATCGGTTTCATTTTTTTTTTTTTTTTTTTTTTTTTTTTTTTGCGCGCGACACGATCTAATCCGCAGGTGAACGAAGCTCGTCAATCCGGAAGTGCCGACGAAAAAACCCGACAGTTGATTCGTCGACCAATGACGTGGGCATAAAAATCAACGTGTTTTCGATTTACGCACAAAACACAATTTTTCAAAATTATTCCGTTTTTTTATTTTTATTTTTTTTCAGACCGTACGGTGACTTTATCCAACAATAGTTTGTTGACTCGGAGCGTTCGGTGTATTGATTATCTGTACTACCCTAACTTTAATAAACCATTTGATTCCGACCGACCTCGTACACAATACATGACATATTTGTACTCCATCATTCCATTATTGTTCATAGACTAGAACGTTTTCCTCTGAATTCAATAATTTTGTATAAACACATTAACACGCACCAAAGTGTTCGAAGAAATTCCTCCTGTAGTAAGCCGGGTTCACACTACGACAGTGTCGCGTCGCGTCGTGTATTTTTCGAATAATCAAAAAATGTATCTTACCGTATTCGTACCGGAACATAATTCCCGCGATACCGACGACGTTCGTATCGACTCACATTCACGTTAGTCGATGCGTTGTTTTCAAAATTATGTAATCACACGGTCAAAATTCGAATACAGTGAGTCATGTGGGGTGACATCGGTCTAGATATTCGTCTTCAGCCCCCCCCACCACCTCCAAATCGATCCGGACAAATTGTAAGTTAAAGCCCTTTATTTGTAAGTAATTGTAAGTTCATTCTCGAAATTTGTAAGTTAATCGTTCATCGAGGGGAGGCTTTTGAAATTTGGGTGGCAGCCCCCCCACCACCTCAGAATCGATCCGGACACATTGTAAGTTGAAGTCTTTTATTTGTAAGTAATTGTAAGTTCATTCTCGCAATTTGTAAGTTGACCGTTCATCAAGGGGGGCTTTTGAAATTTGGGCGGTAACCTTACTATACCACGGCCAAATCGATCCGGACAAATTGTAAGTTGAATTCCTTTATTTTAAAGTACTTGTAATAGTTCACTCCTGAAATTTGTAATTAATATCTAACACTAACCATTCATATAGTCGAACTAATTAGCCAGTAGGTGTGCTAAATCAGTCAGTACCTTTAAAGTAATGGATCCATACTCATATATAATTAATTGTTTATATTTAAACAAATATAATAATACACATATGAATATAATAACAAATAAAATAATAAACTTCAAGTTTCATTAAAATCCACTTACGCCTCATTTTTCTTTTCGAGATATATTGGTACCCGACCATCAATCCTGCAGCGGCTATCGACTTTTTTTTTCTCGAAGGCATATTATTATGTTTATTCATTATTGTAATATACTATATAATACTAATAATTATAATACAAATTTTCAATATAATAATTGGTATAATATTATGTTATATCAATTCTATACTTATTTAAAATGCATGATTATAAAATAACATTTTATTAACACATAGATTTTTCTGACACATTAAATGAGTGATAACAACAATAATAACTGATAAACCAGCTGTAGTTCGTTGTATAAATCCGCAGATCTTTCAGAACGTCTTGAAAGACCATAGGACTCGATTCTCGGCATAAAAATCAACGGATTTCCTCCACTAACCAGCGGACATGGTCTGCCGGTGGATTCGATCCGCGAAAAATAGCGGACTTTTATTTTCACGTTAGTGGACACATCAAAGGACCTAGTCCGACGGACCAAATCCGTCGAGGACCTAAGGATTTAGTCCGTCAGACCAAATTCGTCATGAAATCCGCTCGTGTATGGGTACCTATTCATTTTATATTTAATATTCAAAATTTTAAAATTTGCATTCAAATTGTATTTATGTTGCATACATTTTCAGCAATGCTTAAATTATTTTTTCATATAATATACTTATTCCGTGTTCATTAATTTAAACATATCAGATAACAAAATAATAAATATAATACAATTCATATCAAAAACTTCCTATTGTATTATAACTTATTATAACTTTCTTATCTAAAACTCTTCTTATTGTCTATCTGAGAATAAATAATATTTAGAAAACAGTTGACATATTAATACCTATACTGAAATGTATGTATAAATGTATACATAATAATTCTATAATTCAATATCAACTGAAAAACTTCGCATCATTATTACTAATAAAAATTTCCGCATAATGAAGTAGTTGGTAAATTTCATTGATATATTTCATTATTACTAGGTATAATATATTCTGCTAAAAGTTTTAAATAATTATTTTGTCACAATATGACTAGAAAACACTTTCTATTAACACCTCTAATTTTAATGAAACTTGAAGTTTATTATTTTATTTGTTATTATATTCATATGTGTATTATTATATTTGTTTAAATATAAACAATTAATTATATATGAGTATGGATCCATTACTTTAAAGTTACTGACTGATTTAGCACACCTACTGGCTAATTAGTTCGACTATATGAATGGTTAGTGTTAGATATTAATTACAAATTTCAGGAGTGAACTATTACAAGTACTTTAAAATAAAGGAATTCAACTTACAATTTGTCCGGATCGATTTGGCCGTGGTATAGTAAGGTTACCGCCCAAATTTCAAAAGCCCCCCTTGATGAACGGTCAACTTACAAATTGCGAGAATGAACTTACAATTACTTACAAATAAAAGACTTCAACTTACAATGTGTCCGGATCGATTCTGAGGTGGTGGGGGGGCTGCCACCCAAATTTCAAAAGCCTCCCCTCGATGAACGATTAACTTACAAATTTCGAGAATGAACTTACAATTACTTACAAATAAAGGGCTTTAACTTACAATTTGTCCGGATCGATTTGGAGGTGGTGGGGGGGGCTGAAGACGAATATCTAGGGGCCCCCATATATCCAAAACGATCAACTTACAAATTGCGAGAATAAACTTACAATTACTTACAAATAAAGGGCTTTAACTTACAATTTGTCCGGATCGATTCTGGGGTGGTGGGGGGGCTGCCGCCCAAATTTCAAAAGCCCCCCCTCGATGAATGGTCAACTTACAAATTGCGAGAGTGAACTTACAATTACTTACAAATAAAGGGCTTCAACTTACAATATGTCCGAATCGATTCTGAGGTGGTGGGGGGGCTGCCGCCCAAATTTCAAAAGCCCCCCCTCGATGAACGGTCAACGTCCTCTGAATTCAATAATTTTGTATAAACACATTAACACGCACCAAAGTGTTCGAAGAAATTCCTCCTGTAGTAAGCCGGGTTCACACTACGACAGTGTCGCGTCGCGTCGTGTATTTTTCGAATAATCAAAAAATGTATCTTACCGTATTCGTACCGGAACATAATTCCCGCGATACCGACGACGTTCGTATCGACTCACATTCACGTTAGTCGATGCGTTGTTTTCAAAATTATGTAATCACACGGTCAAAATTCGAATACAGTGAGTCATGTGGGGTGACATTCGGTTATTGTGTTACTATACCGAGTGGCTCAGTTAACCAGGGAATTTCAATGTACACCACACGACACGCGCACGTGTGTAGTTTCAACCCGGTTTTATTATAATGAATCACGACCCCAGAGATACTACATAATAATGTACATAATTTTTTTTTCATATTCTAAGTCACTATAACGTTTATTTTTAGTGAATGATATTTTTCATGTTTTCTTTTTTTTTTTTTTTTTAACTAATCATAATTATTTAAATAATAAATGTAAAACATAAAAAATTAAATTAATACTCGATTACGTTTTATTGATTTTTTTTCAATATTATTATTATGTTGGATTTTCGCTGAATCAATCGTTACGAATAAATAATAATAAATGTCTAAAATGTTTTACACACACACGCATATACGTATTTGTAATTATAAACAGCCGTACAAGTCTATGATTTATACTTAAAAATACACGGATCACCCAATCATATTTTGCCTTTATAAGTTTCACGAAGCCTTCAATCAGAATTTTAATGTTACAAACTTCAAAATAATAACGTGCGTAAAATAAGCAGCAAAGAGTTCTCGAACACCATAATCAAAGGTATACAATACGGAAATTTTCAAAAAGTATACTTCTACATCATCCAGACGCAACGAGAAAAAATAATAAAACAAATCACTACGGTACTACCTATAAATGTTAAAAATATATATATACGCAATATTAAGTGTTTTCGGTCAATTAGTTTTTTAACAGAAAAACAAAAAAATCAAAACAATTAAAAGCATATTAGTATACGATAATACTATGCATGATGTATCATTAAAAAAGTTTGTTTTCTTTTTTACTAGTTTATAAAATGAATATTGAAATTTTTCAATTTTCCCAAAAAACCCTAATTGGTACAATTCGCGTGAAAATAGTGTGTTCAAAAAACAGTGAAGTTGTAAAATCATCGAATTTACATCAATGTATTATGGTACACGGTTTAATGTTAAAACCGTAAACAATACACTGTGCGTGCGTACGAATATTGTTCAATGGACAATAGACAACCATACCTGTCATAAACACATCCATTTATCATACAACAATCAAATCCGTTTTTATTTTATGATAACAAAATATATTAACAAACCATTAAAAAGTTTATTTTCAGTCGTAAACTATTCGATTTTTCCATTAAAAGTCAAGCGATAATTGTGAATATCACATTATAAAAGCAAATACGTGTTTTTTTTTCTCCCTTGTACCTGTGTCCTCTATACGTGTAGTGAATTCAATATCTGTAACCTACAGGGTTATTATTACGATGACGTCATATTAATCTGTCTCAATACGTTTTTAGCCGAAATGAATACTGATTTAATAACATTTTTTCAAATAAACAAGCTTTACATTATGCCGTGACTAGTACTTAAAATCGAACGCCGTCAAAATGAACCCTATACAAAGTTTATTTTGTAAATTCATTACAATTAGGTATTTAGCTTAAGCTACTTACGTTTATTTTAAACTCACGCAACTACCTTTTAAAAAAATTATTTTTTTTTTCGTTCATAACTACTCATATTTATAGTTACGATGCACACGCAAAGAACACATTATTTCCCGTTTAAAAGTATTATGATTATGACGTTCACTAAAATGTTTTCTTTCCAGAAAATTATTTTTCCTTTGGAAAACTGTCTCGTGGTCCTCATAGTTACTTTAGAAACAAAACAACAATCAGACTCTGAGTGTTTAAGTATTTACAGGAAGTAAGTTTTAAGAAAGTTTTGGTGATAAAGAGTTTTCAGATTTTCCACTCTTGATACAAAAACTGTCGTTGAAAAAAATTAATCAAATACTTTCAAAAACATTCGTTTTGAAATTTTAACTGTAAAATTTAATTAACATTAATTTTAGTAACAAATGAATGCTAATTATAATACATTTAGTATGACTCTGTGTATGATTTACGTTAAATAACCAATTTCATATCGTATTTTAGTACACATTGGCGTGTGTTTAATTCTAACGCAGCATTGAAACCTGAAATCGTGAGTAAATATTTTCAAGAACTTTGAAATAAAGTTATAGCACGTTCTTAGTAACTTGATATTAAATTAATTTTAAAACGGTGTAAAAAAAAAAAAACTAAAAAGATTTTCAAAACTTATCTACTTAAAGTCTGGCGTAATTAAATTTTTACAGCGATTATATTGTATCATATTTAAGTAACTCAAAAATCACGTATATATAGAGACTTTTTAGGTATAGAAAAATAACATCAAAACCCTATACTTACAATCTACATGTAATATAACAACTACGAATCGGATTTTAAGGTGATTCAAATGATAAATAATAGCAGTGCAAATTTGAAAAAAAAAATATGTTTAAGAGAAAAAAAATTTTGGTTCAAAAATTAAAAATGTAATTTACATTAATTGTTGAAAAAAATGTACTTCAATTCAGGTACTTGGATAAATTATCTTCTTTAAATCAAAGGCGGTTTGTACTTGAAAACTTATTGAAATCACCTTTTTACGAGAAAACGTTCAAAACGATTGTAAGACATTTATGGTTTAACACTAAACATCAAAAAATAGAAAAATGATAGTTTCCTATAGGCATAGATATAAAAATAAAAAAACATATTTTCATACGAAAACAGCAAAATGATTTCAAAACAACAAAATACTGATAAATATTTAGGTGCGATGACATCATATGCAAAATGGGTCGTAGAAAAGATGTTTTTAGTTTGATTTTTACTTCGTCAAAACACAATTGTTATTCGTCGACCACTCACATAGCCGGGCCACACGAAAACAAAACTCCCGGAGAGGTTTCGTCCGACGCACAAACGCACGCCGGCGTCGAACCCGCGCGTACGTTCGAAACGCATCGCCGTAAAACAACCAACGGCTTCGTCGTGCTGATGTGCGGTATGAACTCTCGCGCGGATATTTTCATAATAATATTGCTCTCTGCGCGTGACCGTAGTACATTTATTTCGGGGTCAAGTCGAATCAGGGGAAAAAAAACGAAATGAAAAACGGGCGAACGTACGGACGCGGGTACGGCGTATACGCCATCGCACGGCACGGGAGGAGTACCGTTATTAATTATTATCATCGAGCAATACGATACGAATGTATTTTATTTTTTTGTTTTTGCACACAACGTCGTCAGCCGTATATAATAAAACGATCTCCGTATCCGCCCCCGCAGATTGTTTGACCCAGATATCGCGGCGAGAGGCCGTATAACACGACGCCGCCACCGTGAGCGACGCGCGATCGAAATAGGTTATCTGTACAACTACAGATTCGTGCGAGTATTTGTGTGCGTATGTGTGTGTGTGTGTGTAATTATATTTCCGTCATTACGCGGGGGCGGAGGGGGATGAAAAAATCGTCTTTTCATCATAACCGAGGAGGCGAGAGAATTCACATATACATATATGTATATATTATACACATATATTATAATATGTATTATGCGTATATATAAATTCGAGTGGATTTTTTAACCAGCTGCCGCGTGAAGGGCTAATGCTGCGTGACTGCGTTTTGTTTGGGTCGACCGGCAGCGGTGACGGCGGCGGTGGCAGTGGCGATGGGAGAGAGAGAGAGAGAGAGAGAGAGAGAGAGAGAGAGAGAGAGAGAGAGAGAGAGAGAGAGAGAGAGAGAGAGAGAGAGAGAGAGAGAGAGAGAGAGAGAGAGAGAGAGAGAGAGAGAGGTAGGGAGAGAGATGAATAAAGTGTGAGAGAGAGAGAGAGAGAGAGAGAGAGAGGTAGGGAGAGAGATGAATAAAGTGAGAGAGAGAGAATCAGAGAGAGGGAGAAAGAGAGAGAAAGAAGGGGCGAGTAAGAGAGAAAGGGAGAAAAAGAGAGAGAGAGAGACGATTTTGGCGTACACGACAGACCGATGGCTGCGCACGGTGACCTAGATTTTTCCTCTGTATTTTGCACATCGCGTTTTTCCCCGGGTCAACCGTGTATTATGCTCTTATCGCGTATACGTAACCTCCCCTCGGCCTACACTCGAACATAAAATATATATGATAATATGATAATATAATATATATATATATATAAGTGTATAAATATATATATATTTATATATATATATATATAAGTATAGATACTCGCGTATATATTCGTGTGTGTGAGAACACGTGCACATTTTGTACGCATATATTATATACATATTATACTCTATACGTCTGTAATACTTGTTTTTAAAACGTGTCCATAATGAATAATAAATAATAATAATAACAATAATAATAATATGACAATATAAATGAGTAGAAAAACGGGGAGACCGCAATAACGTGTAGTAGAGACGTACAACACTGCATTTACAGCGCGCGTACTCGCTAATTATTATTTTTATTATTATTACGGCTATTATCATTTGTTTTTTCATTATCGGCCGTTACTTCTGTGAGAGTGAGCGATAACGAAATTCCAATCTTTACACGTCCATCCGGATTCCTCTCGATTTCACCGAGTTTTCACGCATGCGCACGCACGAACTCACACACACACACACACACACACACACACACACACACACACACACACACACACACACACACACACACACACACACACACACACACATACACACACACACACACACACACACACACACACACACACACACACACACTCACGTTATAATTAAGCTAAGTGTACCCGGTATTCCGTGATTCAATACCACCGTTACCGCTATTCGCTGCTGCTGGTCCATTCCACCCTTTTTCTATACCTGCACACACACACACACACACACACACACACACACACACACACACACACACACACACACACACACACACACACACACACACACACACACACACACACACACACACACACATATACAAACACTCACTCACTCGCTCACTCACTCACACACACGCACGCACGCTCACTCGTCCGCGTCGCGCCACCGAGTGATGACGTTCATCAATCAGTCTACGGCGTCGGCGTCGGCGGTGAAGTCGGGTTATGAGAAAACGAACGCGCCATGCTGCCCGGCTGCCGACGCGGAGCAGAGGTGTGGCAGACCCGTAACGTCGTAGTGTTGTGGATGCAGCTATTGCCCCGGGAGTTTTGACTTAATAACGCACATAATTCGCCGACTCGACACCTTCATTTCCGACCAATATTCTTCTTCAATATAACTACCCGCAGCAGCAACTAATGGTATCGGCGGGGGTGTCGTAAAGTTTCCGTCGGGGTTAAAAACGTGACGAAATAACTCCCCGGCAATAGTAGTGGTGGTAGTGGTGGTGGTGGTGGTGGTGGTGGTGGTGGTGATGACAGTAGTAGTGGTGGTGGCACCAGCCAGTGTGGGATGAGATATGACGTGGCGCGGCTGGAAAGAGGCGGAAAGAGAGAGAGAGACAGAGCCAGAGAGATATGTATAAATATATATATATATATATATATATATATATAGAGAGAGAGAGAGAGAGAGAGAGAGAGAGAGAGAGAGGTTATACACGCGTCAAAACGATAGGGTTTTTTTTTCTTTAACATTTCCTATCTTTCAGTCACCAACCTAAACAAAAAAAATATCGATGATTAATGACATCTTTGTCTTAACGTGACCCGAATTTGAATCGACAAAGACCGAGTTTTGTTGGTCAAATAAAAATATATAATATCAACTTTAAAATAATAATAATAATAATATTTCCGTGAGACAGTGACCGGCTAACCTAAATAAATTAGCAAACAATACACTAAAATAAAATAACACATATGTACTTATCAATGTATCAGTTTATTAATGTACTGACACCATACGACGGGCGTTCGCTTTAGTGTCATAATGTCACGAGTCGGAAACACTATGCGTGAATTACCGAAATCACTACGCATTAATCGTAAACAGTCTGCGTAATAAAGTTTAGATATTTTAAATAAAAACAAAAAAATTGTTAAGGTTTATACTCGAATAATATTTTACATTTTTTTTTTTTTTTTTTTTTTTTTGTTTTCAAAAACTATTTGTAAATAAATAACTCAAATAAACCGTCATCGTATTACCGACGGTGAAAAACGAGGAGATTTTCCATTACCTCGAATTTTACGAAAAATCAATAGTCACCACGTACATTTCGGAACGCTCGATTTTCAGCGAAAAATAAATTTAAACCGAAAAACTTAAAATACACAGAATAAAGACAATAACGGGGTTTTTCCATTGGAGTATAATCAGCTTTTTATGACGAGGGAAGAACTAAAAACGAATGCGTAAAACATTTTTTTTTTTTTTTTTCAATGCCTAAGTTGTTCCGACGTGAATGTTAATAACGAATAAAACACGGAACACTCGTTTTACTCGTGTTAATCTGCAAAACAGTCGAACTAACCGTTGTCCGTTTCCTCGGTGCCATATTTAGTAAACTTTAAATTGAATTTATTCGATAACAGGTCACGTTCGATCCGCATGTAAATCGCGTGTAATATTTAAGATTTAATTACAAAATTGATATGTAATATATCGCGTGTATAACTCGCTGAAACTTGATTAATCAAGTAAAACAGTAGTAATACGGTATGCGAAAAATCTGCTGCATGAAAAATAACGGCTGGAATAACTTTTACGATAAATCACTATTCGAAACTAAGATAATATAAATTAAAGTTAGGGAAATTTTAACGTGAATGTACAATAATATAAAATTAGGTTAAGTACCCGTGGTATAAAGAGATTGCGTTATAGACGCATTGTCGATTTCAATCAGTTTTTAGTTGACATGGTAAAAAAAAAAAAAAATAATAAATAAATAATAAAAATACTTCAAGAAAGAAAACTCAATTTAAAAAATATCTCTTCCTATAAGTAAAATGACTTTTTTCATTACTTACACGGCGCATCGCGTACGTATGTCATGTAATCAAAATTCACAAATAATAATAACCTCAAATATCGATCGGCTTCATATTTCAATACGACATTATTCGGTATTTGATTAATACTGCGGTTTATTCGTATTTTTAAGTACACGAAAATTCCCAAAAGTTGGTTTATTTAACCGATAATACGTTTGACGTAACATCATCATAAACAGTAGTTTTTAGTAATATCATTAAATATTTCGTACTAACGAGATTTTAGCCGGAAAACGTTTTGAATTTTGATTACTCATTCATATTTATTTTTCCGGTGATAATAATTTACCATAAAATATATTTAAATCGTTTAGTCCAGTAAAGATTCCGGGAAAAACATTAAAAATGCACTTCACATATTATTAAATTATTAAAAGAAAAAAAAAATAGGAATACTTTTAAACATAGCTCTTTTGGTACTACGTTTTTTTCTCCTTTTCAGTCATAATAATATGTGAAGTCATCAGATTAAATCAATCAACGTTGAAAATATTTTACAGAACTGATCGTCTCAGAGGAAACGAACTAGTCGCATTTCAAACAACAAATTTTGATTAAGAAATTTTTTTCAAAGAGTAATTTGCGTCCCAGGATATCGGACGCAGGTTAGTCTCTGGGTGAATGATTTTCATCGAAATCATTATTATCGTTTACTATCCGATTAGGTTAGGTCATATCATAGTGTGTATCACGACGTGTATTTTGACATATCGATGCTCGGCAGATACTTAAATACTCTCGGTTGTTGTGCGGAAATTACTTTAATGGACGAGTACTTTTAAAATAATTATTAAATTTTCAAAAACAAAACGCCTAGTTAATTGTATCCGAATAAAATGTCCGTGTGCACTATGATTATTTGTACGTATATTATATTCGTAAAACTTCGAAAAGAAAAACTGTTATGTTTACTTTGAACTACGAGTGCTTTTAATTTATTGAATTTCTGATAAACCTTATCTCGATAACATGACGAACGTAAAGGTATTCCAATATTGTTTGTACGGTTTGTTTATCAATAACAACTATAGTTTTCAACACTATTATAATAAATATAATTAAACAACTATATCATAATCAATAAAAACAACTATAGTTCTGCATCATTGTTTCCTAGAGCTTTGTCATTAGCGAACAATATTGCTGACTGTATAGATTTTTTTTTTTCATGTCGTGAGATATGTTTAAACAAAATGTATACATATATATAGCTTTGAGTCTGGTTGATATTTAATTGTTATTATTAATTAATTAAGTTTTAAAATTATATTAATTACTTAAATATTGTTACCATTATTGTTTAATTGGTTACTATCAACGTTCAAACTACTATTATTTAATTCTTGTTCTTAAATTGTTTCGTTTTAGTGTTTAGCTACTTTGATTTGTTGAGTTAAGACTATACTGTACTATTGCTTTCAAAGAATTTGACCCGTTTATATAATAAATAAATAAATAAATAACGGGACAAAAATGTACACTAAAAAGATCATTTCAAAATTTGGCCCACGTGACTTGTCCCTACCCTTTTCGGTGACGCAACTTACAAGCTAGAAAGTAAACAGTAGGCGAGTTGTGTTCTCTGAATCCGAATACAATTTATGCGTAAAATTTGTCTGACTTAGGTGTTTTTGGTATGATATTTACTCGTAAAATGACCATCAAGATCAGTTAAATACGCTATTTTTCCGAACTCATTCCTCTCAAACCAACGTTGATTGTCGACGTGTTTTGTTTTTTATTTGGGTTTTGTGAGCAATATTATTATTATTATTACTATCGGAATTTTACATACCATTGAAGAACCTTAAACGCGTATTAACAATCGTGTAGTATAAACATTGTCAAATCGTAATAGTGCGACAATATTGTTATTTACTCACTCGCTCGTCTTGTTTGCGTTGAAATAAAAATAACTCCCGCGCGTAGCACTTACGATGTGACAGTAATACGACTATTGACAACCGTGGTGTTAAAAATGCCTATACAGTGCGCCGACTTATCGACGTAATATTATGCCGGTTCAACGTTTAAATACGTCACGCCCGTCATTATGTCTTTGTGTTTTTTTTTTTTTAGATCGTCAATTATTTATTGAAAATAAAATAGACTAATATTTGTCAGTGTACACTACACATTTTCGTCATAAATAACTATTTACGTTTGTTTATGTTTTAATGCCTTTGAGTTTATCAATCTTAAATGTTCGTTCGATTTTATTCAATGAAGTAGGTGACGTAAACATGGTTTAGGCCAAAATTAGTGGTCGCCGATAGTTTTCAATGAAAATGTTTGACCATTTTTTTAAATTTTGATTCTTTGCGGTATTAATCGTTGAATAATTGTTTATTGACAACACGACGACCGTGCGAAGTGTCAAAACCATCGTAATAAGCCATGACATCGACTACCGAATAGTTGTCAATGACTTAACTCGATTGTACCACTTGTGTTTAGCGTATTTAAACGAAAATATCGACTCCAGAAAATAAATAATATTGTACCGATATAAGTCGAGAACTTTGTGATGTCAAAACGCCTACACGGTGTGCAGGGCCGATCAGTGTGATTTGAAGTTTAAATACGTCATGCTGCGTACTATGTTTCGCGTACGATATTTAATTATCTCTGATAAAACTCATTTCGTAAACGTAGCGATATTTTTCTCGCGATAAAACTATGATGGTCGTTGGATAAAATCTGCTGCGTCCGAACGAGTCTCCGATGGACCGATTCTAAACGATCCTCGACATAGTTTCGTTCGTGTTATTCCGCCGGGAACCAGCTATTGACGTGATAATTTAGATAATGAGTAAAGAAAGCATCCATTGGTTTCACCACGATGATTATTTTTTCATCTTCTTTATTATTTTTTTCGGAAACACTTTATAGGATAGTAGACTTTGTCCAAAAGTAACGTTCAGCCTCTCAATAGATCAGAAATTCGATTTAATTTTTGTACAGACAGTTGCTTTAAATATATGATCTTATCAGTTTTCAACAGTATTTTTGTATATGTTTGGGAAAATATACCGAAAAACTAATTAAAACGGTGAAACGAAAATATGACTCGAAAAGTAACGGTGTTAGAAACCAATATTATTTTGATTTCAAATTTTATCACTTTTAGGCTGATTATAGAATTTTAATCATTCAGCTTTTTGAAAATTTCAAATAATATCTAATATCATATCTTATGAAATTTTCAGTTGTGAATTTAAAATTTAAAAGACCTAAAAAATCGAACATAATCTTTCAAACAATATTAACTTATGTAATTGAAAAATTATCAAAATTCGTTATTTCGGATTGTTTTTTTTTTTTTTTTTTTGACAGTTGTATTTAGCTTATATCTCAACGTACTAATAGATAGTGTTTATTCATCAAGTTCAGACTTAAAATGTGTATAAAAAAAATTATTCGATCTAATCTCGATGAAACTTGAACGTAAGCGTTCGAATACGTTTCAAATCTTTTGAGAAAAGAACGTTTTGACCGAATTCATAATTCAAAATCTTAAAAGACTTTGATTAAAAACCCACCGACGATATGAATAAAAACCGTAAAATATGTAAGACGAATACATTATTATTACCCCTGCATCTTTGCTCGGAACCGTCTTAGGAACGAGAATGATGTATCGTTCGTTTAAAGAGCAATACACCCATCACGTGAAACATCTCGTCCTGCGAGCGAAAAATCATCGTGGTGTGAAGCTTTCTTTTTCTATTTTCTTTTTTTTTTTTTTTTACGATTTTATATATTTTCAACGAGCACGCGTGCGACGCTAAAACGATCGTCAAATCGTCGTAGAACGACGAACAACATCGTGATCATTACGGTAAGCAAATAAAAATATTATGTGCCGACGGGCGTGGAAATAATAGTAAAAATAAATAAAAAAAAAAACAATAGTAATAATAATAATAAAAACGTCTGCCTACCGGGGCGCCCCGACGCTCGCGATTATCGACCTGGGCGGCGTGGCGTTGAAATGCCTACTCCGTGCGCCGACCGACCGGCCGCTATATCGTTACGTTCGACCCGCGACGAAAAAAATTTAAAAATAATAATAATAATAATTGTAATCCTCGTCAAAACTACATAACCACGAAAACATAGTCACCGTGTCTCGTATC
This sequence comes from Therioaphis trifolii, assembly GCA_027580255.1. Taxonomy (NCBI): domain Eukaryota; kingdom Metazoa; phylum Arthropoda; class Insecta; order Hemiptera; family Aphididae; genus Therioaphis; species Therioaphis trifolii. The sequence continues at coordinate 25,631,431 of CM050406.1, forward strand.
TACAACGTTGTGACGGACGAAACGTTTCGATCGAAGTGATTTTCACACGGACCGTCGAGTACACGTTGACATATTTTGTCGCCGTATTGCTTCGTTGTAAAATGTTCGTCTGTGAAGTTCAGTCGAGATTTTTTTCAGAAATAGTCCGAATCCTTCAAAAGTTTTTCTTTTTTCTTTTTTTTTTTTTTGTTATAATATCGTGTGTATCGACAATAGGGTTTTTATGTTTCGGAAAAACGATTTTTCGTAACTTATCATCTTTTTTTCAACCCTTCGTTGAACTGCGTAAGTGGTTTCGCCCCGTTTTCGACTTTTTCTCAATAATAATTTTTGAATTCAAGTCTGTGATAAAAATACGAATATGAAAATATTATGTACAGTTTTATTACATTTCGTGTGTGTGTGAGTGTGTTTCGTAATACTTTAACGACTATTTGGTTATTTTAAATTACAATGCAAATTGTATAATTAGATATGATATATAATTAGACAAACTAAATGTGGGCTTTGGGATGGGCGATTGCCCCTCCCTTTGAAGTACGTGCTTGGTGTCTATTAGCTACGAACACACCGCACTACAATACGATCCGCAACGACCGCGTGTATGTGTGTGTGTGTGTGTGTGTGTGTGTGTGTGTGTGTGTGTGTGTGTGTGTGTGTGTGTGTGTGTGTGTGTGTGTGTGCGCGTGTGCGTGTGTGTTTGTGTGTGCGTGCGACGTTAAAACGCCCGTACAATGCGCCGGCTGGATCGGTATAAATAATAACACATTTGGCTACGTATCGCCGCGTGTTGTGTAATATCTATTGAAAATTTAATTATTTCACACAATTGAACCGAATTGTTCAAGCATCAGCCCATCTACGGTTTCGCGAATACGTATGGCAGAATCGACGTCGAGTAATTATTATGTAATACACGCATTTATATACGTATTGTTCCTACACTTATCGCACACCTCTCCACGCACGCGGAACGACGGCCGTTACCGTGTCGGCCGTGCACGGAGAGTGCGTGTGTGCGAATCACACGCACACGCGCCGACGCCTATTAAAAAGAAAAAAAAAAAGAAAAGAAAAAAAAGAGGTTCTCCGTTTGAACGTTTCCGGTCGAGACACGTCGTCGTCTGCAGGTCAAATACGCGTTAGAACGAGAAAATCGATCGAAAAAACACACGAATAACAACTGTAATTGACCAGTAATTACTTTCAAAAATCGCGTTATATCATGTTCTATTATTTATAAACGTGTATTTTACACGTGGTCTATCAGTGTGTGTGTGCGGGTGTAATAATGTACCTACATAAATTAGCGGTTTTTTTTTTTTTTATTTTTCAACGTGAACAAGTAAAATGCGAAGCGTTTCGTTGTTTTTTTAATCGCAAAACGTTTGACCGACCGCACTTTTACGTCTACCGTAGCGGAATCGCCCCAGAACCGATTGAACCGACTGACATGACCGGACGTACGAAACGTTCACAGGATATTCTTCGAACCGAACCCGACTGTTGTTGACAAACTCTACGAAAAAAAAAAAAAAACCTCGAAACCCGTGATAAATCAATGTGTTTTTATGTTTCATGAGCTCGATGGTTACAGTTTTTTTTTTTTTTACATTTTATCGGCAGCTCAAAAAGTGTTTACAAAGATTTCTAAGGAGTCTAGGCTCCAGGCCGGTATATTAGTGCAGATCGGTAGTTTTTCTCTACACGAATGAATCGGTTTCGTTTTGGTCTTTTTCTTTTCAACGTTGGTTTGAAACAAATTCGAATACATACGTAATAATAATATGACATCGGGCAAAGGAAAGATTCAGGTTTCTACTTACGAAAATCACAATGTCGGAAATAATAACTAACCGATTCAACGGTATATTTGTGTGTTATATACACACACGCTGAATCCGACGACGTAAATGAAGACATTACACTTTTAAACGAATTAGCGACGCGAGAACTTTCGTGATTTAAGACTACACATGAGGAGTCCAGGGATAAACGTCTCCGGAACGCCGAGACTCGATAACACAATTATTGTTCGAGTATTTTTTGTAAAATTAATATTCGTCGTACGTTTCTCAATACTGAAATATTAATTAACAAAAACATCCTCGTCCGTGTTTCGTGCAAAACACGGCGAGATATAATTTTCAACGCTAAAATTAATAAAAAAAAAAAAAAATTAAAAAAACTACGCCTTGGTTTGCGTTTGGCTTAACAAAGATTGGCGACTCGTTGCTATTACTAACTATAGCAATCAATTTTACGACATCATTAAAGTTTGAAGACGTAATTGATAAGAGTTGAAAAAAAAACCCAAGAGAAACATAAAGTTCTTCGTAGTTTGAAAAAATATAATCTTGTTATTTTTTTTTTAAGATTTTAATTTATTTTAATTCCCTATTATCGTAGCCACCAAATATTTAACTACATTTATATTGCGTTAATGCCTTTACTGTACGCCTGAACGATATTTCGATCTTATTTTTTCAAACGCCTACCCGTCGTTAACAAGTAAAATATATGCGTGTGGCATAAAATAAATGATACGCATAGCGTTCACATATATTATTTTGCATATGACATTATCGGATTGATACAATAAAATAATATTAATTATAACAGTCAACAGTTAAAATCAAGAAGATAAAATATTAATAAACCATAAGACATATGTATTATGCAATATAATAATAAAGAGTGTGTCTTGAGAATTCGTGAGTGACAGTTAAATGGATTCTCGGAAACATCAGTTAGGTGCGTTTTTTTTTTTTTTTTTTTTTTTTTTTTTTATCATTAGTATAATCGTGACACTCAGATGCGATAGTTTAATCATTGGTAAAAATAAATAAATAAACGTATATTTGATCAAAAATAAATAACACGTCACTAATGACTCTATGAAAATAAAAAAAAATGTTCGCGATTCCTCACGTTCGAAAAGTTACAGCAAAATCTCGATTAAAATGTTTTCCGTCATTTTTTTTTCCACGAAATTTTCACACGACAAAAAAACTATCGTACTTTACAAGTATCATAATTAAAGCGGATAAGAGTACGAAATATTAAAATATATAATAATAATACATTGTATATGTATATAATTTGTATAATATTACTTAAAAATTCGAAAGTTTTCGCGGTCAAATGTATAATGCTATGTATAAGAGCCACCGAGTACGGTTTTACTTCGAAGCCCCTATGCCTTGAAAACCGAGCAACGGGAAAAGTTATAATAAGCTCATAAAGTAAATTTATGCTTGTATACTATTCCAAGTAATATTGTGTACTCTTAGGATTGTACGAGTTTTTTATTTCAAACGTTCAATAATCTCGAATTCGAATAACTGAAAAGTACGTACTGTAAACTTTAAATTCTAAATTCGGATGATATTAATTTTTAAACACGACGGGTTTTTTTTTTTTATATATATAAAATGCAAATTAGCGATAATAATTAACTGTAATTGTCGGACATTAGTTTGATTAATTCGTTATCATTATTTCCGTATCCAATAATCGATGGATAATGCGAATTTCCACCTGTCATGTACGCTAAACAATAATCGAAATGTCGACAGGATTGTGTGGAAGTACTATTGATTGTTTTGATAATTTTCGAATCAAGTGATATTAATTCTGATTCCCGTCGAGACAGTTTTCTTTTCGATTCCGTTCGATCTGAGGACGCGTAGAAACCTACCCCCTGCTCCCCCCAAGCCCAAAAGCAAGGGATCATTAAACAACGATGACATACATTCTATTTTGAAAAATCCCGTCGAAATTAAACGGATTAATGTCGTGATGCAAAACTACAACTATGAAGTTGAAAAAATACTGCCGAAGCACATATTTTAATGTATACATTTCCAGGGCTAATAGACGAAACGGGGAGGGGATTTATTGCGTTTGTTTCGTTGACGCCGTTTAACCTCAGACGATCTATAAACAGCTTTCCGTTTACCGTTGGTGGCCCCACACAGCCGATCCGAATCAGTTACGAGATTTCGCTACGCTACTAGTCTCTGTCTTAGCGTCGACGACGCACCGAATACGATCTCACGTACGCTAGTAACTTTGCGTCTGTGTGTGTGTGTGTGTGAGATCGTGACGGTGTTTTATGTGGTTTTTTTCGCCAAACACTAAACGTCATTTTTTCGGTGATAAAAACAGAAGACGAAGATCTGTTTTCGTTGTTTTATTTTTATCCCCACTTGTTCAACTGTCATAAACTATCAAACCACCTACATATATGTATAAATGGTTTGGAAATATTTGTCTGAAAAATAATTTTCGCTATTAAACTCTAATAATCTATAACATGTTATGTTACGACTACATGACAACCACTCTTAACCAATTTCAAAACGATCTTGTAGAACTTTATTCTGTTACACGTTTTACAAATACATTCTTTAAAAAAAAAAAAAACCTAAATAACATCTTAATTAATAACAATTACCGTGGTATTCGTTCATTAATCATGTGATCACACCAAAATACCAGTGGAACGGTTTTCACGCGCAACGTCGTTAAAAATGATATGATTAAATAAATAAACTGGCCGAAGTAATTTAAGAAAATACGTGTTAATAAATGGGTATTATAGCGTAGTAAACAAACATTGATTGTGAAATAAAGTTAAAACCAATAACGTAACTTTTTCGCTAAAGCCATTTAAGAAACGTGAAAGAGTTATATTGACTTAAAAAGTTCTTATCAGTACCTCTTTTTTCTTTCGTGGCATTTTCGTACCGGTTAAACTTTTTTGGCTTTTTATAATTTAAAGACAAAAAAGGCCAAGTGATATTATTTCCGTTTTTTTTTTTTTTTTAATTTCACAATTTACTATTGAAAAACTCAAAGTATCTATCTCGATGGTTAAATACCTCGGAGAACCCATTTAAAAAATAATAGACCTCTTTAACATTTTTTACATTTAATTCGAGATAAACCCGAGACCACGGGTGTATCCCGATTTTAATTCCATTGCCTCTTGCAGATTTCCCGTTATACCGAACGTGACCGTAAAATGTGTATTTTATATTTATCCGGCATAGTCGGTTTTCATTTTTAGTTTACTCGGTGGATAAAACGTTTCGGTACAACTCTTGTGATGATAAATTTCCTCCTCGGAATACGTACGTCTATGATTTTCAGACCGGTACTCTGCCCGTCGACATGTCCATTTATTATGTTTGCCTAACTGAGAGTGGCCGACCCATATTCTCTAATATATTATTATTATTATTATTCGGTAATATTATCGGAAAACGACATAAATCACACTAGAGTTTTTTTTTTTACCCCCTCGGATATCCACTTGTAAAACGAAACACCCTTAGGATTTTCGGCGCGCCCGTCCGCCGCCGCCGCCACCGCCGCCGCCGTCGCCGCTGCGACGTTCGGATTCTCGGAGATTTCTCCGGCGCTCGCTCGACGGACGGTCACGGCGGCCCCGACGACGGTGGAAACTATAATTTTTGCCGGAGGAAATTATTTAGCGCCGCCGGATTTTATCGGACGCTCGTGCGCTCGTGGCGTCGCGCCAAACGTTTTCGCGCACAATCGATAGAGCGTCGTCCGCGCGAACAAACGTTTCCCAGGCCAAAGGTTGATGACGGAAATCTAAGGACCTCGGCGCATCGCCCGAAAACACCCGGACGGCCGCAGTGCTACACCGCAGATAGGATTGTTATGGAGGCCAGGCACGCCAAACGCGGTATCGTGGGCACGGGCCATACGAACGACGCGACACGGGGGCGCAACGTAAACGTGAATAAAACGTACAAAAATAATAATAATAATGATAATGAAAATAATGTTTTCGGTTTCTCGTGCGGATTTTCGTTGATCCCATGACGTTTCGGCCGTTACGGTTCAACGCAGGCGATTTTCGGCGAGCAGATAACACGGGAACGGTGCGGGCAACAGCGGTTTCGTACGCCGGTATTAAAGTGAGTATAACGTGATAATATAATATTATTATTATTTATAAATCACGAGTGATTAAAAACGCGGACGCGAGGGCGGAAGGGGTGCTCGACCCACGTTGATTCGAGTCCACTTTTATGTTTGACTGTCATTAAAACATAATTCAAACGGACGAATATTTTACACTTTTAAACGATACCGATAGTAATTTATTATACAAATAACGCGAACACACAATACACGAGACGGTCGAATGGAAGAAAAAAAACGTTTCAAGTGTCGGCCAGCTTCCATCCCCTTCCATACCGCTCTCCCGTGCAGCTAATGAAAACCCCGGCTACGTCCTGGAACGCGAAAATCTTTCGTTATCATTATTGATTTCAATCGGGCGGCGACAGTGTGATAACGCGAATCGATAAAAAAAAAATGAAAACGTATCAACAAAGACAACATTCGGACCCGGTTCCTTCGGGTGCGCGCACATAATAACTACAATACGGGTGCCCCTCGTAACTATACGCCAGTTGCTACAAACCTTGGCTTGATTTCTTTAGCTCACCGTTGACGTAACGCTAGTACTAAATTCCTTGCTTGGTTATTAAACAATGACATCGATTCACCTGTCCTGCTATCACTAATCTGTTTTAAAGTCCCATCTCATTCATCTCGTTCCGCAGCCTCATTTTATGTCCCGCACTCTACCGCCAACTGTATGGCAGATGAACCTTGAAGACGTCTAATGTCAAATTGCTAATGCCGATCCTGCCTTCAACAATTTGTTAAAAATTTGGTTGTAAAATTCGATTTTATAGTTATTGTTTGATGAATTAATTATTGTTATCTCAAATTTTTATACTCGAAAAGGGCCCAATTATAACTAAACAAATAAAAATAAAAAAAACAACAAATAATAACTATACATAAAAGACGAACCGCTTATTAACGAGATCCATTCCAAACGTTTATACGAGATCGCGTGAATAATATCATCTTGTATATTATATTTGTCATCAGTGTTAGGACTTATCTAGATAAATTATTTAGATAATTATTCTTTTATCTTTTATCTTATCTAGATAAATAAATTAAAGTTATCTAAGTATTTATTTTAGATACAAAATTATTATCTAGATAAATTTAAAAGATACATTTTTTTGTGAAAATGAACAATATTTGTTCGAAATCGTTTCATTTTTATTCCCTTTGTCTCAGGCACAATTTGTACGTAAAATACAATCCTGGGCTAAAAATATATAAAGTCATTCTGAAAATACTATAAATTATTTTTCTATTTATATTAAATATATTATCCCTATTTAGAACTTATAATTAGTTATTGTAATTAATAATCAATATTCTGTATAAGGTTATAAATTATAAATATATAAAAAATTAAGAAGAAAATAAACATATTATACAGGCATGTACTCACATGACAATATATTATGTATACATTTTTTTAATTAAATATTTGGATTTTAATTTGTATAATTATCTGTTATTTATATAAATACAATATGTGTATTTTTTGTCTTTTCGTTAGATGAATTTGATTTGTTTATCTTTTATCTATATCTTAGATAAAATGTAGTGTTGTTATCTTTATCTTTATCCAGATAATTTTTTTGTTATCTGTTCCTAACACTGTTTTTTATGAATAACTTTTAAAACCACCGTACGCATTACTCTTCGAACACCGTCTAAGCCCAAGTTTACGGACATCACAGGGGGGACGGGATGGGTTCGAGAAAAACATTTATTCGCCGCCGCGATCACGCCCGTGACCTCGTATTGTCGTCGCGCGCGATATCCCCCCCTTTCCCCCTCCACGACACTTACCTTGCACGAGTCGCACGACATGGCGGAGTACTTCTGCTGGCAATCGTACCGGGCCAGCACCTCGTCGAACTGACACGACATGGCGGCCGCGATGTCGTCCATGTCCAGCGCTTTGCGCACCTGGTCTTCGCACGACTGCTTGTCCGCGTACGGCTGCTGCACCACCGACTCGACCGTGTGATGGCAACAGTGCCGGAGCCGGTACCTGGACAGGCGGCCGGGCCGACGGTACGCGCCCGGGTCGTCCGGACACATTTCCGGCATGAGCTCCGGACGGGCGTATTCAAGGCACTGATGATTACTATTATTATTATTATTATTATAATTATAATTATTATTATTATTATTATTATTATTTGTTTTCATTGCGTTATCGTTATTATTATTATTATTATTAATATTATCATTATTATTATTATAATTATTATCGGCTCGGCGGCGGGCGCACGTGGCCGCGGGACACCGGGACGGCGTGACGGCCGGCGAGCGACCCGTCGCGGTAGTCGTCCACGTGGTCGCGGCGTACGCGACCGTCGTCTGCGTGGCCGCGGTCGTGGTGGTCGCGGTGGCCGCCGCGGCGCCCGCCGTCGGCCCGGACGACGACCACGCGGTCGTCGTCGTCGTCGACCCGGACGGCGGACCCGGGCCCTCGCTCATCGGCCCGCCTCCTCCTCCTCCTCTCGTAGCGGTGCACGCGGGCTGCCGGAGCGACACGCGCACCGGTTCGCAGGCCACGTGGTCGCGGCCCGCGGTCGCGTTCCCCGCGGCCGGGGCCCCGCGGGCCGCGCGCGCCGCCGCGGCCGGCGACGCGGCGGCCGTGTGATGAGCAGCAGCCGTGGCGGCGGTGGCCGTGACGGCGGCCGCGACGGTGGCCGACGCGCCGGCGGCCCCCGCGGCGGCGGACGTCGATGAGGCGCCGGCTGCGGTCATGACCAGCGCTGCGAGCACCACCAGCCAGATGACGACGAGACGAACGGGACCGCCGCCGGTGCTGGCAGCGCGCATTGTACCGCCGGGACCGGCGCCACCACTCTATCACAACCGATCCGGCCGTTTCGCCGCGGAATCCGCATTTTTCCTCCTTGTACCTGAAACCACGGAAGCAAAACTTACAAAACCGCTCTGGATAACAATCATCCGCCGTTATTGATCACAATGTAATATTATAATGTGATAAACTATCAGTATAATATTATATTATCGTGGTTATCAAAAACAGCGACACACGACCGAGTCGGACGACGACAGATAAAAACGACAGCAAAAATGACCGTACTCAATAATATGGGACAACCGGCGTCGGAATCGTTTTCGGCCTGTAGTATACGATTTTAAGTGCGGATGATAAAAATAACGATGATAAAAATGTTTATTTCTTGTTGTCAATATCGTTAGTATACATTTTTTACTTAAGATAATAATATCGTTTACTCTGAGTATATCTAATACGCTGAATTGAATTTAAAAAACAAGTAATTATAATTAAGCACATGCGATACGAAGAAAATGATAGTTTAACGTATGAATACAAATCAATGTAATAGAATATGTGCCCGAAAATTTGATTCAAAATTATAATTTTTTTTTTTTTTTTTTAATTTAAAACATGGTATTTCATCTGTTTGAGTTTTAAGGTGTAATACTTTGATTTTTTCGCTTATAATTTCCTAACGCATGTCTCTAGATAGTTAAAATTTCGACCTGGACCTTTTTCGAAAATTAACAGTTACAAATTTTGGAAAAAACAGCATATTATATCTACTCAAAGTATGCCGTATAGAGTGAAACTTATCAATACTTTATAAATGTTCCATATAATATATAATATCAGCCTAAATCAATATTCACAACAATGAGATAACAAGAGAATGATGATAATTATGTAGAGTTTTTATTTATCATAGGTACTCAAAATTGAATACGGCCGGAAAGAAACATTTCGGAGTGGCCGTCAAAAAGACGTCAGTCGAAAAAGGGAAGGTTCATTTTGGCTGAAAAAGGGACCACCCTACGAGTGGAAGAGGAAAATATCTGATTGTTTTTTTTTCTTTATTAAACGAATATACGAACAATTTAAATGCTCGTCGGCAATAATTCATATCGTCACGTAATTCTAGAGCAACGTCAACCCGGCACTCCCGGATGCCCTACACGGTATTGTTTCAACAGTGTAGCATAAATTTTCGAAAATTTCTAGTCTCCAGACATCAAGACGAAATACAGTTCGTCTCTAAATAATATTTGATACACCTATATCGTTTTTAAATTGTATAGACATTAAAATATCGGTTGATTTTTAACATTGATTACACTTAATGTCTGTTTTAATCTTTTCGTAAAAATATTTACCGAATTATAGTTTTGCTCGAAACCGCTATTGCAGAAATCAATCATGAGTCAACCCGACGCTGCTCTGTAAACTACACGTACCGAATTTCAGGTATAAATATTCAAGTCGAAAACAATGTCCAGCGAAATATAATCCATTGACACATTCGGTTTTTTTTTTTTTTTTTTAATTCATTTCACCGACTAAAAATGAAAAACAATTAGTTTTTAATTTTGAATTTAAATTTAAACGATTAATTCAAAGCATTAAGTAATTATGACTATTATATTATTATCGTATCGAGCCGAGCAAAAATAAGCAGTCGTATACGTATGCCCCGCGACTCGATCGGGGACGTCTTTCCCGAATGGTAATCGTTTCGTACGGTATTTATTGTTATACTCTATCGTGACGCCATTTCATGAAAATATTCACGACCCCCGCAGTTTCGGTGGCACGCCTATCAAAAAAAAAAAAAAACAAACAAAAACAAAAACAAAATCACCTTCCTATTTTACGTCGCGATTCGCGATCGAACATATTATTTATCATACGCGAGCGACCGGCAGCTACGCGACGGCACAGCGTGGGCGCGAATTTCACGATCCCTACGGATAATATGACGGTGCGAGTCCCACGCATGTGAAAAACACATCACACTCGGCGGCGGCGGCGGCGGCGGCGGTACGGTGTGTATCAAATACGCCGAACACCTTTTAATGGACTCCCCCCGATGTCGTCAAAAACCGTATGTTTGCAGTGCGCGTACCCTCGCCCGGGCGAGGGCACAGTTCGGGGGGTTCAGACCCTTACCGTCGAGAAATTAATGTACACTAAATAAAATCGACTAAATTTACGACCGGGTTTTTTTTTCGCTCCGATTTAACCGAGTATAATCGGTTTAATATAGTTTACAATAAATATTACACGAATACATTTGAACCCCCCGAGAGGTCTTTAGGAGAACATAATACTTGAATTCCGCATGTCTTTACATACCATTTATGGTGCGTTGGTAATCACGTTTTTGAAAATTTAATTTATATGATGATAAAAAAAAAAAATTAAAAGTCTATTTGAAATAATCACATTTTCAGGCATAAATATTTATCACCACACACTATGATTGTTTTTGAATTAAGTTTCGTTCGCACGTCGATTCCGCGTGAGCGTTTATTTCGAACTCATAAATCAAGTCGTAGAAACATACAATAACCGTCGTCGAATTTCAGCACGCGTTGTTTTTTTTTTTTTTTAAGTTCAGTGTTTTGTCACGATCGGAGTTAAATATTAAAGTTTTCAACAATTACTGGGCACGATTCGACGAAAAATTGAACCGCGCGGCGCCTGGTCGTCATAAAAAAAAAAAAAAACACCCGAGTTCACCCTGCGCGGTCGATTCGCGCGAAACGACGCGGATAAATCGTCGCGACTCGGCGGCGATCGCCAGTGGCTGCGGCCTCGGAACGTTTTCCGAATTATTAATCGTCCGCCACGCAAATCTCGACCCGTCGGCGTGCTCGCGACGAAAGGGGCATGCCGACCGCGTTGTCGGCGAAGCGACCCCGGCGGCGCACAGTCGTCGCCCGGTCATCGATCACGGCGTCTTGTAATCACAGGCCCGCGGTCCGATCTCCGGGTCGGCGTGGTCAGAAACACCACCGACAGTCCGGCGCGCCTTGTTTGCGCTCTCGCGCGGATCTCTGTCGTCAATCGACACCGCCGTTGGCCGTTTGCGGCGCGGCAAAAAAATACGATCCGCTGACAAAACGTTCCGGTCTCGGGCTGAAAATCATAATCGTGCGCGGAAATCCGTGAAACGCCGTGTCACGCTCGTCTTTCTAGTGAATTCGAAATGAATATCGCGCGATACGGCCTCTATTCCCCCCCCCCGCCAGCCCGTGAACGCACGATGCGGGTTTAAAATATAATATGAAAAAAGTTTCCGCCGTCCTTGTCGCCGAGTATCGAAGTCAAGAGTTATCGCGCTTACGACGAGTGCACACTTTACTATAACGAGGAAGGCGCCGTGGGCTCGTTAAAGGATTTGCATATTTCATAAGATTACGCGTGCACGGGTTTTCGTCTAGTGTTGTAGGAAAAAAAAAATACGTATATATATACGTACATCCGAGTATCGTTTATAATCGTTTGAAAACGATTCGCTTTCAATAAAAAAAAAAAAAAAAAACGTTTTAAAATTGAGAAAACAAAATATCACTCGATTATTTATGTGTAATAATGAATACGTTTTAATACTGTTAATATTATGTACTACACGATACACGATACATGATCGTGCAGAGAAGAGAGCTCGCGGATCATGATCACCCATTTTTAGAAGTCGGGCAGTACAAGTTTCAGAGAGTGCAGGAGTTCAAATATCTGGGATCGATAATGACACAAAAAAACGATGAACTTAATGAAATAAAAGCAAGACTCCAATCCGGTAATAAGTGTTACTACGGTCTAAGTAATTTGTTAAAGGCGAGGACGATATCGATGAACCTCAAGATACAACTGTATCGCACTCTCATCCGTCCAGTGGTAATGTATGGTTGTGAAGTATGGACATTACGGAAATCAGATCAAAACAGATTACTGATATTCGAAAGAAAAATATTAAGACGAATCTTCGGACCGTGTATAGATGAGACCACAGGGGAATGGAGAATTCGAAAAAACGAGGAGCTCAAACAGTTGTACCAAATGTCTGATATAATTAGAGAAATTAAAAAAAAAAGACTCCAATGGGCAGGACATGCATGGAGAAAGGAAGGAACTCTAATTCGAATGGTTCAATGTGGGACTCCCCAAGGAAAGAGACCCTTGGGACGACCTCGACTAAGATGGGAAGACCAAGTCAGGAAGGACGTACAAGTGACAGACCCAAGTGCCGATTGGAAGGTCTTAGCGTTGGATAGAGTGAAATGGCAAGATATATGTTTGAATGTATGATCTTAAGGGTCGATTACAGACAAGAAGAAGAAGAAGAAGATATTATGTACTTCAATAAAACATGTAATACAAATCGATAAAAACGAGAAAACATTCGACGACTCAGCAGTTAACGGTTATAACTTTAATGATATTTCATAAATTTAATATTTCGTTTGAAATCAATCGTTTGTCGACTTTGTGTGTTAGCTAATTTTCTCCGTAGACTTCTAATAACATTTAATAACGTTTTTTCGCACCGAACATTGTTTTAAAATAAAATTACATTTTAATTTTAATTTTTTTTTGAAACTATAAAACATGTTTTCGTTACGAAAAAAAAAACAAAACAAGTGATGTAATTAGCTGCGTGAATAATTAATTTTGGGGTGTTTCGTAGTTTTATACATAGGTAAGTAAAAAGTGTACGTACAAATCAGGTGGACACCAGGGTCATCTTTAGTATGAACACATGCAAACATTTTGTTTTTTCGGTATAACTTATGAGGTACTTGACGAAAACGTTCCTAAAACCTTTCCGCGTTAACCGAAACCCTTATTCGAATTTAAAACAAAGGATCACCGCATGACATGTCTAAACATGACCCGTTTAATACGCATTTGGTGACGTGCGCAAAACCCGAATCAGCCGTCAGCTTATACCTTTCAGGGTCTTTATCCCGTTCAAGGATCAACGAAAAGAGTGGTCGACAAGTTCGGTCTCCGATTGTGATCTTGGATTGCTTTCGGGTCTTTAAAAGCCATTTCTCGAAATCATTCGACGGACCGTTATTTTAGAACACGTCGTCGCGAAACTCGTCATTATCGTTCGGCCTGTTCGTGCGTCGGGACGTGTGTCGCCGAATCAACTTCAGAGTGTCACGGCACAACGCGGGCCAGCCCGATTATAACAAATATAAAAAATAAAAATAAAAAAATAATAATAATAATACGTAATAATAATCACGGCGCTACTCGTACCGGTGCGAACGCTAGAACAACAATAATGCACATTTAAGAAGAATGAAACAACACATATCTCACACGAGTTCGCGGAGTACCTTCCTAAAATATATATATATATATGGTGCTTATGATGACGATCAAGGTACACATTCCACTTATTTTTTTGCTGTCAGTTTTCTCTCTTTTTTCGTACCATTTGTTTTACTTTTGAATTACAGCATTTGACATGTTTTTTCTACCTATACACGGCACTAAAAGTTCCGAAATGGGGTGTAAAGCACTATGGAAAAAAAAAAAATATATATATATATATGTATGTATGTATGTATGTATGTATGTATACGAAAAATGAAAAAACGGTCAGCTGTGGGAGGAAAAAAATGAAAAATGCTTATCGTGTTTCTTGCGGAAAAATAGCAGTGTGCTTCCGCGTAGTTCCTTTTCGGTCACAATACACATTGTGATCCCATGAATGATTGCCCCCTGTATCGATATTTTGCATTTTACGTTTGAATAGAACGAGGAATCAATAATTACGGTGGTCGGGGGGAGGGAGGGAACTGTCAGAGGTACTCGAAAAATCGTGATTAATTTCTAATCCGGTTTTGGAAAATGTGTACTTTGTTGTTTAGTATCATTGTTGTTGCTGTGCCAAAAATATTGAAATAAGCGGAAACTCATTGTGTTTTAGCGAGATTTAATATTCAAACGTACTCGGTACCACATAGTTATTTAACTGTTTCGCCGTGAGTAGAACGTTATACTTTTCCGCAAACGGAATGTAAACAATATAATCTTTTGTCGGAGTGTTAATCAGAGTAAACTATTCCTCTAGATTTTTATCGGTAAAGTTTACAAAAGTCATCCATCAATTTCAAGCTGTTGGACGTCACGTGCAATCGTATTGTATGGTTTAACATATGTTTTATTTATTACGAATAACTCAAAGTTTTATTTCGACTTTTTCGTGTAATCATAAACAATTATTTGCGCTTTAATTCCTTTTCGAATCCAGTGTTTCGTTATTTCAAATGAATATATTATACTAATTTAGAACGCGCCTGCGATAATTTATACATTTCATAAGGAAATAAATCAAAAACATTATTATTTTCATTAATTATTAATTATTATTTCCATTAATTTTGTGTTTTAATTATTACCAACACATTATTAATAATTACTTTGTTAAAAGTCTGGGGTTCAAATGATTTTTAACGCCTGCAATGTGGTAAGACACGTATAATTAATTAAAATAATAACGCGAGTGCTCATAAGCGCTATTAAAAAAAATGTATTATCATACAAATTATGATTTTTTAACGGCCTGTGGTCGGAGAAAAAAAGATCGAACGACTGTTGACCGGTAAATAAAAAGTTTAACGCATTTCGCCACGTGACAAAGACCGGGGCGGAGGGCTTGACATTTTCCACGGAAATCGCGAGTATTGACACGTCGTCAAATCCTCGTGACCTCGGCGTGTATGCAGAGCAGTCGGACGGGACGAAAAAAACGTGATCTACAAAAACGATTGTCGTTTCGAAAACCGTTCGAGTGGAGACGATCGTGCGGCTCCAAAGTAAGACGTTTGCCTACCACTTCGAGAGTCTCTTGCCGGTAACAATACAACACGAATAACATTATAATAATAATAATTCTAAAATAAACGATTCGGCGTCACGTCTCCGGTATGACGACTGGACCCCTTCCTCCCTCCCTTCCTCCCACCATCTTGGTCACAGCGATCTCGAGGTTTTCGTCGTCGATTATATCGTATTACGGATTACCTGAGGTGTACCTCGGACGTCTGTGAGACACGGCGAACCGGAAAACAGCCAGAAGAGTTATCGGGGTGAATCGGGGACATAAATGGGAGGCAGAGAGATGACGTCGAGTCGAGGACCGAAGGTTATCTTCCGGGATAATTTCGCACGTCAAAAACGATCTCTCTCTCTCTCTCTCTCTCTCTTTATCTATTTATCTATCTTCACTCTCTTTCTCTCTCGATGTCGTCCTGAGGCGGCGGTGCACGCGTGCATAATGAAGATATTATCGAATCACAGCGATGGCGACGGCGGCGATGGTGGCTCGGATCCCAAAGGGGTGGTGAAAAAAGTTTCAGAGTCGTCGAGATTAATTATCGTCGTCGGCACGCGCGTTATTTCCAAAGGTACCGGCCGCGATTTCATTACAATATTATCATTATACGTTCGACGATAGCAACGATGGAGGATCGCCTTCAAACTTACGGGCACACACACACACACACACACCAAATAATTTTCATGAGATTTGACGATGTGCGCATGAAACCCGGGACCAGACGTGCACCATCCGTGAGATTTCGCGTACGCGAAGGAGTCGGAATCGATAATGTGTTATAATAACATCTGCGTGGGTGCGGGCGCAGCGGTAACGTTTCCACTTAATTATTATTTTTGTTTTGGTCGTCGGTCGAAAACTAAAAATACTAATTAACACGTCCGTTGAAATCCGGCGGTTTTTTTGTTCGTCGTTTTCGCGGTGGACGGAGAGGCGGGGAGGTGCGTGGAGATGAGGTAGCGTATCTCTGCGGAAGCGCGAGGCTCGTCCAAATGTGATTTCGCTCGCGTCTTGTTTCGAACGGGACCCCGATCGACGTACTGTCATGACGACATTTATGGACGTAACGCAAAGCGAGGGCAGTAAAAACACACACGCGGGGCCTCACGGACCAGAGTGATTTCACTTTGATTTTTTCGTATTATACGAAAAGTTATTTCGACTTCGATCGACGCACAGACGTGTGGGGGCGGTAAGCCGGTGGAGGATGAGCCGGTCTGCGTCAGTCGTGTGCGGTGACGTTTAATCGACGCGAGCGACAAGGACCGCCGCGTCGTTAACCGGAAGATGTGGTGGTCCCGGCGTTGTGCTCCGGACGCGCGGGGATCTCGTAAGCGAAACCGGTCGAGCGAGCGCGGCGGATCGGTGGTGTATGAAACGGCGGACGCAAGTGGGTGGGGAGGGTCGACGTTCCACGCGATCGATCCACTCCGACGAAACCCGTTCGTCACACGTGATGAAACACTCGTGTGGTCCTCGCGCCGATCGGAGGCTGCGACGGCGGCCTACCGGTTTTCGCGTCGACCGCGGACCATCTCGGGGGGGTTTCCCGCCGGCAAGTCTCGACGCGCGCGCGAACCGTCCGAAACGTGCGGGCGCCGCGGAGATGATCGCGCGCGCCCAAGGCGAATATAATATATTTTCTATATATGCATTCCGTCGGCCGTGTTTTATGTTTTATTGATTTTGCCACGGATAAGAAGGAGGCGGCGGACGCGAGATAGGAGCACCGGCAGCGGCGGTGGAGGCGGCGGAGGCGGAGGCGGCGACAGCGGTGCCGGCGGTGGAGGTGGCGGTAGCAGCGGCGGCGGCGGCGGTGTATTTACGCTGATCGGCGACCGTGCAGTAGTGTTGTTCACGTAACACAACACGCCGGCACGCCGCGCGGCCGCGATAGGGATATTATTACGTAACGTCGTTTTGCCCGACGAGAGACGGAGAGAGAGAGACAGAGACAGAGAGAGACAGAGAGAAACCTCAAAACGATCCGACCGACTCGTGCATACATCGTATAGTGTATAATAAACCTAGGCATGTGTGTACGGTACGAAATAACGGCTGAACTAACGCGTACATACTGGAGCGCCGGTCGGCGAATAGGAGAAATAGGAGGGAGGGAAGGTGGGTTGAGTGAGTACCGAGTTTTCATGATCGGCCGACGTGCGGAAAAGCGGTCGACTAAGGTGTTTGTATCTATCAAACAACCGGTCCGGTCCATCGGAACCTAGGCAGAGAGAATCGTAGACGACAGAGAATGAGAAAGAGAGAGAGATAAAAACCAAAAATGATCGGAAAACGCCGCGGTGTATACGTCGTATAGCGTATTATACCTAAGCATGTGCGTTTATAAATACGCGTACGCGTGCGATTGGGAGTGGGGGGGGGGCAAAGATAGATTGAAAAGTTACCGAGTTTTCATGTGTTTGACAGGCCGACGTGCGGAAAAACGGTCGACTAAGATGTTTGATGTACCTAACAAACAACCGGTCCGGCCCGCCGAGCAGAGGCGGATTTGACGTGGGGTGACGTGACGGACGCCCCCCCTAGGGACTTTTTGAAAATAAATTTGTAAATTTCAGTACGTTTTCAGTTACGTCCTTGTTAATTAAGAATCCATGATACCGATTCGCCCACCCCCCCAATAAATAAGCTTCAGATCTGCAGAGAGAATCGTAGACCGACGCACAACGGCGTATACATCGTATAGTGTATTATACCTAATTACGTGCGTTTCTAAATACGCTTACGCGTGTGATTGGGAGTGGAGGGAGGGGGAAAATACAGATCGAGAAGTTACCGAGTTTTCTGTCGTGTTTATCTATCGAAAACCAGACGCGGTGCACGCGAGTCGGAACCCGGGCAGAAGGAATATTTGCGATCATGGGACCGTATATGCGGGAATCTCAAAGTCCAGACTATTCTTCTATTGAGAAATACGAATATCGCGCACGCCGCGGAGGCCGGGTGCCGGATACGGGATGACAGATACGAGATACGTGACAGGTGCAGTGATTACTTGACGGATGAGCCGGTGGCGGTGGTGTCGTGTGGCAGCAGTGGCGGTGACGGTGACGACGGTGTCGCGCAACAACAACAACAACAACAACAGCAGCAGCAACGGCAAGGACGAGAACAACAGCAACGACAGCGACGACTGGAGCAACGAGAACGGCGACTAGAACTGGCCCGGGTGCCCGGTGCGACGACGGTTGCGACGACGGCGTGACGATGCGTTGTAGCGTCGTGTCGACGGCGCCAGGGATCATGTCGTGTCGCCGGGCTGGTGACCCGCACAATCGACCATAACAAGATCAGTAGCAGCAGCAGCAGCAACGACGACGACCGCTGCGGCAGCGGCGGGTGGCCCGCGACCGCGCCGCCGTTGGTGGTGCTGGTGGTGGTGCTGGTGGCCCGCTGGCCGCGCGCGACGACGGTGCCGCAGTGACACGGTGCGGCGGGCTACGCGGCGGCCCATAATAACGACGACACTATCAGCGTGACGACGCGGCTGACCGACACCGCCGGGGAGGGGTCGTCGTCGCCGCCACCGCCGTGTGTGTATGCGTGTGTGTGTGTGTGTGTGTGTGTGTTTATGTGTGTGCGTGTGTGTGCGTGTGTGTGCGTGTGTCTCGTTGACGTCGCTCAGGTCCACGGACACGGACCGTCGGTCGGCGCGGCGCGGCACTAGTACACTACGGCGGCGACAGCGGCGGCAGCAACGACGGCGGCGGCGGCGGCGGTGGTGCGGACGACGGTCGTTACAGCAGCAGAAGTGGCGGCCGCGGCGGCAGCAGCAGTAACAGTGACGGCCGTCGAGGAGGCGGTAGAGGCGGCTGCGGCGGCGGCGGCGGCGGCGGTGGCGGCGGCGGCCCTAGCGGCGGTAGACGTTGTTGTCGGCGCTGCCGCCGTCGTCGTCGGAGCAGTCGTAGTCACCGCGTAACGCGGCGCGATCATTACCGGCCGGCACTCGGTGCCGAGCGTTTTCGGTCACGTGCTCGTGTGTCTGTGTGGCTCGAGACGAAAAGAGGAATAAACGAAAAAATGGGGGGGAAAAAAAAAACAAAAAAGTACTCGGAAAAGAAATCGAGAGTACTCGTCGACGATATCGATATTGTTCGACGTTATCTCCTCGACGACGGTCGCGCGGACCGTGTCCCCGGGACGGTGGTTTTCGGTACGGCGTGCTGAGCGGAGAGAAGCGCACCACCGGACGACACACACTCGCACTAGCGCCCGCACACACACGCGGCGGTGTCGGCGGCGGCGGCGGCGGCGACGGCGAGATGACGAAGACGACGACGACGACGACGACGGCGACGACGACGACGCTGATGACGACACGCACGCACGCGAAACCGTCGAGGAGCAGCGTTGGCCCGGGGGGAAGGGGGTCAGGTCCGCCGTCGAGACTGCTGGTACACTGCCCCGTGCCGGCGGGGTCTCCGGGGTACGTCGCCCGGTGGCGGCGCGAGAGGGCGCCGGCGGTGGCCATTTTTCGCCGCCGGCCGATCGATAGGACGCGCGCGCGCCAAGCCCCGCCGCCGCCGCCGGTTTTACCCGGCGCGCGCGCGCGCCTCTGGGGCTTTTTTTTCCCCCGTCATTACTTGCGTTGCCGCTGCTAGGGCGCGTGGCGTGCAGGGGCGGGCCGCAATTGCGCGCGGTGCCGGGGGCGCGGAGGGCGGTCGGCGGCCGGGAGGGCGCGCGCGGACGGCGCGGCGCTCTCTCGCTGCTCTCGCCGGCGCTCTCGCTCCACCTCGCGCCTCGCTCTCTGCAGCAGCGGCACAGAACGCACACACACGCACGCACGCGCGTGCGCGCGCAGGGATCGCCGCCACACCGCACAGTACTATTTTATCGGCCGACAGTGAAAAAGGAGCACGGTGGCGGCGGCGGCGGCGGCGGGGTGAAAAAAAACCTCTAATAGATAATGTGTTCACTTTCTTCCCGCCCAATCCCGTCCCGCCCCCGCCGCCGTCCTTCGATCTCGTGTACCCCATGAAACCCACGCCATCGCCACGCTCCCCCTCTCTCCCCTCACTCTCTCACTCTAACTACCTCTTTCTGTTTCACTGTCTGTTCTCTTCTGACGACGACGACGACGACGATCCGACCACGTCGTACTACCACCACCGTCGCCGTCATAGTTGGACACACTCGATCGCTAAGGAGAAAAGAAAAAACAACAACAACCAGAAATTGATACAATCACAGAGAGATCACAGTGTTTTCTATGTGTATATATATGTATTCGTTTTAGTGATTTTCTTCGTTTTTTTTTTTTGTTTTTTAATTTTTTATTCATACACCGTTTTATAGGATCCAGACGATACGGTTACATCATGTGTTGTAAAACGCTTGTTTACCATCTTAAAAAATAATAACGTAAAATGAAAAAAAAATAAAATAAAAAACTACGCGGTCGTTTCGTCACTGATTATTATTACTATTACTACTATTATCGAAACGGTGGGCAAAAAGTATCTCTGATTACTCAGTCTGCGTGTAAAAGATAAAAAAAAAACAAATATTCGTACATACATACATACATATTTATACACATGTATTTATAAAATATAAACACCGCGGGGGTTTCTCTTCCAAAAAAAAAAGAAAGAAAAAAACCACGTACTCGAACAATGTGTCCCCACGGAATGTATATTATTGTGTGCACACGGAAAGTGAAAAGGACTTGGTATATATATATATATATTCACTGCGCGCGTTCGTGGAGACAAAGCATTTCACGTTTCGACAATAATTACAATAGAGCGACGTCTGACGACAATAATAATAATAATAATAATAATAATAATATATATGAACACGATTCTTTGATTCGACGCTTAATTAAATATAATCTCGCGAGCAATCCGAAACGCTCCCCGCCTACCTTTTTTTTTTTTCTACTTTTTTCTCGAAACGTTTTTCGACCGTGCGCACGTTTCCCCCAGAGTTACGAAAACGATATACGTGATAATCGCACACGGCACTCACGTCCGCGACTCGTTATCGTTTCGAAAATATCGGTTATGCGACAAAAATCGATTGATGTGTTCGCGAGGAGCACGTTTCACGGTTTCGCCGCCGTCGCGTCGTACTAGAATATTAGCGTTCGAACGATGTTTTATTACACTAATACGTTTTCAATCATTTGAAAAAGCATTAGTCACACGACAAAAATAATACGTATTAACGACGCATATTTTTTTATGTTTTTACCGTGCTTTTATTACGTTTTCGAAATACGTGACGGGCGATGCCCCGGGTACGAGTGTAAAAATACGTACGCGTAAAAATATGCACGTTTTTTTTTTTTTTTACTTTATTTGTACGGGAATAAAAATCGAATAGAGATAATTAGTAGTGGTTAGAATTTAGTCGTCGGATCGATCATTCCAAGTCAGAATTGGACCCAACTTTCCTCAACCTCGCGATATATGTTACAAGCTGGAGTCCCCCAAGGCTCAGTACTATTTTTTTTTCTAGGTTAGGTTAGGTTTTCATTAAAATACGTGACACATAATACCAAAACAGCCTAACTCAAAAAATTGTATTTATGAGTGTATTTATTCAGGGGGACGGGGGGAGGGCAATTCCAGTTTTGACTATTTTTCAAACGAATTTTATTTTTTTTCCTTATTGAATCTACCCAAAGAAAAACAATAAACACTCTTTAGTGTGTATAATGGTGTACCTAAAAAACCATCTAAAAAAAAACATTAACCAACTTACAGGCCATTTTGGCACTGAAAATAATCATTAAGTATATCTACAATGCCAAAACAAATTAAGAGCTGCCATCTTCCGGATTTTTTTTTCTGAGCGTTGAATCTTATTAGTTTTGAAAAATCTTATTATAATAATAGGTAACTAAAACGTTTTTTATCACATCCGACGGAATTCGATTTCTTATGAGTTGAGCCGTTTTGATTCTGTGCGCCTCGTGTATTATATTTCACATATTTATACACGTGTTGGCAACGCACGAATTCGATACAGTAAAATGACACTGTACAGGTACTTCGAGGTTTGATATACTGAATAATGGATAAATTTTGTATCGTACATTCGAGACACAGACAACAGATATAATGCTCACCGACCGATAATCGTTATTACTCTGAGCATTTAGTTTTCGATCGTTATGTATTATTAAAATACGTTGGCAAGTTTTATCGACTCGAAAGTCCATTGGAATATTTAAATACGAGCAATAACTTTATACTCGACTGCATGCGAACAGAGGTTTAACCGGGTCTTTGTTTTTATGTTTGGGTTTATCTAAATCGTTTTTGGGAAACCATCATAAATGTCCACGTTGAAAAATAAAACTCCTTTTGGTACCTCCTTGGGCCGGGATTTTTATTCATCTGATCCTCCGCCGGAACAAAATCTACGTGCACGCCACCGCGGTTCCGAATTTGACGGACGACGTGTGTGACCAAAACGTAATATGTAGAGCCCGGACTTGTATGTTTTTGCATATTTTTTTCCTTTTCACTTTTTTAAATTTTTGTCAATAATCTTTACGAATCATGCTAATTGGAATCCATTGCTAAATTTTTATTTTGCATATTTTTGCATATTTGACCGTAAATGCATATTTTGCTATAAATGCATATTCGTTGCATATTTCAATGAATGCGCTGTCACAAAAAAAAATTTGGTCCTTAGGATACATTAGATGCGTTAAAAAAGTACTCGATATTATTAAAGATAGATCGACTGTGAATGAATTAACATTTATATCAACTCATTTGTCATTTTTAGTTGAAATAATTAAAAAACTTGAAACTCAAAATATGCTTTTATCTGAGAGTTTCTGTTTGATAAGTGAATTAGAAGAAAAAATAAACATTATTCCTGGACCAAAAGGGGCAACATTAAAAACAA
Source organism: Therioaphis trifolii (assembly GCA_027580255.1). NCBI lineage: Eukaryota > Metazoa > Arthropoda > Insecta > Hemiptera > Aphididae > Therioaphis > Therioaphis trifolii. The sequence goes on from CM050406.1 coordinate 25,654,929, forward strand.
AATTAAATGACATTTTTTCCAAAAACAAAGGCCTAACAGTATTATGTAACATTAATAAAGTATTATTGGGGGAAGCGGAAGTGGTTCAACTAGATCAAGACTATAAAGATCCAATGATTTTAAGCTCTTTTAAATTTGCTCCAATAACTTCGGTAGATGTTGAACGAACATTTTCAATATACAAGCATTTATTAACAGATAGGCGGAACAGTTTTACCGAAGAAAAACTTGAATATCATTTAATAATTAATTTTAACAATAAAGAATAAAAACACACATTTTGAGTTGTATATTTTGTTTTATTTTTAAATAGAAATAATTATGTATTTATTTTTATGTGTTTATATTTAAATATTTGTATTTTTTCCGTGCTTAACATAATTTTTAATTTTTTAATATAATTTTTTTTATTGCATATTTTTTGCATATTCTAATGATTTTTACTGCATATTATATGGCATATTTTGATACTTTTTAGTGCATATTAATCCGGGCTCTAGTAATATGTAATATCATCGCCGGAATGATGTCTGTGCGTACGGTTAGTAGTAACGGTCGCCGAGTCGTTTCGAAAACCGGCGGCGGCGGTGAACGTTATTTACAACAAACACACTCAAACCGACTCGAACAAAAACGATCGAAGCTTCTCGGTCGATTTTCCTGCGAATAATGCTCTTCGGTATGTTGCTAATCTCACCGACGATAATGACTTAAACGTGGAATCGGTTGAAAATTTAATTGAATCTCACCATAAAAAGTTTCATTCAAAACCGCTTCGCCGTCCACAAATCCACTAATCGCAAATCGGTCCCCGGCCACAATCTCCGACGATCCCAAAATACGCCGGTATCGAGATCTTCTCGACTGAATCGCCACTTTCAGGCCTTCTACACGTGGAGATATTAAAAAAAAAAAAAAAAAACTAAACTGTTTCGTGACCGAAATTACTAATCGGTTACTAACGCATTGGTGACTCGGATCCATACACGAGGATACTCATAATATTTCCTACTCGTGATCGAAATCTATAGTTTGTTCTGTGTGACCATGGATGAAAGACATTTATCGTTATCTTTTTGCTGTACCATAGGTGTTGATTGTGATTCTAGTGATTTAGAATTTATAACAACATACTACTATTACAGAAGAAATTTAAAAAAAATAGAGGGTTTTGGGTTCATCCATACCTCGAAAAAAATTTCCATCACCGATTGTTCATTACTACAAATATTCAGTTATATTTCCGGTACTTAATTATTATGTTTTTATCGGATGTCAAAAGAAAGTTATTTAAATTTGGTGAACCGGATTTCCTCTGCCTTAAACAAGCGAGATACAAACACGAAAGAGTGCGTGAATGCCGAGCTTCATTGAATAGTAACATATTGAAGTGACGCGACTCAAAAAAAGTGACTCGACAGTTGAATCACTTGGAACTTATCACTAACGCGTTAGTAACTGGTTAGTACCACTATCCCTCCCGATCCCTGGTTCAGAGGTTTAGACATCCCTAGACATCTTGTTGTCGCCTTTACTCGCCTCAGAATCGGAAACAATCTACTTCCCGACCATTCTTTCCGTCTTCCTTTAAACTCTTATCCATTTTGTACTCTCCGTCATATTATAGAATCCGTTTGTGACCTCAATCATCTATTATTGCACTGCCCTTCCTTTCATTCCAGTAGACTTCTTCTCTTCTCGCTCTCTGCTGCACTCGGTTACCCCAGACCTGATACCAAACTCCTTCTGAACACCCGGTCCCCCATCTTGATAAACTCAATCTCTAATTTTATTATCAGTGCCGGCTTTCTAATTTGAAAAGAATATAATGTCACTTTATATACATCATCTATAATCTGTATATAGATGTAATGTTTTTTTAACGATGGCGATAAAATTTTTAAAAAAAACTGGTTAGTAACCAGTAGCGCCGCCGTCTGCTGTGTTCCACTGATTAACTGATTGGTAGTGACTCAACGTGGATTAGTTATTGATTCGCGTTCGTAATTATTTTCTAATGAATAGCTCCGTGTGTAGAAGGCCTTAGATTTAGCCTGACTCGTCAAAAGGGTCCTATCACTTGGTAGCTTCCCTTTTCCGATGACCTTTTCGAAGTCACTTTTTGACTTCTTCGCTTATTGTATTTTTTTTTTTTTTTTTTTTAACATACAGATCGTAAATTTAATGAACGAAAAAAATCAGTCGACCGTCGACACTTGCGTTGTGATTCATGCCAGCCAGACGACGAGTTTTCGGGACGGACTACAAACGGCAGATGGGCGAGAAATCTCCGGACACACGCGACGACCGTCGTCGTGTTGCGAACGCGTCGATATTGTCGCGTGGAAACAAGTCTCACATAAATTACGGACCGACCGGAACGGTTATTTATACATTCGTCGGTGACAAACGTTTCGTATCGTACCTATAGCGTTGGCTTTTAAAAGTCACGACGTTAATCTGTTCGCGTGATAAAAACCGTTTAAATCTTTCTCGGCACCAACTTAATTCCCCGTCCGCGCTATCCATTATCGTCGTCTCCGGACGGATTCTTGGCATCCGTCCGCCGTCGTTAAAACGCGCCCCCGTCCCACTCGATCCGCGCGAGAAACGCGTCGTTCCCCCTCGGAATATTGGCCCCGACGTTAAAACCGATCGCGTTCCATCCGCGTGTCGTCGAGAAATTATTACTGACCAGAGTTAATGATATAAAACGCTCCGCGCGTTACTGCTGCGCGTCACACTCGTCTGAGTCGATCCGGCAGATAAAACCCGTGGCCCGGTCGGGGACGAGACCGTTCTACGGGTGGAGGTAACGCTCTTCGAGGGTGAGGAGGGAGAGCACCGAGACGTATTTCATCGATCGAGAAGCGGATAAGGATCGTAGACGACGACGACGGCCGCGGGCGCGCGTTTTTAGTATATGATCGGCACACGTGCGTGGCGTGCGGAATTCCAAATAGATTTTTCTCTTATTTTTTTTTTTTATTCATTGAGGCAGAGGAAAAAAAGTCGCGATGGAAAACAAAATCTCAACTGATAAATAACGGCGTTTTCGTACGACGGATGACACCTTGCAGGGAACCGCCGCCGCGGTTGAATTTAAAAGTGGAAGTGTGATTATAGCTTAGCATACCTAATATTATTATGTATGTTATTCAATAATGTGTATCCTATCGAAATCCCGTACCTTCACCCTACGGGGTGTTTAAATCAATAAATAAATAGTGCACGCCTAAGCGAGCCATGACCGCTGCCCGACTTTTGGTGCCTCACTACAGTGTTTAAGATGGAACGAGACTAGTATATCGTAGTTAAGCTATCCTTAAAAAGAATAAAAATAACCCTTATTTTTTTTAAAACGAATACCAATGAACGAGAATTCCGGACTGAAATTTTATCGACAAGTTGAATTTGAACAATGTTGTTGACAACAGTGTTGTGACCCCAGAGGATTATCTCGTTCTAGTGGCGTTCGCGTTTAACCGTGGTGTGTGTGTGTGTGTGTGTGTGTGTGTGTGTGTGTGTGTCACATGCCTAAATCCGCGTTCAGTTTTCGCGATATGCGATGAACTTACATTGAAATATGTAGTGACATTGATTTTCCACGCTAACACATTTGAAAATGAAACGACGATAAACTGTCAAATCGCCCACGTGAAATCAATAACGATTTCACTCGTACTCAAAGCGTATGGTAATTATAGAGTTAAGTATACAAACCATCCGAAGCGTTTTGAAGAAGAGAAAAATTCATAGAGTAGTACATAATGCATGCCCTGTATTACATCATTGTCGTCTTTACTTGGTTATTCGATTAAATCAGTGTGTTCAAACGGTTTTAAAAAATATAACAATAAATACATTTAAAAAAATCCATACTGGTTGATCAATTCCCTTATTTATTTATTTATTTATTTAATGTTATAACGGGCTAGGTCATTTGGTACATAAATACATTTGTACATTATGTCAAATATCATACGTGTTGTTTAAGAAATAAATATAAATTACATTATGAATTGGCTTCAACCGAGTACATTTGCATAAAGAGTTGAATGTCATCAGTGAAACACAGAAACTGTTGATCAATGTTAAACCCTTAAGACAAGTGCCTACAGGAAATAAGTTAAAACATTCACTGGGTAAATTATATTTGGAAAGCTTATCACGTGATATTAGTGAATTTTTACTTAAATAACCCACCTATTTGGTAATGTTTAAACAAAAATGTATTTCCAATCAGAAAAACGATTTTGAGCAGAATTCGGAGTACCTACATTATAACTATAGTGTTATGATGTTTATAAATTATTTTCAATTTTAATTTACTCGTAAAAACAATGAAAAAACAAAGATTTGTTTCATATTCTGAGTGGTTTATTTACAATGTACAATGATAATAAGGAAAATAACAAAATATGAATAAAAGATTCCACATGAAAATAGTTTTACTGCGAAGCCTTTGAACACAATGAATGCATGGATAAAGATTCATTTATGATAGATATACATTAGATAAACACTTATAATACCAAAAGTTTAAAGACAAGCAAAAAAAAAAAAAAAACTAAAAAAACGAATTATTTGGTAATTTTTCAAGTTGTTTGCATAAGGTTAAGTCTTAAAGCATTATAATTATCCTCGTATGAAAACCTCAAATATTCAAACTGGATGGTACAAAATAAGATAAAAGTGTATGATATTTAAGTCTTAAATTGACCTTTCAAAGATCAATAATAGGTGAGTATTTCAAACACCTATTAATAAATTTAAATCGTTACAAAATAACCAAATTCAATTCTGTTGGTGACAAACATTGACGCCACAGTTAATCATGGTAGATATACGTAGTCGATTTTTATGAAATTTCAAAAATAACGAAGGTACACGAGAATCGTGTGAAAAAATTGAAGAAAAGTCGCGAGTTTGAAAACCATCAAAATATATCGCATCGTTATTCGCAAAGGAATTGTTATTAGATTTAAATTTAAATGCTCTAAAAAAAAAATAACAAAATAAATAAATAAATAATAATAAAAATAAATAACCCTCAGAACGAGTTTTGAGGTTTTTACGCGCTCGTGAAATAAACATACGGGCCGGGTGCGTGTAGTAAAAGTGAAAAAAACATTGCGAACCTCGCGAGATAACGACTTCCAGGTATAGGGAATACTCGACCCGAAAGTTTATCAAGGAAAGTGAATCTCGCAAGTTTCTATTTTTGAAAACTAAGAGGCGAACGCGGTAAAACCGCGCCGCGGAGATGTTTCCTACCCGGTTATTATTATTACGTAACAAGAACTCGGTTTACCACTTCGTCCGTAACACGTCCGCCGCCGCCGCCGAGCGCGCGCGCGATATGATAATGTATACCTACTCGTTTCGCGTGACGTATTTTAAACTAAAACTATTTTGACGTTTCGCAATTTCAGGTGTGACACATACATACGTGCGTACCACGTACACGCGATATTATTATATTCTTCAAACCGCGTCCGTGCAAACGTTACAGACTGCACATTATATAATACACCGCCGCCGCCGCCAACTCGTACGCTCAGACAGACGTAATAGAATAAATTACAAAGTTCTTAAAACGGATTGTACACCTCGAACGAGACGAGTCCCTCCTCTGTTACCTAGGACCGCAGAGTTCTCCCTCCGTCCGCTCTCGTTTAATATTTATTCAAGACGGCAAACGTTTGAATTATTATTTGAATTTCTGAAATGCGTACGAGCTAATGCGTATTTAATCACGATATTACACGCCGTCGTTCACTGCTCAAATAACAATTACGTCTCGCGCGTTCGAGCCTCTCGTTCACCGACGCAGGCGTCGCTGCAAACTCGAATAATTTATCACAACGGTATCGATAGAGTTATCGACGTGATAAATCGCGACAACGATTTATCGTAACACGCGTGATTCTTTCGGCTAGTCACGAATGGCGAATAAACGTTCGTTTATCATTTGTTATGAAATCCAAAAACGAAAACAACGAGGAAAAATCAACAAAAGTCCATTCTTATTACTTTCGATTTTCAGTTATACATTTAAATTTAATTTTTTTTTTTCTGTTAGCAATGACTTTTTCAAGTACTTAGTAATAGTCGAAACTAGTAATAATCGAAAAATATCATTTATTTGAACGATTCGGTAACTGATCGTTTTACCCTACTCTCAAAACATTCATTTCATAGCCCCCACACTACGTAAGTCAGTGGCGGCTCGAAGGAGGTATATTTGAATCACGTGATTCATAGAAATATTAATGGGTGGGTGGGTGTCCTGTGGTTGGGAAAGGTAGTTTGAAGAATTTTCGAAAGTTGGTAATTCAATTAGAAATATAATGTTTAGCTCTACATGTGTATCAGCGTAAGTCGTACAGTAACAGCCAACATTAGGTTAAGGGACGTCGTACCCTAGTACCCGCATGTGTAAAGAATGGAATATAAATATTATATTTGTTAATTCGAAGAAATTATCGATGAAAGATAACGATTAACGTTACTCATAATAGTAGGTTACTGATTAGAGGGTGTGTGGTATAAAAATATTAAATTTGAGTCAAGAAAAAAAAAGTTCAAGCCGCCACTGACGTAAGTTAAGGTTGGAACAGCCAGCTGAACGTAGCGACCACGAGTAAACCATCTAAGATTCCGCCAATGTCTTTGATGAACCGTGTTTTTGGCCGATACAGCCTTGGAGCTGTTTTTTTTTTTAGCATAATATTTTTTTTATAAATGTGCTTATCGAATAACATTTTTTAGTACTTCACAATAAAACCTGAAAATTTAATATGACTTTAGTCTTATACTTTAATAAGGACACAAAAAAAACCTTGAGATCTATTGAAGAGGATTTTTTTTTTTTTTTTATTAATAGTAAGTTTAAGAAAAATTAACCTGACCTAACCTAAGAAAAGCTTAAAAAAAAGAACACCTAAGAATATGTTTGATTGAATTTGGAAATAATGATGTTTTAGATTCTGAGTGATACATTTTTTACCGCTTTTTTCTTTTTGAGAACATTTCTTGGGGCAGTAAACTTTGTCCGAAAATTTGCTGTAGATCGGACAGTGGATGTAGACGGTAATTTGAGGGTTCATTTTTCTCTCAACTCAATAATCCTTCCAATCGTAAAGAAAAATCGCGTGAAAGCCGTACGATTTTTCGTTTAAGAGACTTTTACTCGATTGATGTAAGTTATTTAGCTATAACTGGAAAAGTTAGATACTCGGAATTTTCACCATATATTAATGACATATCGCTGCATACTTTACGTGAGTATTTTGAAAAAAATGGCCGCTTTCGGGCTAAAAATTGAACTTTAAAATTACCTCGTTTTTTCAAAGTACATTTTTAACACATTTTTGAATATTTGATAAAAAGTTCTGAAAATGTTATATGATCTAACATTAGATACTTCACTTACGGATAGTGCACACTGTAAACACACATTTTTACTTTGCATTTTCACTAAACTTCTTTAACTTTAGAAATGTCCGAAGTAGTCGTACGGATCAAATCGTATTATCACGACGACGAAAACATATAAAACACGAGGGCGTCACTTGATTTTGACAACGGGGCAAAAGAAAAAAATTACTCTGTGATATACTTGAAACGTCGGTAAAATTTAATTAATTTACCGTTACCGTAAGATTTACCGGACAAATTTGTCGAGCTTACAATGCGTCTGGGAACGCTCAACAACGTTGCCGCCGTCGCGTCCCCACGTCTCCTCTGTGCGCGACGGCGTACCGGTGGCATAATTGGTTACATTTTAATAATTGATTGCATATGTTCGGTTTTATAAACAACGACGACACGACAACAACAACGAAAATTCAAAAGCTGCAATAAGAGTGTGTGTATGTGGTCTTTTCTAAATTGCACACGTCCATTCACGCACAGCCGCCGCCGCCGCCGCCGCCCCGCTGGTCACGACGACGAAAAACCGATTAAACACGTCTTCGTTCCCGGCGAAATTCCCGTCGATCGGTCGAATACTAGCAATAAAACCCACGGGAACGCCAACGATCACGCCTACGTTACATTCAATGGAATTAAATCTGACCTTTCGACGCGCAGAGACGGGGCAAATGGGAGTGGGAGGGGGACCCAATAAAAGTCTCTCGCTCGAATTAATTGTTCCGCGCCGGATTGTACGGATTCGTTTTCGCAAGTCATTACGTAATAAACTACACGTTATTTCGATTGAAAACAAACCAATTAACGACTTTTGTTAAACATTTCGCCTAAAACTAACTATGTGCAGATACGCCGGGCGCCGTGTGATTGTGCGTACTTTGAAATATTCTCCGTTCGTCCGCCGCTCGACTCCTCCCCCGGCGGGTCTGCCGCCGCATGCAGGGTGAGTAACGTTGCATTATTATTATTATTATTATTATTTATACGTATCGTCAATTCAATTATTGTCACGTTTTCAGTGCGTTAATGAAGCGAGTGCGCGTACCTACCTATTATTATACACCGCGGTGAAACGATCGAATTAAATGATATGCGCAATACTCGGGTCGCGTACGCTACGAAATCGCGCAACAATTATAATTTAGTTCATCGTAAGTATAACCACCTCTCTCGTATTGATTAAATTATTTTTAACACGCCGCGGTCGACGCGTTCGTCACGTTGTGTGCATACACGCGTGTTTGGTAGCATACGCTAAACGAACTGTACGCTGAATTTACGAATAAATCTTTTTTTTTTTTTTTTTAATTCCAATCCCATTCGCATAGTGAAAAAACGATATCGCTAGAAATCGTGGAGTTTTCAAGGGGGGGGACCTGACCGCGTCCGAAAATGTGTTTTCGATATTTAGATCCGTTACGAAAATCTTGACCGCGCCCTCGGCAACGACCAGAGTGACACGTCACACGTCTCGCGACTGGAAACGGCGTTCTAATAAGCTTTTAGCGTCATACGCGACCGTTCCCCGCGCACGTCTCCGAACAGTCATCGAACACGTCGAATGTTTGTCGAGTCCGACCACACTCTCGAACGACACTCGACGCGCACTCCGAAACGCCGGCCACGTCAAAAGTGTTTTCCAACAGACGACGTGACGACGTCGGGATTCGTCGGGGCACGTTGACGCGTGCGCCGCCCCGCCGCCGGGATCGGCCGGTAAACGAGGACTCGACGGGACCCGGACGCACTTTCCGACGGGACCGGAAAACGGTCGTTTCGACGGGACAAGTCCGGGGCACGAGCACGGGAGCCTATAGACGCCGCGGCACGGGTCGACCGATCCGACGAGCGAGGCGGCCACGACGGCGTTCGGACTCGTCAAATCGCTTTGGGCGTTTTGAATCGTAAATCAAAGCAGCACCGTGCCACGGCCGTTGGTCGATCATTTTTACGAGTCGAGTAACACTCACGAAAAACCGTTGTATTTAGCTTTTTTTTTTTGTTTCTTTTTGTTTTGTTTTGTTTTTTTTTTTTTAACCGTCAGAACGAACGAACGTATGAATTATATATTCCAATTGGTTTAAGTAAACTTTGGAATATTACTCGAAAAAACTTTCGGATAAACGACGAAAAACGAGTGTTGTGGGCTCCCAGTCAACACGGGCTTCGGACGCCCTCGTGAGTCGAACCGTCAAAACCGTTCGTACTCGTCAAATCGCTTTGAGCGTTTTGAATCGTAAATCAAAGCAGCACCGTGCCACGGCCGTTGGTCGATCATTTTTACGAGTCGGTCGAGTAACACTCACGAAAAACCGTTGTATTTAGCTTTTTTTTTTTTGTTTCTTTTTGTTTTGTTTTTTTTTTTTTTTTTTACCGTCAGAACGAACGAACGTATGAATTATATATTCCAATTGGTTTAAGTAAACTTTGGAATATTACTCGAAAAAACTTTCGGATAAACGTCATGAATAATTTTCGTAATTTCCAATTGTATTGTAAGCACAACGTATATAATTCATGTTGTGCACACTCGGTGTATTGTATACGCGGTGTGCATATTTAAAGTATACTCCTCCGCCGATCGACCTGGCGTCTGAGGTCGGTCCTACAGTCGTTTTTCCCCCTTTCCCGATTCACAAAGTATACAAAATTAATAATCCGAACGCTGTACAAAATGTACATTTACGATCGTGGTCGTGCCTCCTCAACGGACCATGACGAATTAAACGGCTAATAAGTGCCCGCCGTCGCTGGAAATAATTCGTCGTAATTTATGCAAAACAAATACCGTTTAGTCGAATCAGGTGTAAAAAATTAACGCCGCGGCATCGAATTCAATGTAAAATGTCGCTGTTCGCTAGTGATTACCATGTGGATACGATTCGAAATTAAACACGCGCACCAATCATTGATATCTGTTCAGTTCATAATTCATACGGACTCGTAGTGAAACAGTCGTGTTTATTCCCTTTTGGAAATCGATACGTTAGACATTTAGTGTTAGGTACTTGATAATTTTTAAAAATCGTACACACTTTTTTGGGTAGTAGATTTGGTCCAAAAGATTAATGCAATATCTCTATAGATCAGAAATCACCATGAGATGGTAATTTAGAGAGGTAATTTTTCTAATTTCTCAGTAGTTTTTCCAACAATGAAGAAAAATTCTGGGTTTTTTCAGGTTTCGGATTAATTCGGGTGCCAAGCCTCGGAAAAACTGATAAATACCAAACATAAAGGCTGAATCATTAAACGTAGATACATATGATAGTGATCAATATTAGTATGCCCGTCGCAGCCGTCTCTATCGTTTTACGTCGCGTCGCAGAACGTTTATAGTATATGCTATTATATGGATTGGTGTGCCGCGAAAATTTTTTGTAAGATAAAATGTGCCGAATTGTCAAAAAGGTTGAAAACCACTGGTCTAGAAGTTTATAAATTCAACCATTTTTTCAAAATTACAATCGGACTTCAGGAAGTATGTTTAATTTACTACCGCTTTTAGTAGTTTTTATAGCATTGCAAACATGAATATATTTCATTTTTCGTAAAGTATTGACATGTGCCTGCGCGTGCAAGAGGTTGTTTCGGCGGCGACGCGCGACGGGCCGTGATAGATTCTCGGAAAGTCGGAAACAATTAACCGATAAGGATTATTGGATAGGTATAGAACAGTGGTTCTTAACCTTTTTTAGTTCAGCGCCCCCTTCATCGTAATAACTAACTGCTAACGCCCCCCTCTCATTCAAAATCAAATTTTCTTGTTATAAATATATAAATATAAATATTCATCAGTATATTATTTCATTATTAATTAAAATAAAAACTCATATTTTTAGATAGTAATGGTTATATTAAATTAAATCCGGTTAAAATCCGATTAGAGAACATGCCGTATGCCGTTTTGTATATGCGTACGCAATTACAACTATTCTGATTTCACGTTCAATTATTCGTAGTGTTGTTATATAATATTAATAAATTGAATTATTTTTAATCTCTGAGTTTGAAAAAGCTCACCGCCCCCTTCAAAACTATCACCCCTGGAGAGACCGAAATGCCCCCAAGGGGGCGATACCGCCCACGTTAAGAACCACTAGTATAGAACATTACTAATGGGCGACAATAATAATAGTCGGTAATAATATTTTTCCAAATTTAATACAACCCACGCCCCACATAATATATTTAAATACGCAGTATAACGATACTACCTATTTATGAATTATTTGATTTCAACACAACACGACACCCTTCTTAAAGTGAATGATACCAAGAAAGACTTTTCGGCGTTTAATTTAATTTTCCATGTGGATGCACATTTTTCTGTTTTGGTACGATGTGCTTGGAGAGAGTGAAGAATGCTATCATAACATCACCGTGTCCGCTTAGTGAAGCGGTGTCGACAGCACATGTGACGATTATAATATCGCCAGTACTCAGTATGTCCGAGGCGTATATGTTGTAAAGGTCGGGTGGCAGATCGCTACCTTTTGGTACTCAGGCTTGAATTTTAAAATAGGGAGAAAATGAGTTGCCTTGTTTGACGACAACCGTGCGGTTTGAGAGGTAATATTTGATTACTAATTAAAGTGGAACCGGGAGGATTTTCTCTGGGTTTAAAAATTGAGTCGTGTTGCCATACTCTGTCGAACTCTAGGGACATTTCAGGAAAAACCCCTGGGCAGTGTTTATTTTTTTCGAACGAGGAAGACATTTTATCAACGATCCCGTGTATTCATTGGACGGTGGAATGTTTGTGGAACGTTAAACCGAATCGGGTGTCGGAGATAATATTTTGAACTCGATGATACAGTTTAACGTCTAGATTTTAACCGTTTTAATACCGTTCGGTTGGCCTCCGTATTGTAATCGACACTGTACGTCCGCCTCGGGATGTCAAAAACGTTTGCTCGTGCGTCGTCTATTCAGGTGTGTGATAGAGATATTACACGAGGAGGAGCGGCGCGTTTTTGCCGTACGCGTCGTGCGTGACGGTTGGGTTTTCCGGGACGCGGCGCGGTGAAATCGTTGTAGTGTCAATGTAAATTAAGATAAGACCTAGACGGCGAACAATTAATTCTAATTTTTCTGTCTGTTATTTCGCGGGCGAAGGGTAAACGATCAACGATAATTAATTGTAATTATATTTCGTCTTAGAATCCGCCACGCCCCCCCGTGGCGTAGACTCGAGTGTTCTGTATTTAATGAGCTTTTTTTTTTTACATTAATGTTATACGGTTGACAATCACAAATTGCCATTTTCCAGTGTCACGGTCTTTTTTAAACATGAAGACGCCGAGAGGCCTGACAGTGGCACGGGGAAGCGAAACCGTGATTAACGACCCCGCCGCTAACGCATTGACCATATCACATAATGACTATTGTCATCTGACATCATAAACCTGATCGAAACCTCGACAATTATAAATCGTTTAAAATGAGCTCCGTTGAACGCGTTTCACCGAACACGGCTTTTTTGTACGGACGAGCGATTAAAATTTCAAATATTTCGCACGCAATAATATTATTGCCGTCGACGACGGAATAAATTCAGTGTACTCTTACTACTCGCCGTCCGCCGTGTTTTGAAATAAAAACTGTCGATAAGACGCGTGATTTCGACGTGCGCCCACGTGTGCTGGAATTTCGGCACGAGACGGTTTTCGTCACGTTCAATGACCGTGCGGCCGACAACGCTCTTTTTTCTTTTTTAATATCTTTTTGCCCTCGCATTATTCTCGTGCTGCGAGTCTCGAAAACGTCCCTCGCTAACGCCGCACAACAGTTCACCGGGCTCGGCCCGGAATCGTTTTCCGAATACGACCACTATTTATCATCGCTGTCAGATTCGAAATCATAATACACCGCCGCCGGAGTGTTGAGAGACGAGTGTCCGCTGCGTCCTTTTCGGAAAAAATAACGATTTCGAGTTTAGCGCGTTCGTCCGGAGTGGCCTGCCCAAAGCGCGAACCGCGTCCCGTCACGCCGGCCAAACGATTCGCGGACCACGTCGGTCAAAGAAAATACGAACGCGACAAGAACGCGAGTTTTACATCGATTTTCACTTCTGAAAATACGTTCTTAAATATTTCGCCGAACGGTTCAAGCGCTCTCCGACAGTACACACGTATGCGAACACTACGAACAAGGTCTTTCGTAAAACACCTGTACCACGATTCGCGAATAAAAAATAAAATTTTTACTCGAATATTTCATACTCTTATTCACTGACCGATCAACAGCGATTGTACGCCTGTTGTGAGACGGGTACGTTTTAAATACTTGTGGTCGGATCGTCTTTTTTAACCCCTATCTGTTCCTATTTTACTAGTCGTAAATCAATTATTCTAATCGTCAAGGAAAATGTGCGAAATTTGATTGTTTTGATTGAACAAAATTATCCGTCATCTCTTTTGTCAAACATTTCTGACTGCGCTACAGTTCGAATTTCCTACTTTTTTATTTTTTTATTTTTTTTTTATTGTAGACGATTTTTTTACGAAATAATGATTTGCGTCTAAAAATAAATCTGATATAACAACAAATAATGTCAGTCGATTTCAATATTATTTAAAAATTAACGACAATCGAAATTTGTGTATGAAACCACTTTGGTGTAAAAAAAAGTAGATACAATAATTGTATGTAAAATTAATGCGTAAAAAGTGGATGTTTGCAAAAAAATTAAATAAATAACAATAGAAAAATTAATAATAATATTTTAGTTTAAACCGTATTGTATTGAGTATCTTAAAGTACATTTTCGACGGACGAAAAAAATGAATATTAATTAGCGGAATTTTAAAAATATTTATACAAAAAAAAAAAACAATGATTATCAAAAAATAAAATTTATATTGAGGTTTTTCGTTTTTCAAAACATGTCAATTACCTTACCAACGTCAATATTTCACAAGTCGTCGGCACTAATAAAAAGTAATCTGGTATATCTACCGATCGACTCCCCACCCCACTGAATCCGACACAGACTCAGGTGCATTTATTTTAAAACGCTGTTCGGCGTATTTCAATCTGATCTTACTTGTGAAAACTCCGCGTTTCTTATGACCTGCATTCGTACGGACAGATCGTGCACAAACACTATACGACGGAGAAACTAAACAACGGAGATTAAAATACTTTGCCGAGATAATTAATTAAAACGAGGAACAGCGAATGTAGATAAAAGGTTATATACTTTTGAAAAAGCTCGAAATAACTATGACACGTACCTTTTCTTCGAAACATTAACTCGTTAAACGTTGCAGCGCGCGTATTAAACTATGCACTTCATTTTCGGTAACACGAAATGTTCCGGAAAAAAAAAAATCAAAAGTTTTCGTACCGTCGAAAGCGACGATACAACACTCGTTAGTCACATAATGTCAATTACCGACCATTTTTAAATACGCGTATACGTCATATTATATCCGTACCTTAGCACACGAGTTCGTGTGCGAGTGATGTGTGCGCGCGTGCGTGCGTGCGTCATTTAATTATGTGAGCCCGGAGTTAAATATACACGTGCCACGGGGAAACAGGCTTGAACTTTATTGACTTTGATTGGCTTTTGATGTCGTAATAATTTCAGAACACGGCCAAATATTCAGAGCGCGCGTATAAACCTTTATTGGACAAGGTCTCATGAGCCTGTAAATAATATTTTAATAGCTTTTGTCGTAGTTCAGACGTATTAAGACGGAAAGATCGTAAGGTGGGCAAAGTACGGAGATATAAATAACAACCACTTGAACCGACATAAAAAAAAAAAAAAAACGAAACAGTAACTTAGTCTCGTAAACAATGCTTTAAGACTCACATTATTATGATCTTTTATTTTATCAAGAATTAAGTAAGCAAATACGTATTTTTTTTTTTTTACTTTACTTTACTTTACTTTACTTTTAAAATAAATGTTTTACCAGCGACATTTATCTCTTGCATCTTTAACACTGGAAAATAATATTAAACACTATTAATTATAAAAACGATCTTAATAATTAATTACGTAAAAAGTACGAACCAAGGTTGTAGTAAAAAATACATCTTTAGAATCGTTTATGTTTCCAGCGATTTATCATGTTACACTTTAAAAATTCATTTTCGGCAGTTTTTTTTCTCTCTCTTTTCACCCCCATTTAACAACTCGAATAGACGTGCGCAGTATACGTATTATTATTAATTCTAGGACGAATTCATCATCGTGTTATTATTTATAGGCCACATATCACATTTTGTCATTCAACATTGTGTAATATGCATGAATTCGCGAGTTCGCAATGCGACTAATTTACGGCGTCCTGAATAATTATAATTGTATTATATTATATCGCTATGATTTTTGTTAATCATTATTTCACCATTGAATTCAACCGACTGATTTACGGTAACGCTGCAGTGGTTTAAATAATTACAAAAAAGATCTCGTCGCTTTGACTTAATACAAATTAATTTTTCATATACACGGCCACATTTCACATGATTGATGTGTATTTTTACTGCGCACTTGTTTTCAATAAATAATTGATGTTGCACACCGAAACCTCCACAAGCGTATAGAATAGAGAAATGGATAATCAAAAAAACAATCCACTTAATGAACATTTCGTCGAACGGGAATGTTCATTGGAAAAAAAAAATGTATGAATAAAACAAAAATGGTTTTACTAGAAAACCGAATTTGTACATTTTCATAGATTTTAATTAACACGCTTTGTATATTTTATTTAAATGATCGAGGGTCCTCGTTCATACAACGAAATGTATTTTCTCATGAATAATAATAATAATGTAACCATACATTTATACCGCAAGTACACTGTGTCCCGAATGAGTTACTGACATGTCTGAAATATGTACGTATCGAGATTATATTATTTTTCGGTACATTTTCTGAATATGATTATTAATAGATAAATTATACCAATAAAAGGTCAAAATATCATACCTATTGTTTATTGCCACCGGCGGCGATCGAAACGGAAAAGGGCCAAAGAAAAAAAAACGATCAAATCAATACCTACCAATAGTACAACGCTAGCAGAGGTTTTACTTAATTGAATTATAAATATCCCGTAGGCCATAAATAACGACAATAATAATTACAAATTATATATTATTCGTCTGAGATATAAAATAAATCAAGTTTCTTTTTAAATAAAAAAAAGATTTTTCACGGTAAAATTTCATTTATCTCGATTTTACACCATGTCAAGTACCAAATATCACCGAAAGTTCTCTTTTATTTTTCTTTGAACAATAAGCTTTTTACGCGTTCCATAAAAGTCAAGTGCCCTTTTGACGATGACAGCAGAACACATATTCGCATTTTAGTCAATTAGAGTTGGGGTTTCATTTTGTTTTTTGTTTTTTTTTTTTTATACGGCCTAAATAAGGATTGAAGGTTAGAGTTCCGGTAAAAGGTTACCCCCGTTTGGCGTGTTAGGCGCGAATGCCAAAACTTGCGAAAATTGTTGTTTAACGCTGTAAAAAGGTGAATAATTAAAAATTTACTTTTTCACGTAACCGTAACACGGATGAGTGAGGAGGGGAGGACCGGACGAATAATGAAGAGATAAACGCGGGTGTTCAAACGATTAAAACGGGATTAGAATTTTATGTTTTTCGATCGAAAAGATCGACGCGTTTCCTCGATCCCTCGTCGCCGCGCCGTCATTCGCCACGGACCTAGATTCATTCCGTCGTCTGTCAGCCGGCGCGCACTCGAGTCGCGTGTTTTTTTTTCACCCCTCCTCCCCGTTTTCGAGGTGTCACGTCGGGGTCTTGACGGTCGAGGGCCCCCGTCGTCGAGAGCATTACTTATATACGAGCACACGTGTTCGCCGCCAAACCTACGTACCGGCGGTGGTGGCGGTGGCGAGTGCAGGCGCGACTACTTGAATCCGGGTGAAAAACGACCGGATCGCACGTTTCGCCGACATTCGTCGCCACCCGGCGTACTGTGTGTTTCGGACACACGACTCCGTGTACAGGGTGTCTCCCGGTGACGTGATTTGACCGACTGCGTAGTGATCTCAAAATAATACACCCGGTTTTTTGTTTTTCGCGTACGATCAATACACTGACCGAACGATTTCGATTTTTTCGCTGTTTCTCGTCTCGTGATTATATCTGATTTTTTTCGTTATCTTGACCCCGATTTCAGTGGCCGGCCGTCCGAGTAGCCGTCTGAAATTCGAATAAAAAACGCCGTAACATATCCCAAAAGATCGCGATATCTTTCTGAATCGTCGCCCATTTATTTGTCAATCTTAAATTAAATTATGCAATCATTAAGTGATCAAATTAGTGGATTTACGTTACGATTGTTAGGCGAATCGTGTATGGCTCTTGAATATCAACAAAGTCGATTTCTTCATCATAACAATTATAGAAATACCACTTGTAAACACATATCTGCACACATATTGACACTCGTATGGTCGTACGTATAATAAACCCGTGCAAATATAACATGACCGGTATTCGGATACCTTGGTCACTACTGACCGCAGGGTTAAACGGTAACCGTAGTTTATAATATAATAACATTGAAAAAAATACGATCGTTTGAAGATATCGATCTTTTGATTTCGATTTTTCACCAATCATTTAAGAGAGCCAAACGTATAGAATTTAGAGTAGCAGTAAGTTAAGTAAGAGAATCCCGGAGAAATCACGAAAACGACCTATTATGAACAATATTTAATATTTTCATTTTTTTTCATAAAAATTTAGCCATGTTAATGTCCTACATTTTATGAGAAAAAAATGAAATTTACGTTTCTACTATTCGAGGTTAAATCACTTTGTGTAAATGACCGTGAGGCACTCTGTATGACTAAAATATTAAATAGAAATCAAGTGAGAAAATTGAATATAAATAACTATAATACACATTTATCTTGTGTTATCTGCGAGACACTGCTTTGGTTGGTGTAATAATAAGTTATTCGTTTCAATCAAAAATATCACATAATACAATAAAAGATAAAAATATTTTTTTTCTTCTCTCCCTCTCCCTCACTCTCTCTCTCTCTCTCTCTCTCTCTCTCTCTCTCTCTCTCTCTCTCTCTCTCTCTCTCTCTCTCTCTCTCTCTCTCCCTCCCTCTCTCTCTCTCTCTCTCTCTCTCTCTCAAATACACAATCAACAATATAATGCGTGTTAACTAAAGATCGATCTGAAATATGTCTAAAATAATTTATTTACATCAAATAAATTTACTTTAAAATCGATGTGCTTAAAACGTAGCTTTTTATTTAAATATATAAATTTCCGACTCATAAATAGAATGATATTAATTTAAAAAGTTGATTTTTTTCTCCCTTTTAATGAAGTTACGTTATACTTCCTCTTCTTCAATAACCCAAACACGTCTCAGTCAACGAATTTTTCTTCGTTAGGTCCATTTATATTTTCATTTTCGTTTAAGGATAATCTGTCAAACACTTTTTATAGATATTAAGATTGATGTAATTGCTATAGTCACAAAGTTTTAAATTTTTTTTTCTCATACCAAACAAAGTTTAAATATTAAAATAAATAATCATATTAGTATTATAATTACACTAATATCAAATGACTCATAAATAATATTATATAATATGTTACAAACTCAACGTTTAAATACGTCCATAATACTACGATACATTTTCCCAATCCAAACTCAAATAATTCATCTAAATATTATTTATTTTTAATTGCACACTGTGTATAGTTCAACATAATATTGTATAATAATATTTCACCAAACGGTCCAAGACTATATTATTTTTATTATAAGTGTTAGTTTTAGTGAAATAACTAATTAGAATCGTTTCAAAAATTATTACTGCATTTCAGGTTCTAAATGATGACACAGATCTCTTAGTTTTGCTATGATATTATTTATTTTTCTGAAAAAACTTTTTCAGAAAGTAACAATGGTTCAATATTTACGTTCAGCAACTCTATAGATCAGACGTTTCATATGTATGGTACATAAAATAGATTATTTTTCTTTGATCCCAATAGTTTTTCCAAGCGTGAGAAAAACTGCCGGAAAAATAAGTGAAAACAATAAAATATGCCGTTAACGAGATTTTCATTAAATCGATTTAAGTTATATTAAGTTTTAAAATTAATGTTACTAGAAACTTGAAATTTTCACTAAATATCAAAAACACTCTTACACAGACTTGTCAAAAGTTTCGAAAAATATTTTACCACTTTTAGGCTAAATATAGAACGCTTGAAATTCTTCGATTTTATAAAGTTTCTATCAAATCAAATTTTTTTAATTCTTGACATAAAGACGTGAAAATGTAATACGATTACTATTATAATGTATACTTAACTAACAGTATTCGAAAAAATTTAAAAAATCGTTAGTCAGGATTTTTCATGTACTTACATAAATATACGTTTAGATACTTGAAATGTTGACAGGATCTACTGTTTTTATATTAATTACCAACTTAAAATGTGTCAAAAAAAAAATGATTGTTTCAATAATAATAAAACTTAGGATACGGATAGGAAAACATGTTTTTAATCTGTTGGTAGGAGAAAATTCCCCACATGTATATAATTACAAATTGTATCAAGTATTTATTAGAAAAAACCTACAGACAATTGGACTAAAAACTGTAAAATATTAAACGATTATATATTACACTTTATCTTTGCTCAGAATCGTTTTACTAAATAAATGATTATTTTCTTAAATTCTATGAAGTCATTAGCTCGTCCTAGGACCGAATGGACGATGGTCAAACTTCCCACCATCATTACCCGGTCCGAGAACCGGAAGAACGGAAGATGAACTCCTACCACCCATTATCTTACCGGCCCTTTTCTAGTTTATCGTTAGATAAGATCGCCGTAGTTTTTTCGACAAATCCTCATTGTTTTGATAATAATTTAGCGCCGTGCAATAAGTAATAAACCAACGAACGTAATTAACGAATGACCGTAAAGGTATATGAGATCAACGAATATCGTGTTTAAACCAGGGGGACGCTATAATAGCCGTTGTAATACGAAGCAAACAGAAAGACAAAATACAGTGTAACCAGTTTGAAAAAAAACATTAGGTACGATATATCATGGTTTTATATTACGGCCCCTCGTATGTGCGCCAATGATACCGTGCTGATAACAAAATTAAATTAAAATAACAATAAAATATTATTTGAAGTTTGACAACGATCATTGTTTTTTAACGTGTCTTAGTTATTTTATTATATTTTTATTGTTTTTTTGGTTGTTTTATTTGTTCTAACCATAATGCCGAGTTGTTTTATTTGTTCCTACCAATCACATATTAAAAAATATTTTTTTTCCTTTATGTGGTCATACTGGTTTTTGTCCTTTTAATTGCTTCACTTTTTGTACTGTGCAAGTATGTATATGTTAGTTCATCTCTATATATTATTACTCTATGTTTTAAACCGATCGCTCCTCTTTTCAACGGCCTGATTATTGATTTCAATGAAGTATAAGTTTGATAATAATAATTATTATTCATGCAATTATGTCGATTTCGACTTTTACCTAGTTTACCGTCGTTATCGATCACAAGACGTAATAATGCTGTACGGTTTTTTAAATTTTAACGCTATCGGAAAAGACATCGAAAGCCTCTCGATTCTTCGAGTACCTACCGAATCAACAAATTTCGAACTCGGTATTGAATAATTTACAGATACGCGGTGTTTCGTTCGTGTAATTTTAATATAATTTATAAGCACACCTACGTCTAAAAAACGCTAAAATATATTATTTATATGCATTACGTGTGCTAAAATTACGCACCGAAACAATATAGTGGGTCCCCCGTTTATTGATAATAGATTCTGAGCAAATATCACAGAACGTGGTTTATAGAACAACTACTTTTGTCGTTGATACTCTGAAAGTTTGGGCTAAAATGGACATTGCGTTTAACTAACGAGTGAAAAATAAAAATCTCGACGATTATTTGTAAACGTTATTCCGTGACATTACATCGTTCTTAACACGAAATGAATTCCATTCAGAATTATTTTTATGACGTGATTGATTGCAATGATTAATCGCTTTTAAACATAAAATGACCTGACGCCTTCTAGTATATCAGCTATTCTTAGTAATGGTTTTTTTTTCCTCTCCAAAATATCGAACGAAGTACGTCCGCGTTTTGTACTCGGTTTTTTCAAAGCCAATACTCTCTCTTGTAAATATACATTAGGGACATGTTTTTTTAATTGAAAAAAAAAGTTACCTTGTTAATACAAGAGGCCTATTCAAATAATTCATCCGAAGACTTTCAAGAAATTTCAACGGCTTTTCATTTTCGAACGCCGAGACCGATTTCTTAGAATCGTGTATTTTTTTTTTTTTTTACAAGCGTCGAGAGAATTCTTAAAAATCTTTTGTTCGTTTTTTCATAACGCGCCGAGCTCATTCTAGGTGTCATAACTCCGAGGTTATTAAACCGTGTTTCATTTCGTCTGTTGTGTAAACCAAAAGACAGAGACTATTAATCTGAGACTGATGGTCTGGAAAGCCTAACTGCAGTACGATTCTCAGGTTAGAAAAGGCTTTGCCAGCTAAATTTCATAATATAACAGTCAGTTTAGTAGGTTTGTGTGTGTGTGTGTGTGTGTGTGTGTGTGTGTGTGTGTGTGTGTGTGTGTGTATAATATAAATTAATCTTTTCGTTTTCATTGCCAATTATAGGAACGGATAGCTGAACACGATAAGTACTTTTTTTTTCGAATGGGTCCTTTTCGTCGGAATAAAATGTACAGCGTATGCAATTCGTGATCGTGTGTTGTCGGCGGTTGTTTATGTCGGACGGTCGATTTTACGGCGCGTGACTTTATCGTCTAATAATTTCACAAACACTCCTGTCTGAATGTATAAATATATATATATATATATATATATATATATATATATATATATATATATATATGTATTTGAAAGCCGTCGCGGAGCACGCGGTTTACGACGATCCCTGTAATCGGACACTAATGGCGCAGGCAGTGCGATGAAAATATTACCAACGCCGAACGTCCGGTGGCTATAAACGCGATTCCGACGCCGCCGTGAATAACGCCTAAAATTTCTCAGACGTCGTCGTGCAACAACACCGGTAATCAATTTATTTCCTCTCGTCGCATTAAAATGTCTCTGTCTCTCCAATTTTCGATTCTCCGGAAACTTTTAGCCGTGATTTTTTCAAACGAAATCACTCTCGGTGAATAACAATTAATAATTTAGTAAGTAATTGCGTTATACCGGTAATAAAATTAATTCGGTTCAAATCAATCTATGTGCTTTCGAAACGTCGTGCTACACACTAATCGAATTTCGCGTTGCACCGTAATAAGTGTCACGCTGCACACGCGATTTTTAAGACCTCGCACAGACGTATTTATGCAAATAATCAATATTGATTATTCGGTTTTATGCGTTTTTACCCTCCTCGTTCTTCCCGGGGCCGTACGCATATGTAGTCGTGAGCGGAGGTTGATTAATTTAACTGAAGAGGTTCGAGCTCCTTTTATTATTACTTTTTTTTTTCACAATGCAATTTGAAGTTTAATTATATGCGTGCGTGCGTATAGTACACAACATGTGTATGTATACATATATATTCCGAATCTTACCATAGGCCTGTCAGTGCACGTGCTCATATTATAAACACACATTAAACGCCAAGTCTCTTGTACGTACAGTTTATAATAATCTACATACATATACATATATATATATATATATATATATATATATATCATTTTGGAACGAGGCTCAGAAAAAAAGTGTTCGTAACCTGCGCATAGTTGTCGGTGAACGCACAATAGAAATATCGCATTCAGAAAGCCCTTAACACGCGCGCACACGCACACACACACACACACGCGCGCACACACACACACACACACACACACACACACACACACACACACACACACACCCAAGTGGCGGTGTGTTTAATTAGGCGTTATTGTGTGTTAAAAGTTTTCACCGTCGTCGTTGTCGTCGTCGCCATCATTTCTGTGAACTCACTGAATAGAACAAAAAAAACTTTTCCAGTCGCCTTACCTTACACTGATAGGCTCTTCCCCCCACAGTGTCCGGAATATTTGCGCGGCCGTTGGAAAACCCTCCCGAGTTCTTGCCACGACGTGATAAAATGACGTCGCCGGCGATGGCAAAACGAGTAAAACGACAGGGGCTTGTAAAAAAAAAAAGGAAAAAAAATCGAATTAAAATGTTTTTATGTGATCGATAAAACTGTTCAGGACGATTGACACAGAAATATGATCGTGTAAAGCAAACGATTGTCTGGTGAAATATTCCGGTAGGTATTGTGCCGTGTACAGAGTTTTTAGATTTCATCAGGTGTGTTGTTATAATATTTAAAATAAGAGACTCGGGATTAATCGAAAAACATGTTTTATCCTTATTTTTTAAGAACAACAGATTTTTAAGTAACAACCGCTGCTGCTCTGACTTCAGTTTCCGAAAATAATACTTTTTTCAATATTTTTTAAGATTAAGAAATAATACTAATAAGTTTGATTGTTGTCAGCATTCGTCAAAGTTTAGAAAAACGATATAAAAGCGTACTCCGCTCTCTCAAACTTGCAAAAGTACACGAGCTACTCGTGTAGTCGAGAGCTACAACTATTGGTAAATATTCCACTGTTACGAGACGGATCATCATCATTTTAATTGGAAATGTTTGCCTTTAGAGTAAGAGACCAAGAAAACTGATTGTTGTTTACGAAAAAAAAACTCCCGAAAAAATCCATAACGAAAATCGTAGAAAAAAAAAGTCATACATTTTCACGAAATTCCAGTGTTGTTAAACTTTCGAACCGTAAATCAAAAATATCAATATTGAATTGGCGCGACCCGTCCGGCTCTGCGCCCATTAGTGTTGTGTGGTTTTTTTACGATACGTTTAATTCGTATTCCGTTATTGTTATCAATAATGAAAGTGTACACTGCTATTGTATATACGGCACGTACACATATTGTACGCACACCGGTTTCGTGCAGCTTACCAAAACGTTATCGGTCGCTTTTAGTTTATGGCTTTTATTCAGTTTATTATATATTATGAAAATCAGACTCGTAAATAGTATACGTATATTTACGTGTACGCGGGTGAGCTATTATTTATTTCTTCAATACGTTGCTATGGTTATTAAAAAGCGCCGTAATTAAAAACTCTCCGCAAAAAAAAAACGCCAACCATAGTAATAATAATTGAATGTTTAAATAATTATTTCATGAAAATACACGAGTATAATAATATAGCCTCCTGGATTTTAAATGTTTTTTTTTTTTTTTTTTTAATTTTTACAGATATAAAACAATAAAGATAATTTTAATTAAACGCTCGGTTAGCGTGTGATTCCCGTCTGAAATCGATTTGAAATTCAAATATTTTGCCGTTTTATTTCCTTGTACGTTGTTTTTTACCTTCTTTCTCTTTTTTTTCTCTCCCCCGTTTGCATAAGAAATAAGCGCTATCCGACCGTATTGGCCGACAAACGTATATCTTATTACCGAGTAAAAACAAACCGTACATCTGTATACACGTGTACGTATAACGTAATATTATGTCGTGTAGGTAAGTGTTTTTGTTTATTTTTATTTTCGTTTTTTATTTTTTCGTTTTGTTTCATACAACACTTTTATAAAACGGTTTTCACGTGTCGCCCGGAAAATGATTTTATTCATTTTGATTTTTTCACCGTCAATAAACAATGACGTTTCGCGTATTTAAAACGCGGTCCGGGTGAAACGATTTCGAAAAATAAAAAACATTGTAATACTCCGACGATACGTACATTCAAAAGGAATTCATTCGACGGCAATCGAAAACTCTGCGTGTTTTTTCCCCGTTTTTTTTTTCTTTCGGTCCCCCCCCACCCACATCTCCTAACCGGGATACCTGTTGTAGTACCCAGGTACAATATTGCGTCGAACAATAATTATTTCTCCCAATTCAATCGAAATCCTCCCGTCGACCGACCGGGGTTCCGCCGCGAGACGGGCGCCCGTCCGAATGCGCATGTTTCGATTCGTACACAACGATTAATGGCGAGTGCATCGGGGTGGCCTGATTTAATTGAATGTTACACCGACGGCGGAAAAAACCACCGTGACGCGGCCCGTTTCCGTTCGGTTATTTGTTTATATATATTTTGAGGCATTCTTTTTTTCGTTCTTTTTTAAGTAAACCACTGACAGCGGGCGACGCCCGCTCGAGGGTGAACTGGTATAAGAGACAGCGGACCGTCACGAAAAAGCTTTACGGAAGTGAATCTAACCCGGAAGCTATATAAAGCCATTAAAATCGATATAATATTATTAACCGAATAATTAATAGCGTATTGATTTGATTTTTTTTTTTTTTTCATAAAATTATCATATTATAAAAAACGTATCGTATTTGTTTCAACATTTCATCGACCTTTATTTACGTTCAACAAATTATCTAAGCGTTAAATAAAGAGCTACAAAAATGAATAATATTAATGGAAAATAAATTTAAAAAATAATATGAAACAAAAATAATATTCGCCATCTGTTCAAAAGCATGTATCCTAAGTTCAAATTTCTACTAGCCGTCTCGTGACAACCAGAAATTTTTTTTCAGATGTTTTTCGTCTCAAATGCACGTTGACTTTCATACACCTGTATATTATTATGTCACACGCAAAGAGTGTTGAGAGGGGGGAGCGAAAAATGCTTGGACCACAACGATACAATTTTAGAGATAGTAAATTTTTGTGACCATTTTCATTCATGGTATTAGGTTGATAAATAAAAAATAATTATTATGGTTATCATTTATCATAAAACTTGAATTGACAATACCTGCAGGGTATAGAAAATTATTGTGATTTGAGATTTTACTACGTTTGCTTAATATAATTATCTAGATATGTTCTCGTGGGTAGATATTGCGGTAAAAATTTTTGTTTTCAGTCCTTTTCCTAACTGCTCTACTACAGAGAGATTTTTCATAATCTTAAAAATTATCGAATCTTAGTCGATATCAAGAAATACTGGCTAAATACTGAATTATTTAGTTGTTTCAACCATGGAATCACATTTTACAAAGAAATTAGACAACCGTGATATCATCGATACATTTTCTAATGAAACATCTCAGCGTCCTTTTTTTTTTTTTTTTATTAGATTTAAATTGTGTTCGTTCAAATTTGAATATCACCCATCAGTTTTATAATTTCATGACATTTTACAGCTACAATAATAAGGTACTAATGAGTGCATCGATTTTGTGTGCTTTATGATAATTTAAATGTATTACACATTGACATAAAAGATGTATCAATGCGTATTTATTTTATATATCTGATATTATGTTTTCAAATTCCGAGTGTAGCGAAAAGTTCGTCGGTTTCGCCATGATTTGTTTTTCTTACAAACGTAATATTGCTGAAGAAATCTACGGGTGAACGTGTGATTTTTCATCTCTAATCAGGGGCACAAAATACCTAAGTATTAAGGTACAATTTAGGTTTGTGGTCACACGTTGAGCGTGCAATAGTCAAATAATATCTTCTCACCTCCTGAAAAAATCTCTCAATCTCTCAATTTAATAATATTAAATCTCACCCATTCCCCTCTTCACCAATATGATTTTCCGGAAATCACGTCGGGGGTAAAAATTATCCCAGGATAATTATTTCAATGGAGGGATATGGGGTTAAGGGGGCCTGGAGGTATAATTTGTCTGCGACACCGGTGACCGACGCGGTGGCCCGTACAATAATCACCGTGTGTGTGTGTGCACAAGCTGTATTATGTAGATTCGAGCGAAATAATTCATGCGCCGCACAGAGATCGTGTCAATACCACCGATCATGAAATAACGTATAATCGTCTCGTCCAGGAATTGCGCTTTTATTTCGTTTTGTTCGGGATGTGATATTTATTGAAATGTGTCCCCGGATGCGACGACTAACCACGAGGACGGAAGAAATCACAACGTCTAATTCCTGATTATTAATTATTGAATAATCTAAATTATTAAACACCAATTGCAATTGACGAATTGAATGTATGAAATCAAAATTTTTTTTTAAACTTTAAGTCTTTTTGAAGTCATTTTTTGGTATTTTGGGGTCGTTTTTCGATGTTATTAAGTCATTCGAATCGCTTATTTTTGTAAATTTATTGAAGATTTTTAGATCATCAAGTTTCGAATCATACATTAATATATATTAAACCGTATTAAACACACTTCTTACAATATGTAAATATTATTTTATTATCATTCATTATATATTTTTTATTTTATTCTATACCTATTTTTTTTTTTTTTTTACATTGTTATAAATAATGCATGCCGGTAAACTATAATTACTGTAATTATATACACACCACAAAATGGATCAATACACGATACCGAATCAATACAACATAACGCGTCAGTAACACTATGTGGGATAACGATTCTTAAATGAGTTTATTTTACCGAAAAAAAACGATTAGTTATAGGTATCTGTGCTATTTTCAATATTTTTCATTTTGTTTTCCTTCAACTTTTGTAAACCAACAAAAAAATCTTTAAAAAATAAAAACACAAACTTACTCATAATTTTTTCAGTTAATACTTAAACGATTTTTATTTCTATGCTGACCATGATGTACCCGATAACCCTAGAAACTACTAAGTATAAAACAGTTTGAAAGGTATACTGTAGGTTTATTTAAAAATAAAAAAAAAAATTGTTAACAATAAACTTTTTTTAACGAATTATTTGTATCAAACTCAAAAGTATAATATGATTATTGATTACCAATTAGTTATAAAAGCTCAAAACATAAAATGAGTGTCTGCAGAGTTCATATGATATATGACTAACTACTGATAATTACTTACGGAAGAAAAAGAAAAATAATATTTGTTTGAAAATATTAAAAGTTCATAATTTAATCATTTATTGATGAATAATGAATTTTTGAATGTCAAATACACACGCATTAAAAACTTATGTATATATTTATGAATTTATCAAAAAATAATTAATTTAAATCCAATAATTTCCAACTTAAAAAAAAAAAACCCAAATAAAACATTATTAATAAACGGTAGAGAGTGAAAAATAAAAATCGACATTTTTCATGCCGATAAAGTGATTCAATTTTTTTAAAGGTCAGTTCTACAACTAATTATTTATAGGCATATAGATAAGTAAACAAGAAAAATTAAACTATGAGCGCATTGACTTTTTGACTTTAACACTTGACTAACCACGCAATAAGATAAATTAATAATTCAAACTGATTGCAGTGTTCGAACTGATGTGATGTAAATATTAGATCACGTGTAAACAACGTGTTATAAATACATGTTATCCTATATAAAAGTACAACATACGAAACTATAGTAATGCCGAATTAGCACACGCCATAAAAAATAAGAAAAACTCTTAAACTTGTTCACATTCAATGCTTCTGCTTTCGAAAAAAAAAAAGTGTTCTGGTAAAATATAAAAACCGGAATCATTAGACAACTTTAGCTGAACTTAAAGTGAGTTTACAGCTTATCTCGTGGAGATTTTGAAGCTTTCGAGTTTTGAATTCTGAAACAGAAAAAAAAACGTATGAGTCAACGCTGTATTTCCATGTCAAGTGGTCAATAACCACTCGGGACATAGATTCGTCGAGAAAAATAATTGAAAGGATGCACTTGCCTTTGACAAACCGGGTGCAGTCTCGAGAGCGTGTGTACACGGTTCATTTGTCTTGACTCGACGTGCTGTTTTACCATTTCTGAAGTTAGAAAATGCTTTATTTTAATGTTTGGTGTATTATTTGTTCAGCTATAGGACGGGAGAGTTACAGAGTAGTAATACCGTTGAAAACAGAGTCAAATATTCGATTTGTTCTTTTTTTCTTTTAAATTGTGTAGTTTTTGTTTAAATTGATGTTGACAATAGCATCGCTCACGGGTTCGCGTTCTCGTGCAATCGACTTAAAAGTTGCGATAAATTGATTTTTGTTTTATCATCTGAAAACGTACAAAATCCGTAGTAAATAAGTGTGTGTGTGTGTGTGTGTGTGTGTGTGTGTGTGTGTGTGTGTGTGTACATATATGATTATATCTACAGTGTGTACACTTACCTAGTTTGGCACGTTGAAGAGCCTATACGACTATATAAAATTGTCATTATATTACCAGCTATAATCCAAAATAATTGATGTGATTCCAAAATGTTAAGTCTATCGTATGTAATCTTAAACTTCATTGTTTCAATAAAAATGTAATGAAATTTAACTATCACTTTATGTAAATATATATTAAATATAATGTTCAAAGTGTATAAATAATTTACCTTATCTTAAACTTTTGGGTTAACGAGTATTCAACATAAAATTCCAAAGCATAATTTTGGGCAGCAAGAGGGATTTCCACCCTTTACATTTTACCGGGAAGAGGGGGGCGAAAGTATCATTTTGCCTCCTTCCCACAGATATGTCATCAGTATGAATCTTAGAATTTTTATGAAAATAAACAAAAATAAAAATAATAGTAATAACAACTTTCTATTAATTCTTTTATAAATATCAGTATTGTAATTTTAATCATTATTATAATTACTATTCGTAATCATATTATTCACTAATAACCTCCTTCTTTTTAAAAATTCAGATAAAAAAATGTATTTATATTGTTGACACTCTGACAATAACTTTTTTTTAAACTAAACAAAATAATATAGTACTTGTCATTTTAAAATGAATTAAATTGTTCTTATACTAAACTGATAGTTAAAACGCTGGTAAGTGAGATGATGGTGGTACAAGTTCGTCCTTCGTCCCTTCGGTCCTCGGACAAGATATTGGTGATGAATGTATTAAGTTTTAAAGAAATTATGACTCATTTCTTTAGTATAAAACGGTTCTGAGCAAAGCTTCAGTGTAATATAATATAATATTATTTAAATACTGTTTACGTATTTTACGGTTATTTGTATAATTTTTGGTGAGTTATAATAATTTATTAAAGTGTGTATAAAAAAAATCCTGAGTCACGATTTTTGAATTTTTGTTAGGATAATTAGGTAGGTATATGAGTAAGGTCATATTAAATTTTCAGAACTTTTTGTCAAATATTTAAAATTATATTACATAAAAACTTTCAAACAATTTGGTAAATTAAAAGTTCTATATTTAAGTCAAAAGTGCTATAATTGTTCTAAAAATGTTGTCCAATATAAAAAAGTATGTATTTGATATTGGATAAAATTTTCAAGTTTCTAGCTTCAATACTTTTCGATTTATGACTAAATACCTAAAATCTGAACAGTGAAAATCTCGTTTACGGCGGATTTTTACCGATTTTACCGTTCTTACTCAGTTTTTCGATCGTTATTCTTGATTACTGGAAAAACTATGGAGATTTTGGAAAAATGACCTCTCTAAAGTACCATCTCAGTTCAATTTCGAATCTAAAAAGTTACTGGACGAAACTTTTGGACAAGGATTTCTATACGAAAAGTGTTTACAGAAAAAAAAAAAGAAAAAAAAACATCATTGTAAAACCATAAGATCCTTCGCTTCACTCAGAATCTAAAATTTTAAATAATCATGATTTTTAATATTAACAGCGTGAGTTCAAGGACTTGTGTAAATACAAAAAATAAAGTATACGTAAAAGAAAAATGTATTTGATACTCCCTATATCTCCATCGTAGTGTTTTTCTGAAGAAAAAAAAACACAAATTTATTTGAAATAAAATGTGTTTTTGGTTACTACGTAAATATGATCAAGTCCTAAATGGTGCGCGAAAAATGCTCTCTAAACATGCATTCGATGACGTGACCGCACTGTTGTCAGAACGCAAGAATGCGGATTTATTTTTTCATAGATCGTCTCGCCTCCGCATACCTTAAACGCTGAAAAAAAACGGAAAACGTTCCAACGCCAAAAAGTCCTCGACACTAAACATACTGCTCGTTCGAAAACACTCCCGAGCATTGTTGTACGAAGTTTTATCGCGTTTATCGCAATAAATAATTAATATTATATTATACGCCGCCGTCGCGTCGAGTTATTTTACGACACAGTGTATTATGTTGATTTTATCGGTAGTAAACAGCGGGTGCGAGAATGTGGGCGGGCGGGGCAAAAGCTTCCCCGGCTCGTTTTGGCGCGTCGGATTTTCCGCACGCGCTCCGAACACAAAAGGTCTGGACGACGCTCGTCGTCGTGCGTGCGACGGTTATCGCGTAGGTACGCGAACGGACACGTGCCGAATGGCCCCAGTTCAACACTGCAACGACTCGATATAATGACAAAATCATTGTAGACAAAGAAGAGAAAATGACTACTTGGAGAAATTACATTGAACAACTTTATGAAGATACAAGTAGACCAGAAAAGGCACCTGATTTCGATCTGATGGAGAACTTACCTATAATGATAGAAGAAGTAGAAAAAGCTATGGCACAAATTAAAAAGGACAAATCTCCTGGACCAGATAATATATATGGAGAATTTTTAAAGTTAATAGATGAAGAAGGGGTATCCTGGCTCACTAAATTATTCAATAGAATATACGCTTCTGGGGAGATACCTCAAATATGGCTGAAAGCTACATTTGTTACACTACCGAAAAAGCCAAGCGCAAAATGTTGCGACGAGTTTCGTACGATAAGTCTTATGAGTCATTTACTAAAACTATTTTTAAAAATAATTCATCAGAGGATCTTTAGAATATGTGAAGAACAAATGAGTAACACACAATTTGGTTTCAGAAATGCTATGGGCACAAGAGAAGCTATTTTCAGCCTACAAGTATTATTTCAAAGAGCCAGAGATGTTAATCAGAACATATATGCATGTTTCATTGATTATCAAAAGGCGTTTGATAATGTAAAACATGACAAGCTTATAGAAATACTGGATAATGTTGGAGTGGATAAAGGAGATTTGAGAATTATAAGTAATCTATATTGGAATCAAAGAGCAGTCATACGCGTCGATGGAGAACTATCGGAGGAAGTATTAATTAAGCGTGGAGTAAGGCAGGGTTGCGTGTTATCACCGCTGTTATTTAATATATATTCGGAATTTATTTTCCGTGAAGCTCTAGAAGGAATTGAAGATGGCATTAAGGTTAATGGGGAATGTTTAAATAACATTAGATACGCGGACGATACGGTAATTTTTACAAATGACATTGTGGGGTTACAATATTTAATGGACAGAGTAGTAGAAGTAAGCGAAAGGTATGGCTTGATTCTAAATACCAATAAAACAAAGTTTATGATAATATCAAAAAATCATAATTTAGGAGGACATTTAATAATTAAAAATAAACGTATAGAACAAGTACAACGATTTAAATACCTTGGAACAACAATAAATGAAGATTGGGATCATTCATTAGAAATAAAATGTAGAATTGAAAGAGCTAGGGAAGCATTTCAAAAATGTCGAAAGTATTCAAGTGTCATGATCTGTCTTTAGCTACAAAAATCAGACTGTTAAGGTGTTATGTGTTTTCTGTATTATTATATGGAGTCGAAACCTGGACATTAACAGAGTTAACATGCAAAAAAATTGAAGCTTTTGAAATGTGGTTATATAGGCGAATGCTAAAAATTTCATGGACAGATCGAATTACTAACCAATTGGTACTGGAAAGGATGGGTAAACAGAAGGAACTGTTAACTACAATAAAAACTCGGAAGCTGGAATACATTGGACACATTTTAAGAAATAATCAACGATACAATATACTACAGCTTATATTACAAGGAAAGATAGAAGGAAAAAGAAGTGTCGGAAGGAGACGTATATCTTGGCTGAAGAATCTCCGTGACTGGTACAATACAACATCAATTGATTTATTTCGGGCATCACTTGACAGGAATAGCATAGCCAATATGATATCCAACATCCGGAACGGATAGGAACTCACAGAAGAAGAAGATATTATACGCCGCCGTCGCGTCGAGTTATTTTACGACACAGTGTATTATGTTGATTTTATCGGTAGTAAACAGCGGGTGCGAGAATGTGGGCGGGCGGGGCAAAAGCTTCCCCGGCTCGTTTTGGCGCGTCGGATTTTCCGCACGCGCTCCGAACACAAAAGGTCTGGACGACGCTCGTCGTCGTGCGTGCGACGGTTATCGCGTAGGTACGCGAACGGACACGTGCCGAATGGCCCCAGTTCAACACTGCAACGACTCGATATAAAAATTTTAAAAAGAAACAAAAAAAACTTGGAAAACGAGTCGTCTGGATTCGTCCGAATATTCCGTTTTCCCA
This sequence comes from Therioaphis trifolii, assembly GCA_027580255.1. Classification (NCBI taxonomy): domain Eukaryota; kingdom Metazoa; phylum Arthropoda; class Insecta; order Hemiptera; family Aphididae; genus Therioaphis; species Therioaphis trifolii. The sequence continues at coordinate 25,688,672 of CM050406.1, forward strand.
GTGTTAGGAACGTTCACTTAAAAATTGAGCTCGTTCACGTTCACGTTCTTCGAAAAAATGAACGCGTTCATTTGGCCGTTCACTTAAACTTTTTTTATTTTATATTTATAAACTATCCGCCTGAATTCTGTATAAATGTGACCTTTATAAAAGTAATTTTTAGAGGTAAAGTTCAGTACATATTAGGCATACAACCTAAGGGGGGACCAAGTCCCATTCAAAAAGTTATCCTCTAGTTTTTGAGTTTAAAAAAAAAATTCCACCAGAATACTTGATTTGTTAACCAACTCATAGGCGAGTACATAATTTATTGTATACAAAATGTGTTATTGTTGTTTTTTGTGCAGATGACCTATTGAAATTATGAAAATCAAAATAGAAAATATTATCATTGACTGTAAATTTATAATCAATGATGTTATATAATAATTAGTAATTATTATTTATACTTATTTTTATAAGTTGGTTCATACATTTGAAAAAAAAAATAGTTTAAATTCATTAAAAATATAAACGTCGTTCACGTTCACGTTCAGTTTGAAAAAAGTGAGTAACGTTCGTGTGTCGTTCACAAAATACGAACGTGCACTCGTGAACGTGCGTTCATGAACGACGTTGTTTTCAAACACTGCGTTTTTCAAAACGATTTCGATATTCGAGAACGCAACGAAAATTCGTTCGACCGTCGATCGATTCTTAGAAATAAGCTATCGTTTCGTTTTGGAACACAACACGTGTTCGTTTATCGCGTCCAATCCGAGAGCGGAACGAGTGCATAATATTGCCAGTAACACTTTAAACGCGCGTTTAGTCGTAACGTAATATACGTTTACCCTGCAGAATCGTATTCATAACTAATTTATCACGTGTTTTATGGCCGAGTAAACGGAATTCATTGAATTTTAAAACCGTTCTTCTGAAAAACGGTATTTTTTTTTTTTTCATTTATTTATTTTTCCTTTTATTTCTCCGTGAGCTGTTGCGGTTTTGAACTGGATGGTCGATATTACGTTGCGGCGCGCTGCCGTCTCATTTCCTTGATCGCCGCGACCAGTGCGGCGGAGTTTCTCGGGCCCGTATGATTTGTCTTCGCGCGCGCACACGTGGCGTTTTTCAAACGACGTGACATTATAATAATATCACCGTGTGCCCGCCGACGTATCTCTCAGACGAATAAAAAGAGAACGCCATTAGGCCCGCCTCCTCCTTCTTCTCCTCCTCCTCCTCCTCCTTCTTCTCCTCCTCCTTCTTCTCCTCCTCCTTCTCCTCTTGTTCCTCCTCCCCGTCCCGTGGCGACCGTAAATTCTTAAGCTCGACGTTTTTCAGGAGTAGGTAACCGTACTGCAACCAGCGTCGAGAAAATCGAATTCGCAGCCCAAGAGTAGGTTTTTAAGTGCCACCCTCTCGAACGTGTCGGAAACTCATGAACAGTAACATTTTGTCATGAGTCCATCGAATCCTACTTTTGTGTTCATGAAAATCGAATTTATTCGGACTCACAGCAAGTAAAACAGATATTTTTTATCTCTACAAAGGTGTGAAACATAACATAGTGCATAATGTTTTTTCCTTGGAAACGCTATTTCAATTCATGGCCAGTGATCACGTCTATATTGTAAAAACATGTTTGCTAAATTCGCAGTCGAGTTTGAGTGTCAAAAAATGTATAACAAGTCCATAAATTTGATAATATTTTTAAGTTTAAGTCTTAGATTAATCGTCCAAACGTTCAATAATGATTTGAATTATTCATTAATTATTTCAATTATTAATTATATAAAAATATATTAAAATATCAGCAATGCTTTTAAAATGGATAGGAGACAATTTGAATTTCGAAGTTCCAAGTATTTCCATCAGTAAAAAAATTATACAATTATTTTTCATTGATAAATTCATTCTGAGTTTGACATAATTTCAAAGTTTAACTTTTTTAAATTTAAAAATTAATTTTTTTTTTTTTAGTTACTTGGTGCTAACCATTAGTTTCAACAATTACAATACATTTATATAAATACATAGAAGGTTACTATATTAGGAAAACAATTTTTTTATTTTTTTTTTCATTTTTGAAATTATGAAACCAGCCTGGTTGAACAAGTTATGTGTAGATAAAATAACAGATTGGGAATTACAGGAAAGGATAGACTGAAGATTTTCTGGAATATTTAGAGAATTAATTAAGCTGAGAAAATTTTTGCGTTGGAAGAGAAAAATGAATTATTTAACATTGCATATTTAACACGTCTCATTATGATGGAATGTTCAGACGAGTTAAATCACAAATTATTTGACAATTTCAACTTCCTGGAATCGAATACTGGTACGATGATAACAACGTAATAATTTGCCACAAACTCTAGCACGCATCCCCTTTGTCTCTTGCGAATTTCGGAAAATTCCTCCTCAGTGCGCATGTACATAGCATTATTGGGGTACACTCCCTCCAAATTTAAAATGAATCGGTACATTAGTTATGACTGTGCGTTGATCAGTCAGTGTCGGTCAGGACACGTTCGATTATACAGATACATATATAGATTTTTTAAATAGTTTATATTATTAAAACATTAAATCAACAGTACTTAGAGATATCTTCTCCAAAGAAAGCCCGTTTTCCGATAATTTCGGAAAACACAGATAGGCGGTTTTAAAAGACAACCTTCAACTCGTTTCTCCCACTAACCCCCTCCTCATCCCCCAGAAATTCACGCCCGCGGCAACTGCCTCTTTTACTACACGCTCATCAATGACCGTGACCCATGTGCTCGAATGTCTTTTGATTGACGCGAAAAACGAATCGGCGAACAGGTCGAATTTAGTGAACACGACGCAAACAAATGCGTCGATAAGAGAAAGCTCTGTGAAATTTCAGCGGTTTCTGGGAAAATTCGTTTTATTCCGACTACATATTACGACTACGAGCGTAAAAAATTAAAGCACGTATATGAGTGTATTTCACTGCGAACCCTTTTTCTCGGTTATTTATTTTCAGTTTTTTACACAGACGTGCGTGCGCCTTTTTTTTTTTTTACTTCTAATACTGAAAACGATGGGGCAATAATTCGGTGGGGGTCCATAAGTTAAAGCCGTAAAACTACGGCGCACGTTGTTGTTTTTTTTATTTATTTATATATTTATTTATTTATTTATTTATTTTTTTTTTTTTTGGAAAAAGGTAGGTAGTATACGTGTCTTATATCCTAAAAACAGTGAGTTTTTATTATTATTTATCGAACACGTGTCGATTCAACGAAATCAAACGACGTAAAAGCGGATCCCCGTGGGTCCGTTGACCGTTCCGCTATAAGAATAATTACCGTCGCTGGACCACATGCGTCACGTCAATACCGTCCTACGGATAACAATAATAGTCAATGGATCGTTATGTAAAAACACAATTATTTCGCCCGGAGAACGTTGAATAACATCCGTAGCATAGGTGTAGCTGGTGCACGCTGTATTTGAAAAGATGCTCACGTGTGCAGAAAAATCAATATTGCGCATTGTCTTCTCGTAGTAATATGAATGTGCACGTCCTTTGTCCAAGTCCAACAAGACAAGTGGAAAATTGGTCGCATTGAACATGACAAAATAGCATGAAAGTGATTTAACGCGGACGCATTTTTAAAGGAACAGGTAAAATGAAACCCTAGCTTGAAATTCTTATTGCTCGCTTTTGTGTGTGTGTGTGTGTGTGTGTGTGGTGTGTGTGTGTGTGTGTCTGTGTCTGTGTCTGTGTGTGTGAGTGCGTGTGTGTGTGTGTGTGTGTGTGCGCGCGCGCGCGCCGCGCGCGTGTGCGTGTGCGTGTGTGTATTTTTCAACTTAACATTTATTTGAATCTCATTTGATTTGTGCGTTTAAATATTACGATCACTAAAAATGTTTTAGTCTAAAACTTAAATACTTAAAAATAATAATACGTCAAAGACCTATAATTAATTAGTAATAACACCGTTAATAAATAACAAATTTAATTACTTTTCATAGGCCTAACGTATGGTAAAACATACTTGAATCTCAATGAATATTAATAATTTCAATCAGTGTTCATATTGAAGAGCGGAAGGGCAAGCAGTAGCAATTTGTGAGTAAATTTTTCGAGTAAGAAGCAAAATGAAAACAAAAATTTTCAAATGTACTCGTATTTTCCGTCTACATTACATGTTGCTAAAAGATTTGGATAGGTGTTGGGCGATTACATTTGGACTCGTATTAACGTTAATGCGCTTAAACTTTTCGACAGTATATAAGACCCCAGGTTGTGCTGTTTTTTTTTTTAAAACGTTTGTTTTTCAAGTTAAAACCGAAATAAATTAAAGTAATATTTAAAGAGCCCAGTTTCGTTATAGTCTCTTGATCAGAGTTTTTCCAATACGAGAAACATTTAATTGTCGCAAATTGTCGTTAAAATATTGTTACATCAGTAGACAATTTTTCTCAAAATTTTCCATCATCAGGGGAAATTCGCGATCATATTGTAACGGTGACGATGTCAGCGACAGGTGCGACAAATTGTTTCTCGGTCTGGACGCGGCTAAACACGTGGATTGTTTTCCCCGACCTCCGATCTCTATCTTATAAACCCGTCAATAAAATGGCGTGTTACGATTATTGATACTCTAGGGTCGCAGTTTCGACAAGACAGAGAGAATAATCCCACTAAGCCACTAGATAACTGATGAAATCTACCAAATTAATTCATCTGCTCGACAGAAATTTCGCTAAAAAATGTTTAATATAGGTATATGTATAATGACATTAAAGTATGTGTATAATACAACTTGCTTGTCAAAAAACAAGTGTTACGTGTCGAATACTACAGAAAAAGCGAAAGTAATATCAGTAAGTAAACATTTCAATCGGCCCGACGCCCGTGTTAATCGATTAGTTTAATCGAAGTGCACAGATGATTTTACTGAAATGTCTAGTTGATTAGACGTTCGAGCCTATTATAGTGTGGGCTGCATCCGAATCGGTTACCGCCACACCTGACAATTGACATCCAAATTGGTTCCCGGTATTTTTTACGTGGCGTACATCCCAACTGGTTCTCGATATTTTAAGACCATTTTTCTTTTTATAAATAAGTCGGTTATGCACAGTGAAAAAATAAGAAACTATTAGAAAACTTGAAATCTGGATTTCAAAAATAAATCGATGGAAAATATTTAACGTTGAACATGACGTGTGAATAGACGATACAAATTATAATTGAAAATAAATGATTTGAACGTCATTACCACGAAAAAGACGATGTTAAAATACTAAATAGATTAAAATTAAATAACGCCGTACAAAACGAAAAACAAAAACAACGTTTAACAATACATGTCCATTACACGTAGACAGTCCTAAGTGGGTAAGTCTATATGAAATGGGGAAGAAAATTAAAATTATTTTTAAAACAATCTAGGAACCAATTCGGATATACCTTTCGTAACAGTCCCAGAGCAAATGCGGATATTTCGGAACCCACTCGGAAACACCGTTAGTCAGTTATACCGTTGATTATAATCAATATTTATTCTCTTTACTCACGTACTATAAATTAAAGTATTCAAGAATATACATTGACAAAGTTAAAAAGAAACTCATGGCTAAATATATTATTAATCAATGAATATATAAATCCAAGAATATTATACTCATCTATAGTTTAATTTGTTAATATTTGTAAGAATGTAAACATTAAATTTATTTGAAAGAATGATTTGTTCTTCTTATTTTTTAAATAAATATAAATTCAATTATAAGGGATGTATAGAAAGGTTTACAGAAATATACACCATCCCTCTCTTCTCTCTCTCTCTCTCTCTCTCTCTCTCTATATATATATATATATATATATATATATATATATATATATATATATATATATATATATATATATATATATATATAAAGTGACGGTGTACTATAAATTATAAGGCTATCCAAAAATTAGAAAAATAAATTAATTTTGATTACAATTAGAATTCAGACAAAACTGATATTTTCGAACAATTCCTACGAAAAAAAAAATGACGTGTACCAAACACATTTTTTACCAATGCATCCCCGAGTGAAGTGTAAACTCGAATTCGATGTACAAAATTGTATCTAGTCAAGTTGATGGTATGTTGGGCCGGTAATTCTGATCTCCCACAGAGCCGAACACCCTCCAGTACGCCTCGGCCTCAACAACATCGTCTCGCCACACATGAGGCTTTCACGACCAATCGAAAGTTGAAAAAATTCAAAATTTATAAGAACGCGACAACCGTTATTACGTTTCCTATGATTAAAACAAGGATCAGATTGACCTTTGCATAAGCGACCATACGAGTAAGATTTAAAAAACGAGAATTTCTATTGGTTAACCGCTTTATATTTACATCGGTTCTACAGATCACAACTCGAAAATATTTCACATATTTTAGCAGCGTAGCACAGCGGGTTGTGGAGGGCCTTCATTCTGCAACTCGTCAAAAAACTATTCATAGATTGTCAATGCTCATATTAATGATAAATATTAAACGTACAATTTGTTTAATAAGTCAGAAAAAAAGTTTCTATGAATTCTTTTAAAAACCTCATTCTTCGGTAATTTACTGCTTAGTTCGTGAATTTTTTCTAAGTCTCCGATGACTGACCGAGCAAGGCATGAACACCGAGTAGTGAGTACCACAACCATAATGCATTTCGAAAACTTAAGCATGGGTAAATCTTCTATTTTTTTATTTTTTTCGTTTTGCATATGACAGGTTACGTAAGTTGTAGGAACGTAGTTTTTCTCTTATTTTTTTTACAAGTTTACCGCAGCATCTACTTTCATTTCCTCGATTCGAACACTGGTTCTAATAACTCGACTACAAAATAAATAATTTTATACGATACACATTATGCAAACCATACATAGACCGAATTCCAGTAAACTATTGTGTACTAATTAAAATTACCTCTATTAGTTAGTTACCGATGTTGTTGCAGCTGTATCAGTTATTAAGAAAATCGCGCATGTACACGTTATCCAGAATATTAACCACGATATTTTCCTAACTATAAAGGAAAACCGCAGGTACATAGATAATTAGGCAACTACTCGCTGATACGACTTTACGGTAATTTCACCTACTCCGGTGAGCCAGTGCGATTGGGTTGATTTCGGAAAAATAAAATAAAATAATCCGAACCACCTTATCTTGTTCGGTTCACATGTTCATGATGACTGATGAGTATTCAATCGAATTTCAAATATAACTTCCAAGTGTTATGAAACCTATTTGTAGACCACTCTTACCAGTCTATATGAAAACATTTGATGAAATGATCAACCCTAATGACTACCAATTACCAAAAAGTGTTTTTATTCGTAATGGTTAAGAGTAGATTCATTTTATTGTTAATTTGTTTTTAAAAGATTAATTACGATTTACGGTGAACTATACTTTGTTTTACAAAAATTTCGTAATTTTAATATTTTGTTAGTAGTTTTTCATTTGACGGTTTATCGAAGGTTTTTAATTTGGTGTCTCGCCAAGTTAATATTCTTCGCACTGGTCGGTGTAAACTTAAATTCGAATAGTTTCAAAGGTGTCTGTAAAACACGCACAAAAATTAAATAAATAATGAGGAATCGGAAACATGTTTCGCGGGCGTGAGTTATTATTATTTATTTATTTATTTTTTTTTTTTTAAGGAATTGAAAATTCTATCTAGCCTCGAGGAGTAAACATCGCCCATTACTTACGATATGGATTTTTTATAATCGTAAAATTTTAATTCAAAGTTTATCTCTAAACATTAATAGCGATTTTTATTTAAAGAACTTTTCGTATTATTAATATTCAGTAGCGAATTTCATGTATGGAAGTTCATGCAGTTACAATACTGTGCTACTTCTATTCGAAAAGTCTTCTCTATTTCGTGTTATATTATTATTTGAATAATTGTTATTGTTTCATTTTGAATTTGATCACAGCAATTATTTATCGTCGAGGTAAAATTAAATTTAAATTATATTTATTTCGCCTACAGTTTTTGTCTCTCCAAATATAAATATGTAACGCAGACTACGAAAACACGTCAGACACCGAAAACATAAACTTGTGTTGGGCTATGAGGAGTGCTGTATTTATCGATGCAGATTTTCAAGATACTCGCATAAATAAAAAATAATGAAAGTTGTACACAAGATAATAAATAAATACGAGTACATACAAATTCCAATGAGTTTGAATTTAACGTGCCACATAAACATATGTGTAATAACTAGTAAATTAGAATCTAAACCATTCTCCCTCGTCGTCCGTGTCTAAAAACCGAACGTATTTTTCGGAGCAACAAAATCATTTTACATTAGTTAAAAAATTATTTTGTACCGACAAGAAAAATATATAATATAGTCGTATTTGAATTTAGTTCTGTATTGTTTATGGGGAAAAAATGTTCGGCGAAAATTAAAAAACAAACAACACATAAATATTATGTTAATGCTTAAAAATATATGTACAACGGAATGTAAATAAAAGAAAATATCTTCGCCTGAAGTATCATGATGCATAATGAGTCGGTTAAATTTTGTAAACGTCGCTGTTTTAAATTATTTATTAGTGTGGATGCAATATTGTGTTTATTCTGTAGTAAAGTTGTTGTTGAAACTGCATACTCGTAAGTAATTCTACTTTTTATCTTACTATTTACAGTACTAAAACTTGCCCACATTTTACAAGAATAATACATTTAGTTTTCTAAAGTAGGTAATAAAAAATATTCACGGGGGAGAAATGTCCGGAATCGCGAATTCATGGCTTGAGGGGGGAGAGGGACGTCCGCGTTCACCTATGATGGCGGCGAAAAACATAACTGTATCACCTCTAGGCGAGTTTTGAGAATGTGTGTGTGTGTGTGTGTGTGTGTGTGTGTGTGTGTGTGTGTGTGTGTGTGTGTGTGTGTGTGTGTGTGTGTGTGTGTGTGTGTGTGTGTGTGTGTGTGTGTGTGTTACAAGTAACAAGCATATTGTCGTGTCCGTCAGCGATGACAATCACGGCCAAGCACTTAGACGCGTGCAGAGAATAACGCTAATTTTTTTACTCGAGTTCAGAATGCTTATTATAGAAGAAAAAACAACAATAAAAAAAAAAAACTTTCCGTGTAACGAATTCGCGTTTCTTTCGTCCGAACGCATAGCACTGTGCAATAATGGTGCGAGTGGTTGTTTTGATTTTTCAGCCATGCTAATTATTATTTGTATGATTGATGATAGTTTTATATTTGATTTTTGGTTAGTTATTCGATTGGCGTGATAGTAAAGTAGAATACGCGTACTGATGGAAATCGCTTTCAATTTAAACTAAACTCTACGTAGACGTGTACTCGGCTATGTAAAACGAGTGCAAAACACAACGTGACACAAACCCTCCGTAAACTCTACCGAAAAAAGGTAAGCACAATGTCAATGGTGAGTTTGCAGAGCCGCAACAGGGAAATCACCCCCTGTGGATCTTTTTTTTGAAGATTAAATGCAGTTTCAATGAGTAAATAATGTACGATATTTTATTCACGTGTTACCGATTCGTCGTCTACCCATAAACACTGTTGAATCCAGGTATACTGTAGGGGGCAATTCCCCTCTGAAATATTGTTTTCCCCTCTTGTTGAATGTGGGTATTAATATTGTGTTTAGTAATAAAACAAAATTTAACTGTACTTTGTAAATGTTTACACGGTTACCTAACCTAAAGGAACTTAGTTTCGTATTGAAAACAACTGATTGGTATTCAATATAAAAAAATAAAAATGGTCTCTCATATAATAAGTAGGTATTATAAGTAAACAAAAAACTTGAAAACATGATATCCATGCTTTTTTCTCATTTGAACACTCTACAAACGCGATATGTTATTTTGTATTCTTCAATTACCATTTTGATGATGTATTCACTAATTTATTCACATTTTCTGAACAATTTATCCGGCAAAATCACTTTTTACGGCTCGATAATTAAGTGGTATCCGTGTTTGCTAAGCTATAAATTAAACTACCAAGTTAGTGCAACTATCTTTTAGTTTATATACACATAAATATAAACATATTATTAAGTTGTTGAATTCGTATTATACAAATTTCACCTCTCGTGTTACACCCTTTTAGAAGAAATACTGAATTCATCAAAGCCGTTAAATGATCTTCAAACCCGCCACTATACAGATACTCTGTTATGTATACTACAGGTACGATACGCGCTTGCTTTATATTCCCGTCCGGTCTTTTAGAAAAAACCGTGAAAATTCGATTATTATTTATTGTCCCAAAGAGATCAGTAGTCGGTAAATCTAGTACGTTTTCCACCTTCCAGTAGTTACACATAACAACGATAAGCGTGATCGCTCCCCAGGATATTGTTGAATTTGTTTCATTTCACTTTCCCATTTATTATTAATAATAATTTTAATCAAAAGTTTTAAAAAATATAATTAATTTCATTTGGTCGGAAACGGGTACCAACTAAATCACATTGTTGATAAATAATAATCTAAATTAAAAAAAAAAAAAACAAATCATTATTATGTTAACACTTAATCTTAAAATATGCAAACTATTAAAGTACGAGTATGTTGTCATTTAATGCTTATATATCTATGTTAAAAGCCAAAAAAAAATTATTTTATTTGTAAGTTGATGTTGTCAACGATAATTATTTATACATTAGAAATGTGCAATATGTAGTTATAAAAGTACGCTTATACCCATGGGTAGAAATCAATTATTTAAATTTTAAATTATGACTGAGCGAAGCGTTCGAAAAATGTTGAACTGACAATTTATTTATAATCTGGTAACAATGTCGTTTATAGACGTCATATACTTTAATAAGTATGATTAAAGTTCAAATTCCCATCCCCTGAGAGATGAACTGAATACACTCCTGGTCGAGTGGTATGAGGATAATCGTCTTCATGATTCCTAGCACGCCACCTAGCTCGCTCAGTGTACATGCGCCCAAGTCACACCCTTCAAAAATATTTACTCGCCACACGATAAGCATACAATCTTTGAAAGTCAGTTGGCACAACTTATGAGGGCCGTAGCCACAGAGGTACTAACACGCGCACACACATACACACACACACACACACACACACACACACACACACACACACACACACACACACACACACACACACACACACACACACACACACACACACACACACACATGATTGTTATTAGATTTGGATTGAAAAGACTAACACAATATCATAAAATTATTTATACAACTTAAGACAGTGTGTTTCAATATTTTTAACACCACGACCCCAATTTCTCCCTCTCCCGAAATTTGCTGTGATTGACTTGGTTTTACGGGACAAAAAAAATAGCTTTAAAAGGACAAAAACACTTAGATGGTGAATGTTTAATTTGTATACAAATCTACGTGTATTATAAAATGTTTAATAGATCTAATTTTATATTGAAAAACGTTAATAATCTCGTGACCCGTCGAAAGTTGTTTTGGAACCCACCAACTGGTCATTGCCCATACCTAGTTTGAGTAACACTGACTTATGTTTATAAATGAAAATTACATTTGATAAAATATTAACATTATATTATTCATATTCATACCATAATGCATAAAGAATTAATTGTATTTATTATTTAAATAGATAACATAATGTTTCAACGCCAAATATTTCTTAGTACGAAACTATAAAAAAAAAATAATATATATATATATATATATATATATATGACGATCTTTATAATCTAGCCAGTAATACGATCTTGATTATTATTCCAACGACACGGATAATTTTTTGTCCATATTTTATTTTGATTTATCGCCACTACCATTACTTTATAATATATTCTCTTTATTAATTAAAATGTTATCATAAGTCAATACAAAAATCTTTAAGAAGACGCTGTTATAGATTTAATGCACATAGATGAATTTTTTTCTTTTTGTGTTTTCACCTAACCGTAAAATACCGGATGAAACTAAGGCGAGTTAAACTTCTGAAACCACTCTAGTACGACTCATTTTCCTCTGCCCGTCTTTACGATTCATTATTTTCGAGGCTGCAGTCGTTTTTCACGCTCGGTGCAAAAGATTCAAAATGCTCGACCTTCCATTGAATCGCAAAAATATGATGATTAATATCAGCAGTAACAAAATGTGAAAAACTAGACAATACTTATTATAATTGGAAAATTAAAAAAAGTCTTTTCGGATATTCCTTCTAATTATTCAAGATCCTTTCTTCAAACGTAATAATAAATGAAATCTTCGTCGTCAAATTGTTTTCTCGGTGCATTTATCATTGCCATGCTCCTGAGTCCATCGTCATTCATTGTACTCCTAAGCCAGGTTTTAATCCTGCGGAGAGTACTAAAAAGTATAATAAAATTCTATATTTTTGGACAGAAAAGACGACTTGTTAAGTTGTATTCTAGCTTCGTCTGTCCACAATTTTGAAAAAAAATCAAATTTATTTATGTTTCATAATTTATCCCATACTTCATAGTATTAATGATTAAAACACATAAAAACCAAGTGGTGGCCTTCGGCAAATAATCCCGCTTTAAGGTTACCTACAACATCAACAGTAATAAATACGTACATAAATTATTATTTCCGATCTATGATTATAGTTTGTAGTTCAAAAAGCATTTTTTATAACAATAATAGCCATTAGTTTACTACAAATGTTAAACCTATACTTTCCGAGTATAAAATATTGAAATACTTTTTATTTTATTGCCATCATTATTACATTCGTAATTATCTGGACTATTATGTTCCGATATTCATGAAATCGTTAAATTTTTAAATACAATGGCCCGTAAATCAAGCATAGAACCCGAGTGTTTAGAGTGGTATTACCGGGTTAGGTACCAATAGCAGTGCATCGCTGAAGTCGGGTATCGAAGTGATTATGTATTTGTTGAAATATTGTATTCCGTCGTTTCCGCGATCATTGATTAGTGACATGAATGTAGATTTACGTTTTGCAAAATGCGTCCTCGACGCCGACGCTGACTCGTATACACTTACGCCAACTTTACACTATTGAGATAAGTGATAACGTTAAGTAAATTCAAGTTTTCTCCGCGTCTTTTAATACCGCCACGGACTTTGAAAGGAAAGGTGAAGTCCTAGAACATACAAGTAGTGTTAAAATGCATATTTGTATTTTGAAATATTCAAATTCATTAGCACAAATAAATTTTAGAGGGATCCCGAAATCTCCTTCAACACGCCACTGTAGATTAAAATCAGAGTTTTTTTTAGATCTAAGTCCTCTGAACGATCAATAACCTCTTCAAAACATGTGTAAAATTATTCAGGGAGATGCGGGGAAGTATAGGTACGTAGGTACTTTGAACAACTTTAGGTAATTAGTACAAATATTGTGATGTCAAAGCATAATAATAATATAATTACTAGTATTATCTAAATTGTAATATAACACCACCCGATTTTCGATATCTTTAAAATTTCATCATTTAATCGAAAATACACGAAACGCACGTGTCACAGTCGTTCGCGGAGCAGTGGCGGCGCACCGAGATGCATTATCGAATATATCGGTCCCTCATTCCACGCCCAAGCGTATGGAGGAACACTGACGTGTCGTGCTCTGACGTGCTGGCGAAGAATCATTTAGCGTATGTACATTGCATGACTAAACGACTTTAGGAGCTACAGTTCTATTTCCACAAAACACGTCCGTGCAGACACACTGCAAACACAATGTCGATGGTGATAATCCAAAAAGGCATAAGCGACATTTTCGAAACTATTCAGGAGAGCTAAAAAACAATTTTTTACCAATGTGCCTTGACTTATCGTTGAATATTTTTAATTAAAAATAAAATATATGACATTTAGAACAAAGTTGGGTTTTAATCTATTTTAAATGACCATTCAACAATATATTTTTGATTAATAATTTATATCAATTGAAAGCCGAGTATAATGTGAATTTGGCGCTTATACTCAAATCAGGCGCGTACTCAAAAAAATATTTGGGGGGGTATAAGGTTGTATAATTTCATATTTATATTTAAACAATTTTACATAATTTCAATGGAAAAATTATTTATTTCTCATTATTTTCTTTTTTTTTATAAAAAATGTTACGATAACCATGCGGCCTGTGCGTATTCACCGTATCAATTTTAAAATTAGAAATGTCAATAATGAGAATATAGTAATAAACTAATTAATAGTAATAAAACCAACATATTTTTTTACTTTAAACTTTTTTTTTATCTAATATCTCTCTCATTGGTAGAAACCACTTATATTTCGTTAAACATTGAATACTTTTCCTGAAATTTCGGGGGGGGGCGTACCTTTAAACCCCCCTTGTGTACGCACCTGACCCAAATGTTTTTGAATTGCCGCCGTCAAATTGCGTTTTCATCGTCGATTACGTTACATAATAATATTACAAAGACGTTCTCGACGAGATAAATTTCCAATAATCGACCGTTGAAAAAATAATATTTCGCGTGTGTGTTATACGGAGCGCTTGCACCAGCGCACCAGAGCACGAACCGCCCACCCTGGGTGATTTTCGTCTTGACCCACTCGGACGGACGAATACGACTGCCGTTCGGACGGAGGCCCGATCTCGACGGTCATATCGAAATGGTAGTTATCAAAATAGATCGACGCTGTTTCGATTGAATATTAAATTTTGCACAAAAGTTCGCCGGGAATGTGGATCAAAACACTTACGCGGCGCGTTAACTTACGCGATTCGGACGTGCTACTGTTTTTCATAAGGGGATATCGGTAGTAGGCTTTTTTTTAAGGAGTTTAACACTGTTTACGCGTGAGATTAGCGTCTCGTGCGAGGCGTCAGTAAATGATAATCGTCCGTCTATGTGGTCGGTGTATATACATTTTAATACTCGCCGGATTTTCATAGGGGTTCCTAAAAGCGTGGACTTTCGGTCGCCAAAATTATGACGTGAATACGAGAGTATTACAACAGTCGATCGTTGACCAGTACCGACCGATTTCGAAAACGCGTGTTTTTAAGTTTCGCCGAAAATGCGTTAAGGATACGCGCCTGTTTGAGCGAAAAATTCGGTGCGTGTGTATCGGTACCGACGTCACGTGTGCACACCACACACGAGGCTGTGCGATAGACCCGGCTAAAAGGTCGAAATAATGCGGTCTATAGTTAATCCGACGATAAACAGATAGTATTATGTCAAAAGTCACATTACTCTCGTGAGTTATCGTTTCTTAGTTTCACATAGTATGAATTCAGATACACTTTTTTTCGGAAAAATACAAAAACACTTAACAATCACGTAAAAAAGCATATATGTATACGTAATAAGTGAAGATTTTACATGAAAAAATACTTATTTTCACTGTCTCTTTTTTTCTCATCCTACCCTCCTCTATCTCGCCCTTTCTCTCCGTTTCTCTTTCGCCCTCCACGCGATTTCGTATCATTCCAAAAACTCGTTTTTTTGTTTCTTGCACACGAGTAAACGTAAATTTCAGATAAAATAAATTTAGGATCTATAAATAATATGAAAAATAATACTGTATTTACACGGAAATCGATGACATGTAAACTATATTTAAAATTTAAAATTTAAAATTTTATTTTTTAAAAATGAAATGAAAAATAAATAATTAAAAACTAAGTTTTTCTAAAGTTTAAAATATTTTTTTCCTCACTTTTCACGTAATGTTTCTTTTGCATTATTTTAATTGCATTACGAATTATGAATACGACGCGGTGCGTGTGCAGTGTGGACTGAGGTTGCATGTGCGGTCATAATATAGTGTAAATCCTAAAAGTTTTAAATTGCACTCGAACATAGAATTTAATGTCAATTTATGTTTTTCAACTATTCGGATTCATTAAAATATATATATATATATATCCAAGTTATGTAAGCGAAAAAAAAAAAAAAAGGATTTGTTCCCAATTCGTATTCAAAATGTGATTAACATTGCTGTAACAAAAATTAAAATAATAAAACTAATTTCATAATAGTTTCTTTTGAACCTTCATTTACCAACTCGGATATCCCACATTAAATAAATTCTACTTTTGACTACATATTCAGTACCATAATTGGTACTTTCATTTTAAAAATTAACCAATTTACATTTTATTAATCTAATTATATTATAGGGTCGATGTTTTCTTTTTCAACTCACTTCTTGTAACTGTCTTAATTTATATTTATTAAACAAATTTACTCTGAACTGTGCTGATTATCATAAAAAAACTTTAAACAACCCACTTAATTAGAAATAATGTTATTGTATCTAATTTGTTGATAATTGCAGATATAAAAACTATTGTACATAATATTTTTTTTCTGCTTTTATTATTTATTTATTTATTAGTATAATATCATACGGTAATGACAATTTTAAATATTATTAATTGGCCTAACGCACATGGGCGTAACACATGCAAACATTATTATAGTAAATTTTAGGACAGAAATAAATAATTTTGAACCAAAAACCTATAATAACTTTTTTACCTCTTCTATTGATCCTATTTAAACCCCGTAAAAAGAAACGAGTTTGTTGACGTTTACATTGCGTTTTATTGGAAATAAATCGTTTCTTCACAATAAACTTGTGAAAATTACTCAATTATCATTAAACAGGACATTTTTACCCGGATCATTTCAAAAATCGATTTCCTACCAAACCTATTAAAAAGGTTGATAAACTCGTATTTTTTTTCACGGAATATTGTCTTATTTAGTTTAAACTTTGTTCGTATTTTCAAACTTGACCGTCAAAAAAACCAACCAATTTCATCCTACCGAGTGCCTACTCGAAAAAGTAAAATTGACTAGAGATGAATTGTGTGAAATATCTACATAAATCTCTATTGGATTTTTACTTTGCTTCGTCGACACTGTTTGTTATATACAAAGATACAACGAGTGTTGTCCAATGTGCAAAAATAATAATTTAGTATTTGTCGTCTAAATTATTTTAATAACGCAACCGGTATTAAAATGAATAGTAAATCTATTACTTTGAGAGCAAATAATATTTCTCGTGGTTCCCGACATTTTTGATCCGTTCTATTTCTTAACATAAAGCTCTTAAACATATAATTTTAAAATAGCAATAAGAAATATATACGTATGTAACACACAAACACACACACACACACACACACACACACACACACACACACACACACACACATACACATACACAAATGTATATGAAAACATAACTAACTTATTGACAACTATGGTTTGACAAACACTAATGAAAAGACGTCACGCAAAGCTACATGTACGGTTTACTCATCCATCCATTCAATACATAAATTTATACGCACAGTGCATTAGCTTTTAACTCATTTTTACAATATCACTAAATTGTGACAGGTTTCAAAATACAAAAATCAAAATAATTAGACTTGCTAAAAAATAGTTCCACAGTAAATTACAGGCATTAAATTATACGAAAACAAAATATTTGTTTCATCATTGTTTTTAAAAAATATCATATTTTAAACACGAATTTGTTAACATCTAACGCACGTTTAATTTATACAAACCTCTACATTAAAAAAAAAAAAAAACTAAACATATCTGTCGTTAAGTGATGCACCTGCGTGATTTTAAGAAGCACTTTGAGTACTTTGGGACACTAGCATTCCCTAAATCAACATTATCCCCCTTAAGAAAAATTATGAAATTAGAGTTGAAAACAGAAAATTTTATTGTATACTAATAACATAATAACGGTTTTAAATTATCGCATTGATTAATTCAGTTTTTGAAATTTAAATTGTTTCTTTAATTGATAATTGCTTAAGAGTTAATCATTTTCGTAGAAAATAAGAAAAAAATAACGTAAGTAGAATGTTGAAAGCCCAGTCGAACTATTTCGCATTTATTTTTTGATCTTTACTCAGCAAATTATAAATACCCTGGTCAATGAACACAGTTTATTGAAATTATTTATTTATAAATATTTCATTAGGCTTTTATGAAAATGATTTTCGTTGAGAAATTGCCGTAACGAAAAATTGTACAGTAAAGTTAAAATTGCATTTTGGTTTAGAAGTATTGAAAAAAAAAATGATTTTAAAATAAGTAATATATCTCTATCTTCATGCTTTATTCAATGTAACTTTAGCCTCTAACACTGCCTGTTAGTTCCGCACATTGTAAATGATCATTCTCAGCCATGCGTCGCATCAAAACGAGGACTAGAACCTCGGTGACACAAAATCGTTTTAGTAATCTTTCAATATTGCGACACACCGAGAGAGAAAGAGAGAGATATTCTGAACATTATTGAGCGACACGATATTACTATACGACGAATATGTAAAGCAAGTACGTCGGCGTATGGATTTCACGCTATAAATTATGTATGAATAAAGATTCAATAAAGTACAGTATTTGCTAGTTAATTTAAATTAATAATTCGCTTTTGATTCGTTGTCGACGACTTTATAGGTACGCGTTTATTGTTTATGAAAATAGTTTAACAAAAAATGGCTTGGCTTTCTTTAAATTACTTTTTTTTTTGTAGAGGGGATTTGACTGATTAGATATCACTTAATCCCGTAAGCGAGTACACATGGGAAAATAAATGGTGTACGGGGACTCGAGTGCGTCCTTGTTAAAATGTCTAGTTGCGCCTGAGGAGTGATAGATATACTATACACTATATACGTATAAGTATACAATATATTCACTTTTTTTTTGTATCATTTTTTATCACGGAGATGTATGAGTAAGCGCACAGAGTAAGAGACACTCGAGATGTCAAAATATAATTATTATTTTATTCGCAATAATGTTTGTACGCGATGTACAAATGTAAAATACAACGAGCACGGTTGTTTGTTATTTCTAGAAGATAGGGGCACACGCTATTGTATACTCTCGAGATTACAAAGGTACAACACCTAGAGCCCCAAAGCGTCCCGATAGACCGTGCACGAGCTATAATGATCAGAGATAAAAAAAAAAAATATCGATCACTAGGGCCCGGATTTTTATGCATTCGCATGTTTTTTCCAAACCGTCCAAAAAATAGCTAAGTAAGCTACAAGTTTGAATTATTTTCCATTGATCCGAAATACAAAGTTTTATTTTGCATGTTTTTGCGTATTTCGCCATTTTTTGACATGTATTGCATATTTCTGTATTTTACGATTTTTTACTGCATATAAATGGTTTTTAAATGCAAAATATGTAATATTTTGGTTAAATTAATAAAAATAACTTATTTATAATTATATTTATAGAGCATGTAATTCGACAAAGTTTTTTTCTTATCATAAAGCCACAAGATGTATTTAAAAAAAACATTTTTTGATATTGATTTTTCAGATTGAAATTACAATATGTTGAAATAAAAATGTTTAAAAAAAAGAATCATTTAATCATAATATGATTTTATGTAAAAAAAATTTTATATATAAAAAAAATGAAAACAAAAGACTTTTCTAATTCGATTTATTTGCACATTTTTAATTTGTAAGGGTATATTCCTACAAAATAAGATCATGAATGCATATTTCTTAGGTTTTTAGAGCATATAAATCCGGGTCCTATCGATCACCTTTTAGTCCACCACGCCGCCCTGGAGTTAATTTTTTTCTATTCCATTCGTGTGCTTGCTTCAATAATAACGTTTTTCGTACAGGTACAAAGTATATTTCGTGAACTGCAGATTCATATTCGAATGCACCTCGGGCTATGAAATCGATCGATTGTCATCTATGTCGGACTTAGTGGAAGTTATACTAGAGGGTTAGAGGATGATAGAAGGATGACCCCCCTCCTTGTACACCGGGCCGTGACGGCGTTTACAACGTCGTTTTTATAACGTAAAGAAAATCATCGACCGAATATATTGTGTTGTAATCACATCGTGACATTTATGATACACAGTGTAATGTTCTCGTTAAAATTATGCAAAGTTTTTAGTTTTTAGTTTGGAATACAACACAATTTTAGATTTTATAATTTGTACACTTCTGAATTAATGAATTGCATTAAAAACAACATTAATTTGCACAATTCATATTACTAAAGTAATGGCTACGAATTATGCATGTGCTTTGTGCTTTGCTTTTTTCATCTAGATTGCAGATTTAATCGAGGTCAACAACGGGATAAGAACGTACAAACAGGCAAGCTCTACTATACATATTACACGAGTTTCATCAAGATTTTTAATTGACATTGAAAACGTTATTACGGACAAATGTTTTTATTTTAATTCTGATTCATTGTGACTCATTTTTAATACCAATACATACTTCTTGGTGTTTCTGTTGTCAAACTTATTTATCGATGAGTGGAAAAGAACAAATTTTCATATTATAATATCTATTAAGCATAGAATAAGTTTTTTTAATTTTTATTAATTTATAATCATCACTGGCTTGGACTTGGCCTTATCACTGATCGTTATCGATACATATAATACACTATGTAAGTAGAGTAGGTTAGAGTATGTATCATGTATAAGGAAAATAAATAAAGCGATTCTCCGACACTGACGTTGATCGTCTTGAACGCCACGCAGCACACGAGCACAGCCGGTTTTTGTTGGGCGCAATCATCGGATGTTATTTATTTTAACGGGCTACGGGACGTAAGCTCGGAGGTCAATACACGCGGTGTTGGTGATATTCGCGAACACCATTATTCACTTATTTTAATACGATTCCCAAATAATATATGCATATATACATATGTATATTAATATGATAAGTATTTAACAGTTCGCACCGTAATATTATTATGATAATATACAGTGTAATAATACTACCGCGACGAAATCGATAGTGTATCGTCATTCGGAACGCTCGGCGTCGTCACCGTAATATATTTAACTATTAATGCCACGTCACAGGGTGTCCCGCGAAGATTTACACGGCTCAATTCGACCCCGGGTAATGCGCGGCGTACATTTTCTCCTCCGAGTACAATTTTAAAACACGAAAATAGCACATCGTTTTTGTGGGGAAAATTGAATTGTTTCTTGTCCGCGTGGCGTTTAATAGTTTTTTATTTGGCTTTCCTGAAAGCGGTAAACAATAATGGCAACGACAACATGGTGTTATGAAAATATAAAGTTAAAAAGTAGCGGAAAGCAGAAGCGGTGTGCGTCTCAAAAGTGTGCTGCCGCTAATCCGCTGCTCTAAATTTTATTTACGCTTAGACAATTCAAACGTCCGCGTCGTCCGAGGTAAAATCACAATTGTGTAAAACTCCAAGGGACATCCTGTGTTGTACGCAGTACACTTGGGTACACACTACTGTGATTTATAATAGCTTAGGTTTTCGTTTACAATCAAACGCGATGGAAAAAACAACACGTGATGTAGAGGCAAAATCGAGCACTGCACGGCCGATTTTATCGTTAGGTTAAATAGTTGACAAACAAAACGATAATCAACGAATTTAATTAAAAACAAAAAAAAGCATAATTTACGTACACATACGATACTGATTCACACACACGCGCGCGCTATAACGCTGACATATTATAAATAAATAAACCCGCATTTTACACGCGGCCATAAAAAGGATGACTATAAAATAAACTAAAAGAGCAAAGTCACTCGTTTATGTGTAGCAAAAGATCACCGTATTTACAAATAAAATCTTGTGCTGCCTTAATATAACATGTGTTGGTTTAATTTACCTACCAACGTATACCCTCGAGCACTGTCTGGCTGGCATCAAAAGGCCCGGTCTGCGATCAGATCAAAGGGGCTCCGCGGTGAAAGAAAAAGAAAAACGTTAATATTTTATAAATACGCAAATAATATAAATCTTAATTAACAATTCCTTTGAAAAGCTGCACTGACATTAAATATGTATTCTAATTAAGGGCAAACAATATTATCACGAATCAAAGTACATTCATACATGTATGTATTACTTACCGAATGGTAGACTACAAAAATTATTAAACATTCGTTATAGTATTTTTTTTTTTTTTAATAATTTACCGTTTCAGGCTTAAAGTATAAAAAATCTAAAATACACATCACGAATTCAATTCTAGAAACTGAGAACCACAATAACATTAAAATAATTTAATAAAAAACTAGAAAATACGAAAAGATCTTAAACACGTATGTATAAAAACAAAATTAATAACAACAAGCAAGGAGGATTTAAATAAAAGTGTCTACAGTAAATCGGAGTGAATATTATATCTGTACACAAGAAAATACAAGTTATTATTGATTTTTAAAATATATAAGTTCACTACTTACCAGCCATTGGTCACAGTTTTTAAACGAGAAAAATAAAACGTTTGATACCAGAGAAATGGTCATGGAAATGTTTTTCAATAATGACGAACAAACAATGATTTATTTCTACATTTTTCAATCGCATACAATA
The DNA here is from genome assembly GCA_027580255.1 of Therioaphis trifolii. NCBI lineage: Eukaryota > Metazoa > Arthropoda > Insecta > Hemiptera > Aphididae > Therioaphis > Therioaphis trifolii. The sequence continues at coordinate 25,711,070 of CM050406.1, forward strand.
AATTTACAAAAATTATAACAATCGTAACTCGATCGTGTCGTTATAAACTGTTTAATGAAAATATTAACTACCCATTTTGCCAAGTGCAATGATCGTTTCTTTTTCTTTAGTCATAATATTATGTAAAGTAATTATTGTTAAAATAAATTGCATTCCCGAGTAATTTAGATAAAATTTTTCGAGAGTTACTGCACATCAATCGTGGGTCCTTATAATATTGTCTTTAAACAACAGTAGATACGGCGGTTCAAAGGCGGTGGTAGACTACGGTGTCCAGACCCTGTTTTAAAACAGTACTTTGTTCATAAGAAAATTCAATTTTTCCCCATGTCGTTTTGATCAATTTAGAAGAAATAGTTTCAAGGTCGGATAAAAGTACAGCGACAAAAGCTTATCAAATTCGTTTAGCTTTACGAACTGTAAAATGTAGTGTTGGACTATCAGTCATTGATAAACCGTTTCGATGTATACTAAACCACGCGATATTGAAAATAGAATATTTCAAAGTTTTATGTCTAACTCGAAAAACGTAATTTTTTTTAAATCCATTAGTTCTACGTATATAGGGGTTTGTGTAAAATACTGTTGACAAATCGATTTCATGAAAATCATATACTATTATAGCATGTTTTATCCCTATAATACCGATGTTTTCCAGTAGTTTTTCCCGACACCGTAAAAAAATATTGAGAATTTCAAAACATATTTTATTAACAAGTAGAAAAAAAATTTTGATCTTTAAAGAGGCTAAAAAAACAATATAATTAGACCACTTCAACTACCCGTCCTTGCCAGCCACTGGCACCGTCCCTGAAACCAAAACTACAGCTAATCAATTTTGAACCAAATGCATTCTAGTTATTCATGATATTTAATAAATTATTTCCCTATTTATTTTATCATATTTTGTCGATAAGATATAACTTTTCTGAATACTTTTTACCGATGTTTTATAGTAGTTTACACCTATTTCGATTCCAAATGTTGTCATACGTACCTACGAGATATGCACGACAAAAGCAACGCAAAATCACGTATTTTGTCAAATTTAATTATTTTCACCTTATTCCCGATTTTAATTTCACTTTTTCGGAAATGTATTATTCTGAGGATTATTGGTTGGTCTATCACGTTTTGAAATCGCCAATTGAAATTATTTATTAGCGTTTATTCGAAATAACTAAATCATTATTTAGTGAAATAAGCTCTGCTCTGAATCGATTTTAGAACGCGATAACGTATCATCGCTCTCAAATTTCAATAATAACAATAACGCAACATTTTTTTTTTTTTGCTTACGTAGTGAAATTAGACGAGTATCCAACATCTTCAACTTATATAACCCAGTGACTCGTTCAAAACAGTAACTAAACAGAATAATAAATGTATGAATATTTAATAGAAAATTATCTCGACATTCAAATTTACATAGTTATGTCTAAGACTATAAAATACATCATGAAATTGGTAAATTTCAATTTGTGTAAACGCACTTGGAATACTTAATACCGTACTAAAACTATTATTACAATACTTAAAAAGTTTTCGAAAAACTTAGAAATATGTACCTACATGTATACAAAGCGATTTATTAAGAATGCTCACCACGCTTTTCATTCTGTGTATTATGAATAAATTCAATTTTTTTTTTTATATATACAATTTTAAACACTAATAAATATTTGCACATTTTTTTCAGATGTATACATTTTTTACGATTTTTCGTTTGAGTAATTTTTTTATTTCCTCGAATATCAACCACTACTTTCTTTTTTGACGAATAATTTAAAATGTTTAGATACGTTAAGCAGATTGAAGAAGCACGGGTACTCTCCGCAAAGTTTACTAAGTACCACTAACCCACTATTCTAAACTTCTAAATCGTTGCTTTTACTCTCGTAGGCGTTTACTCGAGTTTAACGGTTTCGTTAAAAACACCGGTGTAGTATTTATTATACTGTACGTGGACCTTGAAAACATTACACGGATAAAATCATTATTTCGTATCGACTATAATATGTACTCTGTTGAATACTTCAGTGTTTGTGTGTGTGTGTGTGTGTGTGTGTGTGTGTGTGTGTGTGTGTGTGTGTGTGTGTGTGTGTGTGTGTGTGTGTGTGTGTGTGTGTGTGTGTGTCAGGTTTATTCGAATGTAGGTAATTTAATTACACATACATGGCCATTAAAATAGCACACAATCATCGATCACATAGCACAAAACATGGTGTTTAACCTTAAAGTTATAAGCACAAAACAATAGATTCGTGATGAACAATACCGGCCAAAACGGTTCTCCACGCGTATAGAAAACATTATGAGAACGGATCTGTAATTGCAAAAACCACGATGTTTATCAAAATTCGGTGTATGTACCAGATATAAAAAGTCAACAGTTTTTCAGTTTCAAAAATTAGTTGCGCATCGGTCCGTTATGACTACTCGAAAAATGACAATATTTTTAATAATTGTATTCCATCGTATAATAGTCATAGATAAATTGACGACTGTGCGATAAAATTAATTTTACTACTTCGGTAACATAGTCGGAAATGAAATTGTTCATATGTTTTCGGTTCAAGTTGCATAATATTTATTTTAATCGCTTGGAATTCAAAATTCAAACAGAAAAATTGAGTGCGTGCGCACATGTGTATTGTGTATGTGTCATGGAATACACGAATGAAGTGAAACTAGAATCGAAACAATCGGTTTTCTAGTAATTTCCTTCGGATGTTCTGCGAAAGACATTTGTTGTTTTTTAGATTTTTAAATGTTTGTTTATTCACCTTATATGACTTAGTTTTTCACTTGTTTGATAATATTGTTCGACTATTTTTTTTAATTCGCACAATCGCTCTGGCAAAACTAGAAGAACCCATCGATCGTTAAATCATTAGTACCTACACTGCACAGTACTCAGTAGTACTCCTCTACTAGCGTCTGCTCACTTTTTGAAAATAATTTGGCCAGAAACGTTTTATTAAGCCAATACGTCAAATTCAACCTACATATTCCGAAAACAAAACTACCTATTTCAAAGACACTACTAGTAAATTACAACGTACTCGATAAGTTAACGATTGTATTCATAAATTTTTATTATAATTTTTTGTATTTTTTGTATTTTTACATAAAAATTTGATTATTTTACCATCATTTAAAGTACAAAGGTTATAAAAATCAATTAGATAAATGAAAAAAAAACTTTCCGACAATGACTCGTATTTTTGATACATACAGGTTATATTATAATAGCGTTGTGTAAGTATACAGTTTGCCAGCCGATTTCGAACCCTGTAAGTGACGTGATCCGACCATGGACCGGAGACTCCGCCACTCCAGCTGTGCAAGTGGACTCTCGGACATACCGTTCAATAATATCCGCATACACATAGGTGTGGCCAGAACAATCACCATTCTTAGGGTACGCTACAAGGCAAAGTTTTCGCTTTAAAATTGAAATAGAAATCAGGTGTTGACACGGCGGGAAACTCGTATGTTTTTGAAATTCAAGGAAAGAAAACTTAATCAAGCTCTTAGCTCGCACTAGACGTAATATTATAAATACAGTTTACGCGATACTCGAGTTAGATAACCGACATACTTTTTCATCTTATGATATTGTAGGAAAAGTAATTTCTTTAAAACTGACTTGGATATCAGGTGTTGACGGTTTCAACATCGTACTTTTTGAAAATTTCAGGCGGAAATTCCTATCTAAGCTCGTACAGTTTATGATTATTATTCAAACAGTACTAAGAAAAGACGGCAGAGATATTTTGCAATCAAACGATTTTGGTAGAAGAACTCTAGTTTTAAAATTAACTTACAAATGAAGTATTTACTGTAGGAAACTCTATTTTTTTTTTTTTTTCTGAAATTTCAGGTCAAAAAAATTTAAAGAAACTCGTACTGGACATCACACTTTATAAGTACAGAACAAATAACACTCGGGACAGATTGAAAGAAAATTTTTCCATATTATACTTACTACTTTTTATTCATCGCCTCTTGTTTGTCGTTTTCTTCTAGGAGGGTACAAATACACTTCCATGCACCCCCAAAGGCGTTCATGTGCATGTACATACTATTGTCACGGCCAGCACACTACCGAAAAAAAATCATATACGTTAAGGGTGTCGAGTTCGAAAGGCGAAAGCGGTTCAATATACAGGGCGGGTAATGTGAACACCGCGCGTACCTTTTGGAGAAAGCAAAAATATTATTTTTTAAACGTTTATTTCGTACATTAACCTCGCGATTCGTGCATTGTCTACCGCTAAGTGGTTTTAGTGTTTTTACATGAATGTTGGCGACACGGTTAGAGTCAAATTACCAAACGTAAACGCACGTATGAAGGTGATTCGCAGGAATGCACTTTTAGCGATTGTGTCTATTAGCAGCGATAATCAATACTGTAAACTAGAAAATAAAAACGGCACTCTTTTTCAACTTCATTTAAGAAATCAATTCACTGTGTGGTCTGAACCTTTAATAGATATTTTAGACGTGTCGGCCGCAAAAAAAGTCTCCGTGCGCAATATCTCAAGTACAATCACCTTCCGGCCGCAGAGGTTTTAAAAAATGTCTTTGTAAAAGTGAATTTTCGTCGAACAAACGTAAACGCAAATCAGGAGGAATATTTTGTAATTATTAATGCCGTCCGAAATCGTGCAATACTTATATAGAAACGATCGTATTTATTTTTTTAATTTTCATTAAATAGGCGAAATCGACCAAAAGAAAATCAATAATTTTGTAATAGTTTACCAGATAAATAATTTTTTTCATATAAATATTATGATTCGTATTTTTTTTCGACTATTAAAAAAAAAAAAATAGAACGACACGCAGTGTTGCCAACAATTGATACTGAAAAATGGCTTAAGTACTACAAAAAAACAGCTAGATCAGATAACAAATGGCTAAATATTTTTTTCGCTAATTTTGTTAAAACAAAATATAAAGAATAAGTGTTCCAATATTTGTTGAATTAATAATTTGGGATGTGAGGAATAATATAATTGTGTATTTCAACAAATGTATTTAAAACCATATTTAATAATTAATTAACTTCTTAAAAGAATTATCAATGAATTAAAATCTTTTTTTTCTAAGAATCAACATTAGTAAAATTTAGGTATATTGAATATATATATACCTATTTTCATAATTACCATTTTCATAAATTGATTCAGTATAAACCGTTTTTAATACTTTAAGTTTACATTAACTGAATCAAACAAAATAAAAATAGAAAAGATAAATGTAGTACTACAGTAGTAGTTATATATATATATAAATATAAATATATATATATATACCATCAAGTGATCAATATATTATTTATTTAAAACATAAAAACCAAAAAAACAAAATAGACTAGCCCTTCAGTCTTATTAAGTTAATTTATATAATATAGTAATTAGTAGGTAAAAATTAAACTTAAGTAACAGATTATCTTCATAACAAATTATCAAGTGATAAATATATTTGCATTTATTAAAAAAAAAACAGACTAGCCTTTCAGTCTTATAAAGTAAATTTAAGTTATATAGTAGGTATAGTTAAACTTAAACAACATATTAACTTCATAACAAATACATATCAAAAACAATAACAAATTAAATTACAACCTTTTCAAATAGACTTTGGTTTATATATACCACATATTGACTTGTCTCATTTTAAATTTAAAAAAAAGTAAGCAAGACGACAAATCACTTAATTTTTGAATCATTAAAAATAGTTTAAAAAATATTATTAATAATATATACTTGTGTAAATTAAAATAACTAAAAATTAACAAATATATTTATGAGAATTAGTTTAAAAATTATCAAAACTAAGGAAAAATACATGTTTACAAACTAAAAACAGAAAGAGGGTCATCTACATCATTTTCATTTTCACAGATATTAAGGCTTAGTGGTTCATCAGATGAATAAGTTGAAAGTGTTCCAATTTTTTTCAATACTAAATCAGGGATAACATAATTAGAACAGCACATTTTTTTTCTTTTCAATCCAGATCTTATAGTAAGTATAGAGTCAAGTAGTTTTGAGGACATTTTATTTCTTGTTTTAGTTTTTACCAAGTTCATCTGACTGAAAAGTCTTTCAACTTCTGCGTTAGACCATGGAAGAATTAACATTTTAATAGCAAATGAACTTAAATCTTTAAATGGATAATCACCTGAAGCATTTTTGAAAACAGATACTTCATGCCAAAATGTATTAGTTTTATTTGTTTCTTGCCAATTTATACTTGTTATATTAATCCATTGATTATTAATTTTGTCAATAACAACATCATCAACTTTCATTAATTCTAACAAAGGGATTAAATTATCCTTATCTACTTTTAAAGTATTACTAACTGATAAAATGGACATTTTTTCTAATATTTCTATATTTTTTGGCAGCCTTTGTTGAAACTGCTTGAGAAGTTCAATAAGAAAATGTATGCATCTTTGTCTTAATATTTGTTCTTCTTCAGTTTTTAAACTTGGAATTTCTTTCAAGGCTTTTTCAAATCTATACCCTAGATATGGTTTAGGATGCAGGTACTTATTCTCAAATTTAGTTTTTATAGGATTAAAATTATATGAAGGATTTATAATTTTCTTTGAAATTGATTGCACTAAATTTGATAAACTTGAAAGTAATTTATATGAATCAGCTGAGTTGGATTCAAATGCCTTATTTACAGTTTGAACTTCAAATAAAACTGGACTTAAAAATTTCAAATATGCCAAATTGTGTTCATCTTTATACAGGGTATATAGAATTTCAGCAGAATAACATTTTTCTTTTGTTCGAGCTATCTGAAAAAGTAATTTTAATTCATCCCATTGTTCTAAAATACGATTTATTGCAGATTCAATGGAAAGCCACCTAGTTCCACATGCTTTTATAATTTTTAATGGATTATGTCCGTCATTAAGAGCTTTATACAGTGTTCTATATTCATTTTGTCTTAAGGTCGAATGAGAGAACCAATTATATGTTTCCTTCACTAAAAAGTCAATATGTCGTGGCAATGCATCATTTGCGGCTGCTGATACAGCCAGTTGCAATGAATGACAAACGCAAGGGACCAATATTAATGAAGGAATATGTTCTTTAAGTTTTTGGTGTACTCCATTATTAATACCAACCATAACACTTGCGTTGTCAGTACCAATCCCAACAAGTTTTTTTAAAGACAATCCTTTACTTTCTAAAGTAATTTTTATAGCATTAGTTATAGATTCTGCATCACAATTTGAAATTTCCACTAGAGCTAAATAAGTAGAAACCACTTCACCAATTTCCTTGTTAAAGTATATAATAGTAATTCCCAAAAATTTCTTTACACTTATATCCGTAGATTCATCAATAAGAATACTAAAATAACCATCGCCAATGCTCTTTAAAAGGTCAGCATTAAAATGTGGGGCTAAGACATTAAGTATAATATTGGTACATTTTGACCTATGCAATTTCAATTCGTTAGCAGCATCACTACCTTTAAATTGTAATTTACATAGCACACCCAAATGGTCGACAGGTAAAATTGAAGTAAGTGCT